>OY292400.1:29767498-30153032 GCA_958496205.1 Idaea biselata | reverse complement strand
CCAGGAATCGAACCTTGTCAATTTGCTGAAAAATAAACATCCTATATTATTGTACTGATCGATAGTGTTGCTGATAAATATCAAATCCTAGAAACAAACATAGTGTGGTAAATCATGACAACTGCCTCATTTTTAATAAAAATATTAATTTTCACCAAAAAAACAAATCTTTCAGTTGTGCATCACTGCTTACATCGAACATCAAAGCTCATGCTTTGAACTGTGTGCGAAAACTTTGAAATCAGAACATGATCTGTAATGATGTTAAAATGCTAGTGCAGGCGTTTAAATCGAGTAGGTTGTTGTAATAGGGACGGGTAACCCACGACTTGTACAGAATACTTGACTATTTACCATACTTTTATTAAAAATATGTTTGTTTCCAGGATTTGATCTTTATCAGCAACACTATCGATCGGTACAATAATACAGGTGGTTGTTTTTTTTTTGCAAAACGACAAGGTTCGATTCCTGGCTAGGGTAATGAATTTTTCAAAAATCTAAATATGCCATATTATTTTTTGTCAAAATCGGGGACGTATCTCCTTTCAGCATTTTTCGCTATCTCTTATAGTTTAGGATATCCCCCTGAAGGCCCGTTTAGATGGTTCACCCTGTATACTCACGGTGATCTCCTTAGAATGCAGCTTGTGTTTGTTCAACTTGGCCAGCGCCTTGGCGGCGTCGCGGCGGCGCTCCATGACCACGAAGGCGCAGCCGCGCGGTGCTACGACGTCGATGGCCGCGACGCCGCCGGCGGCCCCGAACAGGTCCCACAGCTCTTCGGGCGTCGTCAGCTTGGACAGGTGCCCCACCCACAGCGTCGTGCTGCACACTTCACGACGATACAATACAATACATTTATACAGTAGACACCAAATACACGACACACTAAAGAAAAACATCACTCTAAAACCAGAGTTAAAAAAAACAACTACATATTGTGTTGCCTACAATCCAACCCCGCCACATCCACTTTTCATGAAAAAAGAGGTTTTGATCTCCATGGATTTATTTTTGAACTTATAACCAATTTAATAAATGTATGAACTCAGTTCCAGTTATTTGATGCTAAAATCGTGATTTCGTGCCCTCGGAAATAAGACTTGGTGTTGCGCCTTATTGGCATGGCATTGGCATTAAAAATTCACTTGCTTATGAATTTGTAATGTGTTCGAAATATTACAAAACCATTTTAAATAACACTATGAGACTTTCCATAACTTTTTGTAGCATTTCACAAAGTCTAAATCAATTTTAAGATGTGTTGTGTAAAAACACAGCCTATGTTCATGTAACATTACTCACCACTAAGATTATCCTTTTTGATGGGTGGCAACCCTTTCTTTTCCCTCTCCCTCTGTTTTTCCCTCTCTGCTTCCCTCTCTTTGTAGTTCTTATCTCTGTCCTTGTCGCGGTCTCTATCTTTCTCCCTATCTCTGTTCATACACAAAATTAATTAATATCTATTTTTTAAAAAGAAAACTTAAAACTAAAGTGAGACAATGAGCGACCTTAATCGCATATGGGCGATGTCTTCTAGGCAACAACAATCACATAGCTGAATGTTTGTTTGTACAGTGTAAATAATCCTATGTACATTTTAAAATCCATCTACATAAATTATTCTGGTCACGGCACCAAATTGTAACAGCGGTAGCCATTTAGGCAATGACGGAGGCGATGGACTGTGTGAGAGATAGAGCTACATAGCGAGAGACTGTCCCTGTCGCGGGGAGTTTAACCGTTGCCAGGACGTAGGCGGTGGACTATGTGTGTGAAAGAGAGAACTACATACCTGTCCCTATCGCGGTCGCGGCGGCGTCGCGGCGAGCGCGAGCGGGAGCGGGAGCGAGAGCGGGAGCGGTTGCGGCCGCGGCGTCGCGGGGACTTTGACCGTCGCCGGGATGGAGGCGAGGGACTCCTGGAAACAGTATGTACACTGATTATATTAAATAAGTAATAAAGAGAGAAAAGGGGAGGTTTTCATAGTGTAGAATGAGACATCATATAGTAAAACCGGGTGAGATAAGAGCTTTTTTTTTAAATCTAAATTTTCCTAAATATTATAAATAAACAATACTTTTTTATATATGTAATTGCAAACGTTGTGTAAAGTTGGTGACCCGTGATACAGGTTCAACCTCGTATCGGATTACAAAGAAAAATGTATTTTTGAAACTGGTCAAATTTTTTATGTTATTTTGGCCAAAACGGCCAAACTATCGTTGGTCATTTTGCGAGAAATCACTAACACTAACTTACTAAACTAAAATATTGCAGGAAGTTGCCCACAGTGGCAGTGCTTATACTTTGGGTAGCAGACAACGTATATGCCACACATGTGGCATGTGTACCCACCTAGAGTCGTTGGCATCGGGTATCTCAATGACCTGTGGGCCCGAGTCCACAAACTCGATGTCGGACTCCGTCATGTCCTCTTTGCCCTCACCTGGCTTCGGTTGTTGTTGCTGATTCTGTAACACACAGTACACACTATTATCTATAATAATGGCCTTATTTGAGCCTGGCTTTAGTATGTTTTTAAATTGAAATCGAGAATATTATTTAGGCATAAATACTTGCACACGGCCGGAGAATCGAACCTGCAACCTTTAGCATTGTCATTACAGTCGGTCCTACACGCCCGACGCGCAACAGAGGCCGTCTTACAAAGGATGATTAACAGATGACTAAGTTATGTAACTTTGAGACTTCAAGTCACAGTAAAAGACAAACGATACACAGTCATTGTTTTTAAGTAAGGGAGTAAAAGGATTAAATTATGCCATAACATCTTACCATGTACGGATTGGGTTGGTTTTGGTTCTGTAGCTGCTGCATGTCCATCATTGGCATTAAATTCTGAAATATCGAAACCAATATGTCTTAATATTTGTTTATGGCTCAATGCTATTTTATGTAGTTTTTTTTAAAGAAAAACACGAATTCAATAAAAAAATTTTTGACAAAACTAAACCAACGCAGAAGGATGCAGGCTCAATTCCCGCCGGGGAAAAGTATTTATGTTGACCATAAACGTTTGTTCCTGCGTTGTCGCCCGATGTGCCACAGAGGTCGTAAAAGATTGGGTGATATTGTTTGAGAGGTAGATTGCAAAACTAGTATAGTGGCCGGCAATCAAGTTAGAAAATTTCGACGTGGAAGAGGAAAGTTCGCGCAGTACATTTTACATCCGACTTCTATGAAAAATCGACGCGCATTGCGCATCCGCCATTTTTTTTCTAGATGTTCGCCGGGAATTATAGGTACCTTACCTCCGAAAATAAAATATTTTATTTTTTCAAATTCAACAAGAGACTGGTTTGAAATTTGTCTTAAAGTAAATAGTGAATAACTTACAGGAATAGGCATCCCCGTCATGAGCTGCATTTGCGCCTGCAAACTCTGCAGTTGACGCATTATCTCCGGGTTCGTTAGGATACTGGAACATTATAGACAAAACATCATTTTCTACTACAAATACTTTACATAAAAGAGCCCCGCGGTTTTACCCGCGTAAGTCCCGATTCCCGCATTTTCGACTGCCACTAAAAATCATCAAACTTGTATCTGGTACCTAACTTTTATCTTTGAGGACTTTTCTGATGAGAAGGTGGTTTCAGATGCTTCATCAATTTGTACCTACCTAGTTCTTTAGAAGCCGATTCTAATAGTAGAAGTCCAAAAACTAGTAATTTACTGAATCCTGGGATGACATTCTGCTTATCATTCCTAAGCTTTTCATCAGATTTTCAACAAGCGTTTTTATTTTTTCTAAATTAGACTTCATATGTCGGAGTGTGGCGTGAACGTATACATATACATACAAACAATATACGGGTCAAATTGAGAACCTACTCATTTTTTAAAGGCGGTTAAAAAAAAAGTTAAGTTACCTGGCCATAGCATCGGCTGGATTATTCTGCTGCAATGGTTGTGCCACATGGCTCTGGTGACTGGCATGGCTTGCATGGCTGGCATGACCTCCATGGCTGGCATGGCTTGCATGGCTGGCATGGCCTCCATGGCTGGCATGGCTCGCATGAGTCGAGTGTGGAGGAGGCTCGGACATGATGGGCTCATCTTCACTGTCATACTCAAAGTCATTGAGGAGCTTCCGATTGAATTTGGCAGGCTGGCTTGATGGCTGGTCTTGGAACTGAAATGTAAATAGTATTTTAGTGGAAAATTATGATGTTGACTAACATTATTGTTTTCACTACTAATACTTAAAATAACATGGGATGCCTGGCAGATGTGAAACATCGACTTGCTACGTATAAAATAGTGCATATTATATTCCATCATATTGGTATACTTATAGCGTGGCGAGGCGTTCTGTCGCCATGGACTGTATCGCCACGGGGATTTTTACGTTTACTTGCGCCTATAGATGTTTTACATCAAAATCTGGTTTAAAAATAGTTTTAGTAGTGGGACAAGTATGAAATGTAGTGGTAAAGCGAGCTCCGACGCTAGTTTGGTGTAACAAATAACTTCATCACGCGGGAATATCGGAACAACAAGCCATCTCCAGCTATCTGCAAACCAAGTTACATCACAATCCCATCATAAGTTTTTGCCAAACATACTTGTTTACTTACACACAAACTGTCAGCTTTATAATATCTGTATGTTATGTAGGTACATTATAATAAGTGTATATACCTGATCGCCCATAGGCGTGGACGCGTGAGGCGTGTGCTGTGAGGACGGCCCCGGTGACACTTTGTTATCTGAACTGCTCAGGTTCATACTGCTGCCTGGAATATTGATTGAACAATGTCATCAAATGCGAAAGGATGTATTACAAAACTATCTTAACTCGTTAACCATGATAGCTAGACAGTAGAAATCAGTTGACAAAAGCGCAGCCTGCAGGTAGGGTGGTGTAACTAGGGCTTAATTCTTATGTATAATGTGACTGAAATATGACCAAATGATGTAGGCCGTGGAAAGAAAATTTGGCTTGGTCACATAAAAAAGGAATCTGGTACAAAGTTTTGCCAAATATGCATTCATAATTTGACCAAATAAGTTATTGTTTTAGCCTTTCACCCTCATTCCAGACACATTTCAGTGAATAAATTCGATTTTCTTATGACAAAAGTTACTTCTCTGAATTTTTCGGAGTGTGGAGTAGTAGAAGACTCTACTGATATTGTGATGGAATGTGTTGTGGCGATTTACAATATTATGTAAATTATATTTAAAACATGTTATCTGGTTGGAGGTGTAATACGCGCTCTGGCATGCGCTCTCTCAGAGGAAGCTTTGCTGTTTTACAAACTAGTATTTTTGGGGTTGCATACACGTAGAGGTGGAATGATGGAATAATAGAGCAACATTACCATTTATTCAGAACAGCTATTTTAATTATTAGATTAAAAAAACTATACAATACCATTGGCAGTGTTATTCTGCTGCAACTCCTGATGCAGTGGATGGTTGGGGTCGGCCATGTCTAACAGAGGCTGGATCACTTGGGGACTGAACACATTGTTCTTTTGCCACAGGTTCAGTACTCGGATTATGTTACGCTAGAACGAAATAATCAAGTACTTTAATAACTTGATTTAGATGAATGTAGTTATTATTAAATTCATCTATTTCAATGAAAATCAATGAAATAAAGTTACAACTTTTTTCTATTCTGGGAATATTTTCCATTAAGCTGATAGTCTTTATATTTATTATTTAGTTAGCTTGAACTATAAGCTAACTAAATAATAAATATTATTTATATATCCCATCCAAGTAATAACCACACTGAGTGTTATTTAGCCTGCGCAACCATTCAAGATCGGCAGGTACAGCTAGGCCAATGAGTTCCTCAAATAAATGTCATTAATAAATGTAAGAATGTAGAATTAGGAGCTCTACAAACTAAATTTGACCCTAGTATCCAACAGAAATTCAATTTGTAGAAACATGAGTTAGAGCACAGGGCACACATAGGAGCCGAGACCATAGGAACCCAGTGTGTCTTAGGAGTCTTTTTTTTAAATAGAGTTTTTCTTTTCTCATGGTAATGGGAGGTCTTATCAAATAAAAGTAATCTTGTCTAGGCATATAATTATGATCTTTTGTTAAAGAAATTCTCGAGCTGTTGAATCATTATTAATTAAGATTTAAGCAAAGAATTATTATTAACTAAATTGTTTTTTTTTTAGTTTGTTTGAATCTAGCCTTAGAAGTTATACTAACTTTGTTAAATAAAATCCTAGGTTGGTAGTAGGTTATATATTTTCCTCTACTAGAATATTTGGCTATCTTAGTTTAGATCTGTTGTGGTCTGAATGTGGACCGCCAACCCGCAGCAGGACTGACATTTTAAGCATTTTAAGATAATACAATGATGCTCTGACAACATTTTAATGGTTGACATAAATACTTGGGCTCATAAATTTCATAGTTTGAAAAATAACTTCAAAGTAAAATTGATACAATTAAATCTTGTTTACTAAATAAGTGATAAGCACAATTTTATGAACCAACAGTTTTATCGGCGTACTGATAAGCAGCGAGCTCTAACCTACAACTTTATATAACTTACTAACCTTATCTTCAGGGGGACACCTGAACAAGTTGGCGAAGGTCTGCTGCATGTTCTTGGCGAACCGCGGCGCGAACACATCCTTGTCTTGCCCGAACTGGTGTCTCGACTGTCTCACTATCGAGTCTATCACGTAAAGACCTGGCACTTTGTACTCTGGTTTGCACTTCTGTATAAACTTTTCAACACTGTGTACTACATGTTTGTAGAACTTTATGGCCTTTATAGCACCTTTGGTGATAGCACTCATCTTCGCCTTCGATATCGGCGGCTTGTTATCGTACAACCCGGATAACTGTAAGAAAATAGAAAGATTAGCTCTTGTATCGATGCCACGGCTCATCTTTCGAGATGATTTTGTTGAAACTATCTTTACCTCCGCGTTGAACGATTTTACTTCCGACATATCCATTTTGTTTCTTCTTTCCCTTCACATAGAAAATATACTAAACTACTCCATTGTAATTATATTGCAAATTTTTATTCATTTTCGTAGCAAATCAAACATGCTCCGAATTACAAAATGGCGTTCTATATAAAGCCGTGTCTATGGTCTAAATTAACTAAGATGCGTTCCCAAAAAGCGACTGATGCTATGATCAATAAAAACAAATAATGTGCCTATTATTTTAGCCCATATTATGGACTGTATGAAAATGAATGAAGTTACAGTTACAAAACCAATAGGCACTAGTTACAGTTTCCCAGTTACAAAAGAAATAATAAAAGAAACAACCAAATAGAGATTCACTTTGTTTTGTCAAAATCTTTTTTTTTTTATATTTTCTGCTTCGTAATATCTTCTATCGTAATTTATTTTGAACGCTACCATCAAGTTTAGTCTATGGATAAAATAATAGCCAATCATAACCGACATTGAAACAATCAAGTTCCAAAAATTTACCAATAGTGTTGGCTTGCTTTAAAAAATTAACCAATCATGTTTTATGAATCAATATTCAATGTGTCTTTTTATTAATGTTTTCTTGTGGTAAAAAAATATAATTATTATAATTTTATTATATTAATAATCTGACAAAAAACGAACTATAGGTCTGTGTTAAATTAATTTTATAAATCTATTGACAATGGGCGACGAATATTCAGCCGTAAAACGTGGAAAATTAATTCTAAAAGGAGATAAACCAAAGGCTAAAAAACGCAAACACAAAAAGGAAAAGAAATCGGAACTATCGAAAGTTGACGAGGATTTGGTGAAGCACGGTGGTTGGTGGGTAGTGGAGAAGATTGAGGACATCACTGGGTCTATATCTATTGAGTTCGGGGACGGATGTTACGTATCGGCGTTGGACAATGGTTTATTTACGTTGGGAGCCCCTCACGGCGATGGGGAGGGCCCGTCTCCGGAGGAGATATTTACTGCGTTTCCCGCTGGCGACACCAAGTTTGCGCTGAAGTCGGGCTACGGGAAGTATGTGGGTGTGAACAAAGATGGAACTGTGACGGGCCGGTCTGATGCTGTTGGACCGATGGAGCAGTGGGAACCTGTGTGGCAAGAAGGTAATGCACCTTTAAGTAAATACTAGTTGTGTCTTGAAGCTTTGGCTAACTTTTCTATAAATATAATAGGTACATTGAATCCTCATAAAAGGTCCTATAAAGGTGAACATAATAAAGGTGTGTTTGTTGCCTCCTTTACGCAAAAACTGGCCTAAGTCGTAGAGTCATGTGGTAGACATTCCATCCATGGGCGTAGCGAGGTACGGGCAGGGGGGGGCAGCTGCCCCCCCTAGAAGAGCGGTTGGTCACTAGTATAAGGCATAATAAACCACGCGGTCTGCAGCACACAATCTACCGAGTTTATAAAAGATTGGAAAACATGAATTTTAAAGAGTTGCAAGTCTATCAACTAACCTAGTATTAGTTATGTTATGATATGAAACAATGTTTCATTTGCGCAGATTATAAAATGAAGTTAATTTCCGTTTTGTAGGTTAGATATTTTTTCAAAAAAATTTAAAAAACCCCCGACTTAAAAAATCTTCCAAATTAAAAAAAGCAAAAATTAAGCCGAAAACAAATTTCATGTCTCTGAGTAGGTATGAAGAAGATTTTTTAAGTCGGGGATTTTTAAAAAATTTTAATATAATTTTTTTATTTTACCCTTCTTGTAAGAGCGATTTTGATTAAACATGCATATTGTTGTCACAAAAGTGAAGCGAAAAAAAGCCGAAATGCGGGACTTGACGTCACAATTAGGGCATGAATCCCGGGATCCCGGGATATCGTAATCCCGGGATCTCGGACCCAAAAGTTCGATATTATAATCCCGGGATTGAGTGATCCGATATCGAGATTTGAGCAATTTACTATTTGGGTATAAATTAAGGTTTTAGCTATATTTTTCCTCATGGAATGATTGAATAGAACTATTAAAATTAAACCCAAATTAGTCTACCCCTGAGGAAGAGATCTGTAAAGATTTAGAAGCGTAGGGAATTGGTAAAATGTTTAAACAATAAAAGTAACGTGATTCATTGCAATTTTTAGGGCAAGTATTTTTTATACAAGCTCGCATACAAAATTTTTATGCTAACACCAGTTTAGACACTTTCGGGTTTAGGCTATTTGTCCGCCATATTTCCAAAATGATGGGGTGGACGGCCCTCGGGGTAACTTATTTACGTTATGAAACCACTAGAGTCTTAAATATATTAAATATTTTATATTTAACACATTTTTATTGTATTAAATTCGCTTTTTTAACGATATCTAAAATCCCAGTATCAATCCCGGGATCCCGGGATTGAGCTCTTAATATCGATATCGCCCCGGGATTGAAAACCTTCCGATATTGCATGCCCTAGTCACAATCGATGTCGAGTCCGGCGACATCGATTGTGACGTCATGTCCCGCATTTCGGCAGCTTGGGCCAAGTGGCGAGAAGTAACTGGTGTCATCTGTGACCCGAAAATGCCGGTTAAACTGAAGGGACAGGTCTATAAAACGATCATTAGACCTGTCCTTCTGTATGGTAGTGAGGCGTGGCCATTGCTTGAGCGACATAAGCAGGAGCTGCGTGTCACGGAGGTGAAGATGCTGCGCTGGATGTGTGGAGTGACGCGGAAAGACCGCGTCAGAAACTCCCGCATCAGGGGCAGCCTTCATGTCCGAGACATTGCAGACAAACTGCAAGAATGCCGCTTACGGTGGTACGGCCACGTTCTACGGAAACCGGCTAGTTACGTGGGAAACAAATGTCTTGCTATGGCGCCTCCGCCCGGCCGCGGCAGATTGGGAAGACCCAAGAAGTGCTGGCTTGACGTCGTAAGATCGGATATGCGTGCAAATGGCCTCACTACACGGGATGCCGAAGATCGTGTGAAGTGGAGACGTAAAAGTAGGAAAGCGGACCCCGGGCTCTCGAGAGAGATGCAACCGGGAACCACGCTCGGATGATGATGATGATTGTTGTCACAAAAGTAACGTCCTTTCATTTGATACCCCACTCGGGCATATTTGAAAACATTCGGTTTTTATTTCGTAGCTTCAACCAACATATATTATGAACGGCTGAACCGATTTTGATCAAACATAGCTAAGAACACTCGCGCAATAGTCACCTATCAACCAAAAAAAACTACATTGAAATCGGTTCATCCGTTCGTGAGCTACGATGCCACAGACAGATACACACACAGACAGACAGACAGACAGACACGTGAAACTTATAAAGAGGGGTGCTCTTTTGCGACGGGGGTTAAAAACTGAAAAAAAATAAAACTGCTTCCGGGTATGGTATCCCCACGAGCTCCGCGATAGGAGCGAAGCGGGATGCGGGTTGAGAGACGGGAGGCAACTTATTCAGCCATGCCGCGCCGCGCCTCCCGCGCCCGTGGCGGGCCGCGGGCACCATTTATTAACCCCCAACGGAAAAAGAGGGGTGTTATAAGTTTGACTTGTCTGTCTGTCTGTTTGTGTGTGTAAGTGTCTGTGGCATCGTAGCTCACGAATGGATGAACCGATTTCAATGTGATTTTTTTTATTTGATAGGTGACTTTTGCGCGAGTGTTCTTAACTGTGTTTGATCAAAATCGGCTCAGCCGTTCATAATATAATGTGGGTTGAAGCTCGGAAATAAAAACCGAATGTTTTCAACTATGCCCGAGTAGGATATCAAATGAAAGAGCACAACTTTTGTGACAACAATATGCATGTTAAATCAAAATCGGCTCAGCCGTTCAAAGTATATGTAGGGTCAAACTTGTTAATAAAAACCGAATGTTTTCAAATTCAATTCAATTCAATTCATTTATTTCAGATAATACATTCATATAAAAAAAAAAAAAAACATTACAAATTACAAATAATTTCTATCTTAATAATAAAATAAAGTTTTAAATTAATGTCGAAAAATAATAAAATAAAGTTTTAAATGAATGTCAAATAATAATAAAAACAAGTTTTAAATTAATGTCAAATAGTAATAAAATAAAGTTTTAAGTTAATGCCAAATAATAATAAAATAAAGTTTTAAATTAATGTCAAATAATAATTAAATAAAGTTATGAATTTATGTCAAATTGATTCAAAATTAAATAGAAATGTCCACTAGAATAAGAGCAAATAAAAATAAATATAAAAGAAAATAAAAACAAAAAATTATGTCACCAAAATAATATAAAAATAAATATTAAATGTAAGAAGGACCGCTGGCGTGCAGCTGCATCCACCTCTTTAGCATCGGCGAGTCCCATCGATCGGACAATACGCTCAGGATACCATTCTGGCTACCACGCTGACGCCTTAATAGCGAGGCGCACCTTTTTCTGATTACAGCGTAAAAATCGTCAGTATGCGCCTCAGCAAACATAGCGGAAGCACTACAAAAACGTGGGAACCCTACCAGTATCCTAAACGCATTGTTGTACTGGATACGCAGATCCCTGTACTCCCGTTTTGTAAAGCAAGTCCACAGGCTGCACGTGTAGAAAGTCTGGCAATATGCCCTAAATAAAGTAATCTTGACTTGTCTCGTACAACGTGCAAACCTGCGAGCCAGCATATTACACCGGATGGACAGGGCCCTGCGCTCCCTCTCGATGTCCTTACTGTCACAAAGATCATCGGTCACCCAGTGACCCAGATACTTAAATGAACTGACTTTGTTCAAACGCGTACCGCACAGAGTTACAGGAGGAATTTGAGTATAGCATTTGTTACCTGCTTTGAATACCATGAACTCACTCTTCTTCGCGTTGTATCTGAGCCCATGGGCTTCCGCGTACGACTCACAGATGCACAATAGCTTGCGAATCGCTCCAATCGATGGGCCCAGTAGGACCATATCGTCAGCGTAACTTATGTTGTTAATGCTCACCCCATCTATGGAACAGCCGACTCCAGCCCCACTGAGCTCACCGATGAGCCCGTTCATGTATAGGTTGAAGAGGCGAGGCGAGCTCAACCCCCCCTGTCTTACCCCGCACTCCAACCCATACACGTCCGAATGCGCATCTGCCCACCGCACCCTATTTCGTTGGTTACCATACCAATACCTAAACAATGATATGACCTCTTGTGGTACCCCAGTCTCACCATTTAACTTCTGCCACAGCTTGTCATAGCATACCAAGTCAAAGGCTTTTGACAAATCAAGGTAACAAGCGAAAACTGGCGTACTCCGACTGGTATAATACTGAACAGTTTGCTTGAGGCAGAGGATCGCAGTCTCAGTTGACAGACCTGGTCTAAAACCAAACTGAGCGTCATGAAGTTGGAGATGCTTTTCCATCTGCTTATCGAGCAAACTGTCCAGCACTTTCGCTATAACAGTAGCCAGTGAAATCGGCCTATAGTTGGACAAGTCTGATGAGTCACCTGATTTATCTTTGACGATGGGTACCACTACAGTATACATTAGTTTTTCAGGCAGGTAACTGTGACTCATACAAAGGTTGAAGAACATCGAGAGAACCCTAGGCAAGTGCACACCCGCGTGCTTCAAGTGCTCGATGCTGAGGTCATCGTGGCCAGGAGATTTACCTCTCACCATCTTCTTGATGACCGCTCCTACCTCTTTAGCAGAAAACCTGACTGACAGTGTGGAAGGGAGACTCTCAGCAGCGGGCACCCGAGTCACCGTAGGTCCGAGCGGGGACTCAACCTTAAAATGCCGCTGGAATGCACAGGCTATGTCACGGTGGTCATGTTCACCACCAACGCAGGCAGGAAAGCCCGACCTTGGATTCAGCTTTTTCGTATTTTTCCAAAAAGTACTAAAATCTTTATTGGCATGGTTTTCAGCAATAATGTTCATTTTTATTTGTACTTCATTGTTCTGACAGTAAGCCAATTTTGATTTAAACACCTTCCTGGAATCACACATATTTGTGTAAACATCCCCAGATCTCGGTTTACCCGCTAATACCCATGTTTGAAAACAAAGCCGCGCCCTCCTGTGAGCGTCACTGACATACCTATTCCATCCAGCTACATACTTACGGTTCCTACGCTTAGGTCTACTAGAACTAGCCTTAGCAGCCTTAGTCAAAACATTGATTATCATGTCATACATTTCAGTTAATAATAATTTATGCTCGTCTTTATCACACATTCCATCCGCGCATTTTTGAAATTCCGCGGGAAAATTTAATATTCTAAATTCAGAGTTACAAATTTTAGAATAATTTTCTATCTGCTCTAAATCCCTTTCCCCCCATTTCAAATTATTAAAAACTAACTCATTTTGCTTACTAGGTTGTTTAAAGTGAGTCCGATTAAAATTAAAATGACATGCAATCATGAGCGGATAGTGGTCTGACCAATAGGTATCGTACAGTACAGATGCACTTAATATAGTCGAACGCGCGGCGCTCGATACTACGCAATGATCGAGCCAGGTGCGACTACCGCTCGCCTCACAAACAAACGTATGAGTGTCTGTAGGTAAAAGTTCCATATCTACACACGACCAAGATTGTTCCGCACAATATGTTAACAATTCTGAGGAAAACAGCTTACCCGGATGCGCGTTAAAGTCCCCGAGCACAAAAACTGAATCCACATCATTACCTTCAATTATGGCACTTATCTCACTCAAACAATCGGTAAACTCACATAAATTACTGCTTATATCGTTGGGCATATGCACGTTTATAACTAAGAAAGCCCGATCTGCGCAAACTATCCTAATCGCAGCAAGACGCACACTGCCACACGGAATGACGGACACATTCGGGAACACAGCAGTCCTCCATAGCAAGGCTACACCACCATAAGGCCTTCCTCGAAGTACACCCGCCGACGGGTCCATTGACGACTTTCCGGTGTACGAGAATGCGTCATCTATTTCACCCAGCTTAGGGATATCGTGATGCTGTAGCCACGTTTCCTGTAACACTACGATATCTGCCAGTTTACACAACCTCCTCACACAGTTGAGTGATCTCGTAAGATTTTTACAGTTAAACGATATTAGTTTGGTGTTCAAGTCCATGCTATAATTTTGATCTGTCAATATCTCTATAGGTACGTTTCACTGTACTGCGACTAAAGTCAACAAATCGGCGGTATATAACTCCGTCGGGCCAAAAGTTGTCATTTAAAAATACTTCCACCTTCGATCTGGGTACAAATATCTTATAAGCATTATAATCTTTCATAATTTTCATATTCATCTTCTCTAATTTAATGTCCAAGTTTGTCTTATTATTTATATATTTCTTAATGTCACATTCGGTCGTCTCCTTTGACACATTGTAGATATAAATCGGCACCTTTATATCGGCGGCTTTAAAGTTTGAATTGACATCTACAGCGGCTTTTCCAGTTTTCCCAAGAAAGCGATTTCTCAGTCTCTTCTTTTGCACAAGGGTAAATCCGTCGTCCATAGGTTGCGACTTAAACCCGCCCTCACGCATGCTTACAATTTCCGAGAAACTTTTTCTTGCAACATTTTGCAATGTTTGCACGCCGTCCTTGTCGGCCGTGTGTCCCGATGCATCGATAACGCAGTCCGGTTCAGTAGGTACGGAGGCCGCGGCGGCGGTGGCGGCGGCGGCGGGGCGGCCGGTCGGTGACGCATCTGTAGGCACGACGGGCTCAGCTGATCGATGCGCCCGCGCTTCGTCAGTACATGAACCGTTAAACTCGGGGCACGGTGATGTTTTGGAAGTACCCTCATCAGAAAAAGTAATACGTTTTTTGAAAGGCGAAACCGTATTATTTCCACACATTACTGATACATTATTATTGCACATGGGAGATAATCCCATCGGGCCACTCTCACATTCAAAACTGGACAGCAGTGCCGCTGCACCCCGTTTTGTATTGACATTTACGCTTCGTTGGAAATTGTTTACGATAGATGCATTTTTTAAGGAATCAACTTCCATGCGAAGGCCCCTCAGCTGCTCCACCGTGGCATACTCATTACAGACGCGTTCCAAGTCGCTCTTCATTTTAACCAGGTCTTTAAGGAGTCTTGTTACGTCGACATGATCGAAAAGAACGGGTGGCAACTTCTGCAGGTCCCGTGCCACAAAGATGGGAATCTCTTCCGGATCTGTCTCCTTTAATAAGGAAACGATATCCTCGATATCTCTAACTGTTTTTCCTTGATTTTTTCTTGTCTTCTTTTGTCGCGTAGTATTTATAGAGGCAAACAACAAATTCTTTGCGCACAAAATTTCACTGTCCGTGAAAGCACTCGCACAAATTCGGCTAATACTTGGTTCGTCCATCACATCCATCTTATTACAGATAAATGCAAGGACCTCGTTAATCACCACATTACAACTCGCACATTTCACGATGTCAATCTCGGACGACATTGTTTTACTCGGTTTATTGACCTCCATAGCGACGACGACGATGCGTGCGTGCGTACCCGGAAGCAGCGACGCGTAAACTATGCTTATATAATATGCCCGGTATCAAATGTAAGGGCGTAACTTTTGTGACAACAATATGCATGTTTAATCAAAATCAAAATTTAATAACTAAATAAAATAATCTTGATGAGCAGATAGGTACTGCAGAATCAGCTGATATTTTACAATGAGTTCTATTGCAATTATTAAAAGATTATAAGCAAGATTACACTAGCTCTTACAAAAAGGTTGAAAAAAAAAAAAGAAAACCCCGATTTAAAAAATCTATCAAGAAACTTTAAAAAACCCCCGACTTAAAATTAAACTTTACATAGGTTAAAAATAATAAGGCAGGTACATAATAAGGCGAAAAAATAAACCTTACGTTCCCGCGTCGGGGGACGATTTTCTTTTCTGCCCCCCCCCCCCTATACAGAATCCTGGCTACGCCCTTGATTCCATCACGACAATGGTGTTTCTGTGACAGAAAAGATTTCTGGCTTGTTTTTATTCAATATTTTAATTAAGTACTCCGAACTGAAAATACCTGATTTTCTCAGATATAAATCTAGCATCAATGGATAGCCTATTTAAAACATATAAACGCCTTGGCTAATGATTTATCAAGAGCTGGTAATATCAGCTTTACAAGATTAAGGAGGAACAGCGTACCTCACCTCCCTAACCGTTTCTGACACCAGATTGATAAAGATGTCATTGGATGACCTTTATAAAAACAAAATGACACGACCAGGTTGGACCGGACCACCCTAAACACCAGTTAAATGTATAATACAGATTGCTGAGTTGCGCAGAACACAAAGGAAAAAATAAATGGCCTTGTTTCTCCTACAAATTTGTTCATAAAAATGTTTGATGTAGGAATGTAAAGTGCTATATCCCACTTTGTTCTCTTTACTGTCAGGTAAAACAGCAATTCTAAGCACAGTGAACAAGTTCATGTCAATAAGTGAAGAGGAATCAGTAGTGGCCCGGTCGGTGACTGCAGGGCCTCAGGAGGTGTGCTGCGTTAGGAGCAACCGGAGCCGGGAGGTGGTGAGCCAACAGCCAGCTGAGGAGGAAGGGGATTTAGCAGAGGTTGAAGTTAACTATGTGTAAGTTACCTATGTCCTTGCCTATGTAGCCTCAAGATCGAATAGGGTTATCTTCCTGTGAGCATCGTAAAAGGCGACAAAGGGCACAAGCGAGGAGAGACTAGCGACCTTGAGTTCTCCCTGTGTGGTGGCGGATAACCTGCTTGGTCCCTAGGATGATTAGTGTCAGGCAAGTGGACAGACGTTAAAATATTGCCAAATCTTTTTGCAAAAGTGATGGTCACTGATGACTTACCTACTCTGCTGACCCCAAATAATTTGGAGCGTTAGCGTTCTCTGAGTTCCCGAGAGGGTTGCAGTCAGTCAAATGTCCTGCATTTGTTAGGGTTTACCTATACCAATATTATTAGTTTCACCAAATACTAATGATACCAAAGCTCCTTTTGCTTACCCTTGCTAATTCTACCATTTTTCTCAAAATATACAGAAAGAAATTCCAAAAATTCCAAGACAAGAAGATGAGAATCAATGACGGTGGAGTAACAGAGCTGAAGAAGGCCAAAGATGAGGGGAACCTGCATGAAACTCTGCTGGATAGGAGAAGTAAAATGAAGGCAGACCGATATTGTAAATAGTCTATTTGATTTGCTAATCATATAATCAGCTATTCAATTAAAACTTTCTTCCAGCCAATCAATCAAACAGCTAGGAAAATGACTTGGATCAAAAATCTAAGCATAAGAAAACTGAAAAGGCTAAGCAGGCTTTTAATTGAATGGCTTATTATTAAGGTAGATATTAAGTTCTTAAATACATGTACATAGTAGCATAAAGCAAATAAATACTTTAAAATTATCCACACCTTTACCTATTACTTTATAAGTCCATGGTTGAGTCTACTATAGATTATGGATTATCCAGCTACGGGAGAACGTATAAAGTTCACCTAGATAGAATCTACAATCTGCAACTTAGACTTTTGAAGCAAGTGGCACCAAAAAAGATAAACATTGAATTTAGAGATGATTACGGTAAATTGTTTAAATTTTGTAAAGTACTACCCGTCCATGAAAGGGTAAATCAAAGCTTACTCATTGAAGAGTTCTTCAACGTAGACCTTTTCAGGAAAATACAATTTAGCTCCAATAAAGTTAGAACCAGAAACATGATAAATCCAATAACATGTACGGAAAGAGAAGGTTAGCATATGTTGTTCCAAATCTCGTAAACCAGTTACCAACTACCCTAAAAAAGTCATTGACGGAAAAAAATCTCAAAGTTAAAATTAAGCAATATTTTTTAGAGAAAGCTACCTAATTCTTTGCAAAACACACTGTTTTTTTATTTTAGACTTATAATTTCAGTGTTTTTGCTTATTGTATTTATCTTTACTAAAAAATGCCTACTTCCTTTTGATTCCTGCTTGCGTTCTTGTACGTGAGGTAACCATAACACTAGCTTGGTTTTACCCAGACACTCTGTACAGTATGTGTTTACTTGTTTGCCTCATAATAGCAAGACGCAAGTAGGTAGGTATCTACATATCTATGACCGGCACCGGCGCGGCGACTCGCGCGCGTTTAACTCACTCAATGTTTTAATAAATCGCAGGTGTGGGTAGTTTTTTGGGTTGTTGTAATGTTTTTTATTTATTTTTGCATTGAGACGAAATCTAGGTACCTACCTATAATTCTTACGAAATAACGGAAGTAGCATTAGGTATCATTTTTTGATGTTAATAATTATGTGTTTATTCTTTGTTTTTGTTTTTTGGTACTAAGGTTATTATATTAATATGATTATTTCTATTTGTTGTATTAGAGTAATGTGTTGTATAATAAGTTAATAACGGCTCACTGGTGCACGGAAAAACTCGTAAGAGTTTTTGTTGCACCTTTTAGTAGGTAATGAATATTTTTTGTATATTTTTTTCTTTTATGTAAAAAATAAAAAAATAAATAATGAATTGTTCACCTGTTTTAAAAGAAAACAATCCAAAATCAGTTAAAAAAAATTTATTAGATCAGAATTACTTGAATATTACAATCTCAATCGAAATGGTAAACAAAACATTCAATTTTCCTGCAAATAACATTATTTTTGCCTAACTCGAGTAATTTTGTATACTTTCGTTTACATTAATTCATTTATTGGGTACATTTTTCAACCTACAGCTTAAAGATATCTGTCGAATAAAAAACAACTCAAAAAGAAATCAAACTTACGAAGGTTTTTGAATATGTACTATTCAAAAACGTTCGAAAGTTTGATTTCTTTTTAAGTGGAAAGTCTACCTACTGGTTCTCCAAACAAACGTAGTCGACTGTGTCCTCTCTGGTTAAAGACCCCGGTCTCTTATTTGTAGGAAAGGTCACATAAGTTGTAAGGAACTTTTACACATGAAAGTATGCAAATTTGTCTGTTTTCAGGCAAATTTGCATACTATTCCTTCTTTCTATTATACTATGTTTTTATTCAGTAGTGTTACATTTTATTAGACATCTATTTTTTGTGTAGAGATTGAAAATGTATCCCAGAGTTATAAAGGTATAATCATAATATGCCAGTAGGTACACTAAATTCACTAACTTAGGGCAAGGTTACACGCTCATTCTGCCGTCAGTCAGACTGACGGGGTGTTCAGTTTGATTGAGTTGACTGACACCAAAATGATTGATGATTTTTTAACGCTTTAATTTTAATCAGTTCAACATTGTTGGTAATTTTGCAAGAATTTCAAAGTATTAGTTGACTGCCGACTGAACTGGGGGTCGATTCTCGTAAATAATTACATACCAGTTCGATGACAGACGCAACGCAGACACAACACAATTGCAGGGAAAATTCAAAATACACTCTCATTGTATGTGTATGGTAGTTGAGAGTATATTTTGAGTTTTCTTTGTAATTGTGTTGTGTCTGCGTTGCGTCTACACTGCGTCTGTCTGCACCGTCTCTGTCATCGAACTGGTATGTAATTATTTACAAGAATCGAGCCGGTGATAGTGAAATGAGCGTGTAACCCCCGCTCATTTAGAACACAATGTTAGAAAAAATAAACAAAAGAAACTTATCCAAATACAATATTTACAATTCAAAACCCCAGACTCACAACGAAAAATGCTCCTAACTTGAAACGGCTCAAAAGACAGCAAAACATTTGAAAGAAAGCCTTTATTATTTATAACCTTAAATTTAAAGTATAGGTACATACAATACACATAAGAGCTCATTGGGTGAGCGAAAATAAAAACAATTATGATTACACCTTCATCCGAACTAATATTATAAATGTGAAAGTTTTGTCTGGTTGTACAGTTGAGTTCGGACCAAAATATAGAGCGAAGTTGCGGTAATATAAGCCGAGAGGGGTGGTTACAGACGTATAAGCAAACAACTTGACTTTGACTTGAAAATCGGCTGTTTCCTAGATTAGAATTTGGCCTTTTATTTAGTTTGGTCTCGGTACTTCCACAGTTTACCTAATCGGGGCTCTGTAGTGCTACCTAACAAAACATTAATTAATGCCTTTACTTATAAAAAAAAACAGAACTATCATAGAACAAAGGTTTAAACGACTGGCCCAACCCCTTTCAGCTAATATTACCACCCCCGGAATACACTGTAGGCACAGACATATCCCGATACTTGAAATAACTCGGATAGAAACCGCAGGGCGCTACTAGTAATAAGATAATTTGAATAAATCTACCTACATGTCTTATATAAAACTATATATCTACACCTAGATCTGGTGAGACTAGACAAAGAGACCGTCTCGGCGATGAAACATATTCAGTTAGTGGCCTCCGAATCCAGTCTATATCGCTTGCAAGTGGAAGGAAATCGACTGTTTATCGATAGCAATAATGCGCGGCGCTGCGGCCGCTCATGTGTGGAAGAGAGAGCGAAATATTCTCGACACTGCACGTTATTTTGACTCGCGATGTGTATCGAGTAAATAACTATATGCATTTTCGTTTTTTTTTAAAGAAAAATGCGTAATACCGCAACGAGGATTGAACTTGTGGATGGGCGACCTCACCACTAGTCCACGTGGTCGACCCTCGTCACGGTGTAATTGTCTGTTTATGGCTTTGCCTATTCTATACAATTTAGGTAACTTTCCATACGAAACACGCCCCTATTTTTTCTGTCAATAATGCCTCTATCAGATTTTTTCTTTTAGAAAGCATGTGTTCAGCGTCAAAAGTCGATAACCACATTTAGATTTTCAAAATAACCATCATTTGGCAATCGGGTAATAATTCCATCATATTATGGGGTGTCAAAACAGGACAGACATTCTGAAAATAACTATTTAAAATTAAATTCATTTTTCGGTTTGAATCGCGTGGTATTTTATTTCTTTTAGCATTGTTTCAATGCTCAACGTTTCGAGACCTTTACAGGTCTCCTCATCATGATTGTAGAAAAGTCCCAAAACGTTGAGCGTTGAAAAAATGCTAAAAGTAACAAACGCGATTAAAACCGAAAAATTAGTTTACTTTAAATCCAACATCGCGAAAACAGAAGAAAAATCTCTTTTGTTTTCAGAATGTCTGTCCTGTCACACCCCACAATTATGTATAGCGATTTATTTTAAAAATCGAAATGTGGCCATCGACTATGTTGCCGACTGTACAAGCCATTAGAAAATCCCTAAAAACCCGGTGGTGTTCTTGAGATTGCATTCCACTTACAAACCCGACAAACATACAAATCGTTCAGTAATATTACTATGGGTTTCGTTCAAAATTCAATAAATACTTCCAAACACTTCATTATAATAATAATAACTCAAAACGACTCGGTCGCAAGTCACAAAACCCCATATTCTCACAACGTCACAAGTACTTAGGCTTGACGACCTCTGTGGCGCGTCGTGCGAGAGCGCGACTGCAATGCAGGAGGTTGCGGGTTCGATTCCCGCCGGGTGCAAGTATTTATGCTTAAAAATAAATATTTGTGTCTGGTCTGGGTGTCCTTCTATGTATAATATGTATGTATTTACAAAAGAAAAATAAATATAAGTATTATATCCGTTGTCTAGTCACCGTAACACAAGCTTAGTCGCTTACCACGGGGCTAGATGGCGCTGTGTGTTGTTCACAGAATTTATTTATTTATTTTTTATTTATTTATTCCGATTTTGCGAACGTAATGTTTTGGGAATATGGAGTTTGTCGACTCGAACCCTTAAATAAATCAAGACGTGTAAAATAAGAAATGCGACTATCCCTTATTATGTTTACCCTGATTTTAATTAACAGAAATATTTGAAAGATTGCAAACTGATCGACTTTTCGGTCGTTAGTGAAGGAACTATAGGTCGGCCGATTGAAACGTCTTTTTCGTTATTTCACTTTTTTAGCGGCACAACACACCACGGAACCGGGAAGACACCGCAGCCGTCTTGTGTGACATTATGGTACAATAATCCCGTCCCCGGAACGCTCCCGGTGCCCGTTTTGTGTCTTGCGTTAGTGTTTAAGCATTCATTGTCAGTTCAAAGTCTAGGCACGTATACTATAACTAAAACGCCATGAACATCGCCACAGCACTGTTGGTAATTTTCGTTTAGACGCATAATTACCTAAAACCAATTTTTAGTCTTAACGCATAATGACCTAAACGCATAATGTCATAAACGCATAATGACCTATGCGCATAATGACCTAAACAAGTCTGAAGTAATAGTCGGGGTTAGGGGGGTTTGGGGAGAATCCGTGTCATACTTTCTGGCGGTGACATGACATCGTACGCAATTTATACATACCTACTTACATAAATTTCAATTTTGATATTTCTTGATTTTAAAGAATCCGTATAAAGTTTCTTGGAGAAAACAGCTAAGTATTTTGCGCTAGACGAACAAATCGCATTAAAAATAAAAAAAAAATCACTGAAAATCATCACTTTTTCTGCCCAATAATTTATTGTGAACCTTATGGTATCCCATGGATCCCTGAGTAAAAGTGCTTTACCTTGTCTTTCATGGTTTTGCTTTCATTAAATCGCCATAAAAGTACAGGATGTAGTTTTTTCAATGTATAGCTGGTTCGATTCTCGTGTAAGACAAGCGAATTTTTAAAAATCTTTGAATGCAGTTTTGTTTCTCTTAAATAAAAATAAAGGAATGTTTCTTCTTGAGTAAAATTTGCTATCTCTAATATTTAGAGTACTTTCCCTGCAAATGGCGTTAAAAAATTCCACCTTGTATAGTACCTACTAAGTAGTGATGCGCCGAGTACCAGTTTTACCGAGTACCGAGTATTACTCGGTTCAAAATTTACCGAGTCGAGTACTCTGCAGAGTTACTCGGTTCATTTAAATAACCGCGAAAACAAGTTGCAACGCGCTCCAGACAACGCGCGACAGGCGAGGCGACTCGAAGCAAGCAGGTTTTTTTCTTTACTAGCTGCGCCCGCTGTTCATCATCATCATCATCATCATCCGAGCGATGTTCCTGATGGGAACATCTCATCATCAACACTCTCGGGAGTCTCTTAACACACTCTCCGCTATCCTACTCTACTTCGCACGATCTTTGGCATCTCGTGTAGTGAGGCCATTTGCACGCATATCTGCTCTCTCGCCGTCAAGCCAGCCTTTCTTGAATCTTCCTAATCAGCTGCGCTCGGGCGGAGGTGCCATAGCAAAATATTTGTTCCCTACGTTATTAGCCGGTTTTCGTAAAACGTGACCGTACCATCGTAAACGCCATTCTTGCATGGTCATTGGCCATTCTTCTCGGGCATAAAGGCTGCCCCTGATGCCGGAGTTTCTGACGCGGTCTTTTCCCGTCACTCCACACATCCAGCGCTGCATTTTAATCTTCGTGAAACGCAGCTCCTACTTATGTCACTCAAGCACTGGCCACGTATCACTATCGTACAAAAGGACAGATCTAGTGATCGTTTTATACACTTGTTCCTTTTAGTTCAACCGTTATTTTGGGGTCGCAGACGATACCAGTTACCTCTCGACACTTTGCCCAAGCTGCCGAAATACGAGACTTGACGAAGTAACCGATGTCGCCGGACGCAGGAAGCACAGATCCCAAGTACTTAAACTGGTCTGTCCGTTTGACCATATGACCGTTTACACAGGTGTGCTATCTTCATGCACAAAGTGGCCAAAGCCACTTTGGGCGTGTAAGAAGACCGAACTAGCGTTTGGGGACACGATCTATCTAAAACAGATCCCTGACGATTGCTCTTGGGAGTAACCTGACGGTACAGCGGACCCCTATCAGGCGTAATCGGTGGCAGAAGTCCTTGATTCGGAAGGAGTTCCGTCCGGTGCCTGCACCTCTTTATACTGCTTATTTAGCTCGTGGGAATAAGAGCGCCATCTCTCCTTCACCACGAGGTCCTCGTATAGCAGGTTACCATCGGGATCTTTTACACTGCGGCACTTGGATATATCCCGCGCCGCTTTGATCCAAGAACATGCCTACTTATAAATAAGCTTCTGCCCCTCAGACGTTTCCAACATATCGTACAATGGCTGTCAGTGGTGCTGTCTGTCACTGGCTACTGTTCTTTTAGTGGCACGTTTGGCGGACCTGTATGCGTCGCGATCTTCAGGAGAGTTAGACGCTTGTCACTTTTCCAGCTTAAGTGTCGGTATAAAGTTCTTTAGCTCTGTACCTTTGTGTTTAATTTCATCTAAATTGTTTGACCCGTTTGAGCGTGAAGGAGGAACAAACAAATACACAAACTTTTGCACTAAGTTAGGAAGTCAAAGCTGTACACAGATGAAATCCTACACAGATATATATATATTTATACCCGAGTTACTCGGCTCATGAACCGAGTACCGAGGCCGAGTACGAGTAGTAAAAAACCGCCGAGTACCCGAGTAACGAGTACTCGGTAGAGTACTCGGCGCATCTCTACTACTAAGACATTTTGCGTCTAGGACATTTCGCGATTAGGGCATTTTGCGTTTAGGACATTTCGCGATTAGGACTTTTCGCGTTCGTAAAATAGGTCATTATGCGTCGCGGGGGTAAATTTATAAGAACTTACTAACAGTTCAAAAGCTTTAGCGAAACTACAAACATACCAAAAATGTTTAACCGTTTTCCAGGAAAATCTAACAATGCGGTGACGTTTTAGTTACAGAATACGTACCATGATGTTGTGTAAAAAATCAGTCGAAAAGCCATTCGGAAAATAATCAAATAGCTTTACGTATCAAGATTTAAACCAAGTTTTGTCACGATACAAACGTTTATTGGGTCCTCTACTCTTTCGAGTCGTGCGTGAAATATGAGCGTGACAGCGCGATATTTAGGCAGGAGCGACGAGAAACAGAGGTCAATCGACGAAACACTTTATGCATCGCGACCGTTCTCTAGGAGGTAAATGTTGTATTTTTAAAGCGCGATGTTTTTACGCAGGAGCGACAGAGACAAAGATAAAGGTCAATGTACAAAAATTCTTTGTGCATCGCGGCCGCCCTTTACGAGGTAAATGAAGCATTTTTTCCGGAAATAATTCATAAATTAAAATGGTTTTCCGTACAAATGGAAAAGGTGCATGAAATCTATAGTTTACGAAGACTCATAGATAAAATAATCCAATCGGTGGGCAAAATCAACTAGATATACATGTTTGAAATCGTGTTGGCGCGTGGTTGCATGTGTGCGTAAAGCTTTTATAGACACAGTTGACCAGCGTGTGGGTCAACAAAGTACCTACTGTAAAGTAGGTATGTTTAATTTACATAATATTAATGCTTCCTTACTTATTTATACAAAAAATATAAGAACGGCTCAATCAAAATTGTACATATACAGACGCACGCGATGCAGTCGCGCGCTAACGCGAGTTCAATCACGTATAGAATCATCTAAGTATTTTAAAAACACCATCTTTAGGTAATATTATAGTTGAGTAAGTATAAAACAATTATAATTTAATTTGGCTAAACATACATACCAGAAATCTGGGAGGAACCCCAGGGGACATTTTAAGAAAATTTACATTTTGGGAATCACACTCGAATAATTCCCAGGTCCCGGTATGTTTGTTCTACAGCATTTTATCCTTAGATTAAAACAAAAATTGTAGATACGGTAAATTCTAACATTGCGTATTCGAAAAATGAGCTAGAAACACCTACATGCATTTTCATAAAATTATATTTGTCTTTAAGAATGATTCAGGCTTTGTAAATAAACAAAAAGGCAGTCTTATGGATGTCAAAAAGATAATCGCAGTGTGAAAGCACGTGCTCACGCGGCAACGGTTCGACATACGACTGAGGCTAGTGCGTCAGCTAGACGCAGTTTTATCCTCTCATTTTCCGAGGCTAGGTACCGTATCTTTAGTTTTTTGTTTTAATCTAAGATTATATCCCGATATTCCTGCGAGATCAGGTATTTACCCAAGAGAAATCGCAGGACACAAGTGATAAACTGTCGACAAAATATTATAAACTGACGGATAGACTGTTAGAATTTGTACATAAAGCTCAGGGAAGTGGTGGCGATTATAAATATACAATACTTATAATATGTTCTAAAATAAATGCTAAACAATAATGTACAGGTAACTTATACGGCTAAAGCGAGTGCGTCTCAAATCCTCCAAAATATCGAACATAATTTGTTAAATAGTGTTTGTTTAAGACTTTTTCGCGATGTTGATATGAAAAAAATCTCTTTTTTCGGTTTTTATTGCTTTTGCTTCTATTATAATTAAGCATTTTTCAATATCCGTCGTTTTGAGATCATTCCAGACCTCTTAATCACAAGTAGACAGATTAAAACCGAAAATTAGTTGAACTTCAGGTTTCGTTTTTGTAAATTGTCACTTCTACAATTAAAATGTCTCAAACAGGCCTGCATCCGTTTGTTTATTTCCGAAAACGGTTTAGCAATTGTTGGTATGTTTAAAAGTAATTACTATACAATACTAATAAGTAATAATACAGACCTATGGCATGATTAAGACGTTTTCACTGTAGAAATACTGGCCTTGTTAACCGACTTCCAAAAAAAGAGGAGGTTCTCAATTCGTCGCGTATTTTTTTTTATGTATGTAGTTGGTTTTATTCATTCGTCAGTGGAATTCCCATCACTTTCAATAGTCGATTAACTTGGGTATTTTTCAACTTAATTAAACTCTAAAGACATACATAGACTGCTAAAATCATAACCCTTCCTTTTGGCTTCGCCGTGGTCGGGTAAAAAACTTGCAAATCTTTAAACTCCCTGTATTCAAATTGCAAAGGAATTATTTACAACCTGCTGTTTAGAGGAATGTTCACCGGGTGCGCGCGGAAATTCTTTCTTTCTATTCTTTCAGTTTTTCATAACAATCCCCGAATATAGAAATGCAACAATATTTCTTTACACTGATAGAACTCTTTGAACAAGCCTCGTCCCGCGGTTTTATCCGCGTTAGTTTAACACGTGGCTTGCATTAGACCTCACCTCATGTGATGGCAAGCGACGATGAGGTCGGTATTACAAACATTTTTTCGTGGACAAACACACCCCTTCCATAACTCTAGGATCGATCAGGGTTAATATATCCGCGCCCTTTACAAATTAACGTTACTTTTCAATTTCTAGGAACCGTTGAATCGCGAGCGTCCGGTTTCCTGTCACACTACTACCATGTCGCAATTTATCGCCTTAAGTTTTAATTAGGCTTCCATTTACACCAAAAGCTTTGGTAAAGACAAATTTAAACTGATCTTAGAATATTTATATCTAGTTAGAAATGGAGTAACACAAATTTTTTTTCGTACATTGAGTTGCTAAAGATGTGAAAGTTATTTCTCTTTTCTTTTTATGGTTACGTATTTAAATTCGCTCGCTATAAGACATTGGGATATAATTTTAACTTCATCTACTTACCTAATTCTGAAAATTAAAAAAATTGAATTTTGTCTATGCCAAAGTCCGATTCTGTGACGAATAACAATGTCGAAAGCAAATGTTAACGTCAAAATATGACTTTGATGTCAAAACCAAAATGTTTATGACATTGTCAAAGTTTAAAGTCAATGTGTAGGGTGGGTGTAGGGTGGCGCAAAAGTTTTCACGATATCGAAAAATGCTATAACTTTTGCAAATCGCGACAAATATCAGTCCTTTTTTGATATTATTGATGTAAAAAAAAACATAAAATTTTAATAGCTCATCAGCTCCAAAACGTAAAAAAAATAATTGCTGAAGAATAAAAGGCAGATTTTTTCAGTTATGTACGGTTATTATTTGTTTCGTTTCGGAGATTCGAAAAAACCCTCATACCCTTCAAAAATAAATAAATAAAATTACAGAACGTTTATACACCTCCATCTAGCTCCAAGCTAAGCAATTAGGCTTGTGCTATAGGTACTAGATAATAATACTTTTTTTGGTATGAGGACCAATCTTTGGAAGAGTGTTAGTTTATAAAAAAAACTATTAAATACCGATATGGAAAACGTTGACATAATTTGGAAGTACGCAAAACCCGGTCTGGCGGCGGCTAATTGGCCGATAACATTTTGTAAAATACAAACAACGGTTGAAGACTTTTACGCCACCCGCTCTTTAACATTGCACTAGGTATAGATAAATTTGACACTGACAATTTCAAACTAAGACATTGATTTAATGCCAACTTCAATACACAAGATCGACATTTTCGATTTCGACACGAAATCATGTCAAATACATATTTTTGTCACAACAATTTATTTCTTTACACAAGTGTTCTAGATCGCGGGTGTGTGACATCTACCGAGTCATTAACATAACTAGTTGGGTAGGGATCAGGAATGCTACCGCGGATCTTTCAACTCGACAGTCGACTCGCTGTCAAAATGACAGTTGACAGTAAACAGCTTGTCAAAAGCGTTCCATTTCACACTTAGTTTCGAGACACTTATTTACTGATATTTAATGAACAGAATGAAATATATTCTTAATATAATACATTACAAATTTATATATTAAAAGGTATAGAAAAGACAATTGTTATTTTAATTTGTTAAAAAATGTTAATTACTTCCATTTAAAAGTATTTAGAATTTATTTCATTCTATTCATTAAATATCAGTCTCGAAACTAAGTGTGAAACGGAACGCTTTTGACCAGCTGTTTGCTGTCAACTGTCATTTTGACAGCGAGTCGACTGTCAGTTGAAAGCGACGATACATCCGCGGTAGCCTCGCAGGCTGTCTCTGTCTAGACAGCTAATATCAAATATTGACATTAACCAATGTCAGACTGACATTGACCAATGTCAAAACCTGACATTGCCACAGAAAATATGTCAGAAACAAATGAGCAATGACTTAGTACGTCTGTTTACATAGTAGATAGTGTGGTGACATGTATCTAGTGTAAGTACGTGGACGTGCACTCAGCTGGCGGGCGGCATGGCGGCGTCGCCGGCGCCGCGCTCGGCGCGCAGCCACTCCACGAACTCGTCCAGCATCACCGGCCCTGCGGGGGGCGGACCACCTTTAGACGGCTAATGTATTACAATTCATTCCAGCTATCGACAGTAAGCAGGGCTAATCTATACTAATACTAGCTGACCCGGCAAACGTTGTTTTGCCTTATAAATTATAGATAGTAGCCGATTCTCAGACCTACTGAATACGTATACAAAATTTCAAAAAAATCGGTCTAGCCGTTTCGGAGGAGTACGGTAACTAACACTGTGGCATGGAAATTTTATATATTAGATTATAAAGAGGAAAGATTTGTATTTTGTGTGTGTGTGGGTTTGTGTGTTTGTTATGAATAAATTCAAAAATTTTGGACCGATTTCAAAAATTCTTTCATCATTAGAAAGCTACATTCACCCTGAGTAACAGTACTTTTGAGCTATTTCCGATATTCCCACGGGATCGGGACTTACTCGGGTGAAACCGCGGGACGTAGCTAGTATCTGATAAGGTGAATGAGGTAGGGGTAAGTTTAGGCGACTATCAATGCTGGACTTAAGGTTACAAATTGTTGGGAAAAGATATCACCATTTGCAAAAGATATAAAGAACTACAATAAAAAAAAATAGATTCGTCTTCGCCAGTAGCTACAGTCACAGTATTTCAACACTATCGTAAGATTTTGTGATTGTATGAAGTTAGGCTTCTTCGTTCCTATTATACCAGATTCCTATTATACCAGACAGGTGGTGGTCCACGGTGCGCGAGAACTCCAGGATGTTGCACCACTGTACTGTGTAAGTGTAACGTTAGCTAGTGTAGGGTGTACTGACACGCTCCGTCGGCGTCGTAGGCCTGCAGGTGGTGGTCCACGGTGCGCGAGAACTCCAGGATGTTGCACCACTGTACTGTGTAAGTGTAACGTTAGCTAGTGTAGGGTGTACTGACACGCTCCGTCGGCGTCGTAGGCCTGCAGGTGGTGGTCCACGGTGCGCGAGAACTCCAGGATGTTGCACCACTGTACTGTGTAAGTGTAACGTTAGCTAGTGTAGGGTGTACTGACACGCTCCGTCGGCGTCGTAGGCCTGCAGGTGGTGGTCCACGGTGCGCGAGAACTCCAGGATGTTGCACCACTGTACTGTGTAAGTGTAACGTTAGCTAGTGTAGGGTGTACTGACACGCTCCGTCGGCGTCGTAGGCCTGCAGGTGGTGGTCCACGGTGCGCGAGAACTCCAGGATGTTGCACCACTGTACTGTGTAAGTGTAACGTTAGCTAGTGTAGGGTGTACTGACACGCTCCGTCGGCGTCGTAGGCCTGCAGGTGGTGGTCCACGGTGCGCGAGAACTCCAGGATGTTGCACCACTGTACTGTGTAAGTGTAACGTTAGCTAGTGTAGGGTGTACTGACACGCTCCGTCGGCGTCGTAGGCCTGCAGGTGGTGGTCCACGGTGCGCGAGAACTCCAGGATGTTGCACCACTGTACTGTGTAAGTGTAACGTTAGCTAGTGTAGGGTGTACTGACACGCTCCGTCGGCGTCGTAGGCCTGCAGGTGGTGGTCCACGGTGCGCGAGAACTCCAGGATGTTGCACCACTGTACTGTGTAAGTGTAACGTTAGCTAGTGTAGGGTGTACTGACACGCTCCGTCGGCGTCGTAGGCCTGCAGGTGGTGGTCCACGGTGCGCGAGAACTCCAGGATGTTGCACCACTGTACTGTGTAAGTGTAACGTTAGCTAGTGTAGGGTGTACTGACACGCTCCGTCGGCGTCGTAGGCCTGCAGGTGGTGGTCCACGGTGCGCGAGAACTCCAGGATGTTGCACCACTGTACTGTGTAAGTGTAACGTTAGCTAGTGTAGGGTGTACTGACACGCTCCGTCGGCGTCGTAGGCCTGCAGGTGGTGGTCCACGGTGCGCGAGAACTCCAGGATGTTGCACCACTGGTCGCGGTTGACGACGCGATACCGGCCGCGCGCCAGGAAGCCGGCCAGCGCGGGCCGCAGCGCCCAGCGCGGGAGCAGCACGCCCAGCAGCGCGCCCGCCGTGCCCGTCTCCAGCGACCGCTGCTCCTTGTCCTGCACACCCACATATTACACAACAATACAATAGGTCATTACAATTTTAGCCCAGAAAAAAAGTGCATAGGCACTTACACCCATATCGTTAAACAATTAACTTGAACGGACCTTTACTCAACCTCACTGGAGGAGCCCTCGAAACTCCCTCAAGAATGACCTTGTAATTGGTATTCTTAGACGTAACTCAACGAATACTCGACTTATACTCGAATAAGGCAACCTTAAGTCGAGGAAAGGTGTGACGTCATTATTTCGAGGAAGTTTTATTTCTATCGTGTTGGCCAAAGAGGTAGAAATGTCAAATATTCCGTCAAAATTATGACATTGACAATTTACCAACGCCAAGAACCATTGTTTTTTTTTTCTTTTCGAGTATTTCTTTGCACGTTCGTGCCTATGAAGTTACTATTCAGCATCAAGTTTTGGCCAGATTAAAATAAAACATGTTCCCGCCAAAACTCGAGGTCATTGATATAATATCTCATTGTTTGTACCTATATAAAGGGGTATATATAATGCTGTGATCTAAGTACCTATTAGTATTACCTTGAATTTGATAGTAGGTTTATGGTCATCGCTATATTCAGCAATATTCAGTAACATGAACTAGTTTTATTTATACAACTAATAAGTTTCGTGAGATTTGACTACTTGGCAGCGAAACAGCTTCACGTTACTATTCAAGAAGAAGCATCGTCAGCCCTATCCCGGGCCTCCAGCGGCAGACGATACCTAACTTGTTAAATTAAACAAAGGGCTTGCATTTAGATAATATTTTCATTGTGAGTGATTGCCTTGAGAGTGAGGGCTTCCATTTGGATATTTTCATCGAGAGTGATTGCCGTGCGACAATTTCAAATATTATTTGTGTGGTCGATGTGGTCTGTGATGGATGGTGGTTCTTTAAAAACGAAAGAAATAAACAAAACTGTAAGGTAAATCATAATTTTAACGAAATTTGTAATTGTTGAAAAACTTCAAATGAAAATATGTTAGAGACAGATAAAAGTACCTATGGATTGTCAGAAGTCATTTATAAACTCTTAAAAATCCAAATCTTTACTATTTTCTATCAAAATAAGCACCAGATTATCACAAAAACAAGCGTTTATTGTCTTGAGGGAGTTTCAAGGTAGGTCGCGAGCTACCTTACGTTTGACAGTTCTCTCCTTACCTCGAGTTTGAGGCGAGTTGAAAAATCCCTTAAGTGAAGGACGTTTTTGTCCACTGTAACTACCATTTTGTTAGAGTGAGGGTGAGTCGAGGTAAAGCAAGTTGGAGGTATTGTCTCTGAATACCAGTGACGATTTTTTTATGTTTTCGCGATGTGGTATTGAAATTAAATAAGTACATTTTTCGGTTTGAATCGCGTGGTGTTTATTACTTTTTGAGACCTTTCCAGGTCCCTTCTTCAGAATTGTCAATCCTGAAGAAGAGATCTGCAAAAGGCTCGAAACGTTGAGCGTTGCTAAAAGCGTTTAGTCTCTAAGTACCTAAACCGCAGTCTGTCAATTTCGCGTTGTGCCTAGACCTAACGAGAGATGGGCATATTGATATATAGACTTATTGCGTATTAGTTCATGGACGAAGTAGTTAAATTGAGGTTAAGTCATAGTGCGCATTAGCTCTAAAGCGAAGTGAGTTATATGGCGAGTTAGCTTTAAACCGAAGCAGGAAAATTAGGATTTAGTTCGTAAGCTAGATAGGCGAATCGAAATTTTATTTTTATTGCACTCTCTTAATTGGTAGTACCTAAACCGAAGTCTGCCATTTTCGCGTTGTGCCGTAGACCTAACGAGACATCAGCATATTAATATTAAACTTGAAAAATAATTTATTGAGAATATTTTCTACGTACCTATTATATCTACTTTATTTTTTTTCGTATTTAAGATTAATTCAAAAGAAATACATAATCTGTGAAAATTTCAACTGTCTAGCTATCATGGTTCAAGAGATACAGCCTGGTACGGTGGTAACAGACGAATGGACAGACGGCGAAGTCCCAGTAATAGGCTGGGACCTTCGACTTAGTCGTATCGCTAAATGGGCACTATGAGAAGTAGATCTATTGCAACATAGACGTATCGTTTATTAGGCAAAACAAGAAGTAGACCTATTGCAACATAGTCATATCGCTAAATAGGCACTACGAGAAGTAGACCTATTGCGAGTTAGACCAAACGCTCATTTTAAATGACAGTATGGCACAACGCGAAATTGACAGACTGCGTTTTAGGTACTTAGAGACTAAACGGCGAGAACAGAAGAAAATATATAAAAAATAAAAAAAACATTAACAAAAACAAAAAAAAATATTACTTTTAGCATTGTTACAACGCTCAACGTTTCGAGACCTTTCCAGGTCTCTTCTTCAGGATAGACCACGCGCGAACACCATGCGATTCAAACCGAAAAATGTCTTTAATTTCAAGTTACCATCATTTTAAAATAATAAATTAAGTAAATTCACTGTATCTTCGTATGATATATTTTGTAGAGCTTCTTGGACATACTCTTTGCTATATTATTAGTAGTCGGAATGTCCTATAAAATTTTATGGAACGCACCCTATGGGTTCATGGGCGGCTGAGTTTGGTCTTATCTGTAAAACTTTGACATACCTACAATATGTTTTGACTAAAAAGTCGAAGGAAGCGTAAATCAATTTCATAATACGTATTTTTTATGGCGAGCTTGAATCAAGTTCATTGAAGTGCTAAATAAGCACTCTGTGGAACTTTGAATTTGTTTTTTTCGCTAAAATACTCAAGTAGAACCACGAAAGTTATGTAATTTAACATGTAATTTAGCAATTCACAACTCTATGACTATGTTTACCAGCAGCTTATTCCTTATTCAGGCAGACAACCAACTTATAATAATTCAAATAAAACTGTATTCTACGAAACAACCACCAATAGTTGAGGTTCACAGAGCTGCATTCACATTTAGTTTCAAATTCTGATTGCGATTGTAAAATAGAATTTCATTTTAATGTTCAACTATTTACTGCCTTTCTACGTTTTAGATGATCACATCTTACATCTTAAACCACAACTTTACATTTTGCTATCAAAATGTATTGCATCCAGTGGAATCGGAACTACCCGAAGCCCAATGGGTTTTGGGTTCCCACCTAATGGTAAAAGTTGATAATAATGTTGAATGGAACTTACCCGTGCAAAGTCATATGAATATCTGTAAATAGCCTTAAATATGTGGGGGTCGTTTAGTAAACTGCGTAGATATTCTAATTTGTTCTGCAATTTGTGCACACTGTCGCATTGGAGTTCTGTCAGACCTGAAAGTATACAATTTTTACAAGTTTATAAACATATACAACTAGCAGGGTCACGCGGTTACACCCGCGCCGCGTAAGTACCGATTCCGCAGGATTTTCCAAAAACCCTTACACCATATACACACAGAACACACTCTCTAAATTTCATGTCTCTAGAATCAGCGATTTGGGCTCTGCATTGATAAATATAAGGCAGTCTTAGAATTTTATAAATATATATAGATTGTAACATAATAGCATAGCATAGTCACTGAGTACTAATACTACAGAGGAACAGCTCCATACAAGCCCGCAGTGAAGGTACTCCATGCACTACATGCGCAGCTATGTGTGCGTGACTTCTCACCACTTATCCACTGGGGTTTCCTGTGAACCAGTCAGCACACTGTCAATGAGAGAAGTCACGCACACAGAGCATTTAGTGGAGTAACTACGCACGCGCTTTAATGAAATTGGTGCCCTGTAGGATTAGATACTCGGTGGCGTAATAGTAGTTCTAGCTAAGAAAAGAATCCGTCATTTCTGTTTTTTCGACCTATAACCATATGGTACATCTCAATCACTTGCCCCAGTGTCCACTTGGATGTCCTCACAGAACCCCTGACCCTACAACGTTAATATAGCAGGTACCTTTGAGCCACTCCTCCTGTGTGAAGTAGCCCATCTGTTTAGCTCCCATCTTGTACGCTATGACCAGCATCACTACATTCTCAGGGTCCACTCCGATGTCCTCACAGAACTTCTCCATTCCTTCTGGACCTACAATTTTCAATAACACATATTATTGTACTAATGTCTCATTGACGACTTCTGTGGCGTGTCAACAGATTGTCAGACTATTTGTGTCTGGCTAGCACTGAACCAGCAACCTTTGCAAGATCTACAGAGGCTATTTGGTCTTCTTCTTTGCATATTAGTGGTGTTCTCACTTAGTGTTAAGACAGTTCAGGTTGCCCTAAGGCCTCTAACTTGACTTAACAACTGCTATCAGAGATATCAGCCGGGACCAACTACTTAATGTGGCGCGTTAAAGCATGGTGGAATACGAAAAAAAAAAGATTTTTGCCACACACATACAACACAAAAATAAATGAGATAACATCAATTTAGTAGCAAATTAACTAAGTTCAATTTTCAAATATACGAAATCGGGCAGGCAACCCGACTGCCAAGGAAGATTTAAGGAAAGGACTGTTTTTCGCTCGTATCTTGTATGGATACAAGTTTCTTTTTTATCTCATATCTTTCAAACGGCTAGATGGATTTCTTTAATTTCTCTTTCTTCAGTATGTAGCATCGTAATGCAGTGAGTGTAATTATCAATATTTGGTCGTCTGTTAGTAGGTATAGGTTAGTATAGTTTGTATCTTACCTAATACATCTGGTTCTGTTTGTGTAGTATAGTCTTTGAACCATGTTAAACATTTCTTTACACTGAAACTTGTGTCTTCTGCTTTGGAATGTCGCCGTGAACTGAAATATCAAACAATACCATTGAGAAATTATGAACTAGTGCTAGAGGTAATGTTTCAAACATTTTCCTTTTACGTGAAATATAATATAACCACATAACTCTTCTTCGCGTCGCACAGTCTGGTAAAAAGCCGCTGCAGGGCCGAGAATATTGTTACGTCAATAGTAAAAATGAAATCAGGCCACTCCCAGGAGTGACCGTCTGGGAGCAGATATAGGCAGATTGTGTCCCCAAACACTAGTGTTCGGTTCTCTTAAGGAGAGCCAAAGGAGATGAGTTAGCTTTACAGTGGTTTCTAACACAAACCTGCTATTCCTAGATCTCTTATGGTGGTGGTGGTCGTCGATAGCGGTGGCTCCGGGCACCAGGTCGGTCCCGGAGGCCGGCGCGGGCGCTCCGCTCCGCGTCCGCTTGCTGCACCGAGGCATCGCTCCACCACCCTGTCGGGACCACCCCACACCCACCTTACATTGACGTCTTTAACGCTGGAAATTAGTTAACTATCTTTGGATCAAGTCCATCCGAGTTAATCCAAAAATAGTTCGAATTACAGATCAATATTTGACAGTTTTGCCTTCTCCTTTTCTGTAGTGGTGTGCCTCACCTAGTGTTAGAGTTTACAGGTCGTCATAAGGCCTCTAACAACTGCTATTGGAGATAACAACCTTGAAAAGCTGTCAAATTTTGGTCCGTACGGTTGTTTTTATCAACAGATTGTTTATTAATTTATGCGTGGTACACGGTACAGAGCTTAAATTGTAACCATTGCATGTACTGTAACTAAAAAGCATAGTGTGTACATGGTTATGTGGGCCTGCAACAAGTGTAAGGCTCACGGACATGAACACTAGAATTTCGGTTAACTGTATTACCATACCAGTAAAGAAGTTGTGGTTACAACTCGGTAGTGTGCACCTTACCCGGCTTTACCGAACATGAGTTGGCCATACATTACATAAAGGATTTAGCTCTGAGTTGTCCCAAATGCTACTCCTGGGTTTCAATAATGGAGTTATCACTGGGTCACACTGTAGTTGGTAGGGAGAGTGAGGAGAAGTTTACTTAGAAGACATTGGGTTGAGACAACGGAATGGATTATTTACTAACTTGGACTTCTTTACTTTAGCAGTGAAGTAAAGATGTTAAAGTTGATCGCAAGCAAGCATCATAACCTAAGTCAAGACTGATGGTATAACTAGCTAGAGTCTAGACAGAGGTAAATGTACGAAAATCTTTGTGTATAGTGTGTGTGGCTCTTATATAAATATGTATTACTTGTGGAAGTGGAAGTGTGTGGTACACAGGAAGTCTTCGTGCAATGCTAGCAAATCTTTATGTTTGATAGGTAAACTATCAAGTAGTTCGGCCGTAAAAATATTGCCAAATCTATTTGCAGTAGGTATGATCGATATGACTTACCTACTGTGTTCAAGCAGACACTGGGCTCCCGAGAGGGATGCAACCGGGGACATTGCCCGAGATGAGGAGAAAAGACGCTAGTATTAGAACAGAAATCTTTATGCAATGCTTGCAAGAGGTTTTTTAACTCCATTATATGACATTGTTAAATAAGCAAGCCTAGAATGCCCGACTACATTACCCAATGATGGTTCATGTACTCTGGCATTCTATTTTATGTGGGATCATGAGATCCCACATAAAATCAACCTTCTTAGCCATCACCTTATCTTCCAAGTAAATAGACCAAGAAATCTTCAGATTACTACCAAGAAACTGGATATTACATGAATAATACATGTGTTTAAAAATATATCACCAACTCAATCCATAATATTGATTGTTTGTTTAGAATCCATTGAATGTCAGTAAACCATTTCTCATCTAGAAACACTTACCTACGCAATAAAAAATAAATGATCTACATTGACAATGTAAGCAAGAATTAGCTTACATTGTAATATTACAATTTAGAGGTTACATTAAAATAAGCTTGAAGAACTGCCCTAATGTAGACTCTAATCATAAAATGTGTTATATAAGCTGGGCACCACTTAATAAATCTCCCAGTAACATCATAACCATCTTAAAAGTACTTAAGCCCATTCAAAATTACAATCAATACAAGTAACTTTTCAATAAAAACAGGTAAATTAAATACTCAGTCAATTGGTTATTTTCCACAAAATACAAGGGTTAGTAGTTAAAATAAATGCAACTTACAATCGGTGGTAGATTCGATATGAAATTGGAAAACTTAAAAGGATGATTATCTCCTATTTTGCGAATTTTGCAAGACCTCAGGAAAAAATGTCTTCTTGACAGGTCGTTAATAACCTGAAATAGAAAAATCAATGTGGAACTTTATGTGCGAAATTGTCTAGCAAATAATCAAAGCTACTTAAACGAGAGAACGTTAAGTTATAACCTTTAATTCGTAAAAATCGATGATTCTTTTGCAAAACTCCGATAACGTATTGAAAAAACAAGCTTGGGTTTTGTTGTCAGTGAATTGTTGTTCTCTTACCTTTTACGTTCCTGGTTAACAATACTTGTTGTGGGTTCGTTTTACAAAAAGATAATTAAGTCGCAAATTATGTAAATCACAAGAAAATTTAGTTTTCTGTAAATTACAAGACCCCAGACAAACAGACATCGGCTGAGAAAAACTTAAAATGAAACTGACGTTTTGTTAATGCTTTCTGTTTGATAAAGTTTGTTTTGTTTGCTAAGTTTGCGAACGATCGATCCTTAGCTTGACGATGCATAAATATTAAAACAAGTAAACTTTCTGAAGAATGCAAATAATTCTTATAATATTTGCTTGGAAATGATCAGTTTAAAGTTTAAAATAGTTCTACGGGTTCCAACATTACTTTTACATCTGATGAACAAAACGCAAAAAGAGTTAAAAATTTTTGTATAGGTTTCTTTTGCGCCGCGAATCAAGTCTCCTATTTGATCATCGATAAATCATAGAATTGAATCTTATTTCGTGGTGTAAGATTTTAGCAGTGCATCACACGGAGCCAAATAAGATGTGTATCTCAGGTTGGCTGGACCACGCAATAGATTTACACTTCACTACGCGCATATAATACTAGCAGCGCCCTGCAGTTTCACTCGCGTAAGTCGGAATAAAAAAACCTATATGTTAGTCCAGATCTCCAGCAGTAAACCTCCTGAATTTTAGTTTTCTATTCCAAGCCGTTCAAGCTCCAGGTCAGTTTTTGCAAACCTTAACTTCAGAACTATGAATAAAATCAAGGCAACAATAACGCCAACAACAATACACCAACAACAACCAAATCACAAACAATAGAAAATCCAATAATAGCACCAGTACAAAAATACGCCAACAATAACAACAACAACAAGACAAGGCGTTCGAAGTAGCTCTCTATCGATGCAGGTTACCATCTTTATGATGTCGTTTCGATGTAGCGTACCTTTGATATGGCGTACTTTCGCTACTGTAACCTTTCGATGAGACGTTTTCGACGTAGCGATCATCGATATAGTGATTTTCGATATTATGCTCTACTACCTATCATTAAGAATGTGTGTAGGTAGAGTCTACCTACACCCATTCTTAATGATAGGTACATAAGTAGGTAACGAATCCATTTAGAAAGGGTTTTTGGAAAATCCCGCGGGGTCGGGACTCACGCCAGCCGGCAAAACCGCGGGGCGCTGCTGCTAGTGTTAAATAATGATAGGTAGGGTAGACTGGGTACGATTGTGCCTCAGGACGAAAGTGACAGTCGATATATTATCGAAACTATAAGAGATAGCGTGGGGGGTGCAAGGGAATAGAGGAGCGGTAAGAACGTTTGATTACGTGTCACAGTATTGCGTCAGCCATTGTGCGACTTTGAAGAGTGTAGGAGACAATATATTTTTCATCCCATCTATTCGAAAAGTGTCGCTTTGGTCCTCTATAAGTGCGACCAAAGTAGCTCTTTTCTGTTAAGATAAACAGCCGGGAGCAAAGTAAAACAGCCGGGAGCAAAATAAAACAGCCGGGAGCAAAGTAAATTTGAATTTGGAACATATGTATCATTCATAGAAATCAAACGTAAATTAGGTATATGAATTACTGGCTTACCACGGGGCTAGATGGCGCTGTGTTGTTCACAGAATTTATTTATTTTATTAGTTTCATTAGTGTCATTAGTTTCAGTTTCATTAGTGTCATTAGTTTCATTTGCTTCATTAGTTTCATTAGTTACATTTGTTTCATTAGTTTCATCAGGTTCATTAGTTTCATTAATTTCATTAGTTTCATTAGTTTCATTAGTTTCATTAGTTTCATTAGTTTCATTAGGTTCATTAGTTTCATTAGTTTCATGAGTTTCATTAGTTTCATTGGTTTCGTTTGTTTCGTTTGTTTCATTAGTTTCATTAGTTTCATGAATTCATTTGTTTCATTAGTTCATTAGTTTCATTAGTTCATTAGTTTCGTTAGTTTCGTTAGTTTCGCTAGTTTTGTTAGTTTCGTTAGTTTCATGAGTTTCATGAGTTTCATTAGTTTCTTTAGTTTCATTAGTTTCATTTGTTTCATGAGTTTCATTAGTTTCATTAGTTTCATTAGTTTTATGAGTTTCATTAGTTCATTAGTTTCATTAGTTTAATTAGTTTCATTAGATCATTAGTTTCGTTAGTTTCGTTAGTTTCGTTAGTTTCGTAAGTTTCATTAGTTTCATTTGTTTTATTTATTTTGCTTATTTTTTTAGTATTTATATGAAATTTTCACAGATGTATTTCTGTAGCCGCTATAACAACCAACAAATATTTATAGAGGGCTTCTGTATAATAAACGTGATATTAAAATTTTATACCCAACATTTTTGTTTAAGTAAATAGGTATATTCACGAATTACGTAACACCATATCTTATTAATTTTCTCATAGAAGGGGATGAAAAGTAGAGTATATGACTCGAGAGCAAATTATTTTTGCCTCGGGCGATGTATACTTTGAATCCCTCGCTGCGCTCAGAATTCTACGTTAGAATCCCTCGCTACGCTCGGGATTCTATTCTAGAATTCCTCGCTTTGCTCGTGATTCAAAGTAACGCCCTCGCCGTAAAAATACTATTTTGCTCCCTTGTTATACAATCTACTATTTCACCTCACAACCTCGGAAAGGATCGTTTTGCACGCTGATTTCTGCGTGCAAAATCGCATTTTGCGCCCTAGAGCGTGGAAAGAGATTTTAAAATTCGAATCTGTCTTCTCGATACTTTTATATAGAGCAAGACCTTTGAAAATGCGCTAACCGGAACCTCATTTCTTTTTTTTTTGTTCATGGCATCGAACCACGAAGTATTGTTGCACATTGCCAATGTAGTATTTATTGTTTATTATCATTAGTATCAAGCAGGTTTTTTCATTAATTATTCAATTTAGAGATTGTTTGCTTATTTTTATTATTCACGGTACCTACAATAAGCGGTATATAATGCCGAATTGAGTTTTCTTCCTGAAAAATGCACCTAGCGTTTTCCTCGCTGTAGTGAGGTGAAAAATTGTGTGTTTCACTCGGCAGCAAAGTTTTTTGCATCTCGTACCTTTGAAACCTTTGCGACGCTCAGCATTCTATATTTGAACCACTCGCTTGCGCTCGTGGTTCAATCCTAGAATGCTTCGCTAGCTCAGGTTTCAATACAAGTACTCGCTGCAAAAACCAACTTTGCAGCCTTGCATAACAAATAACTATTTTGGTAGTCAAAACCAACTTTTTTTGTTCGACTTATTTTTGTGATTGTGTCTTTATAAAAATAGGTACAAGTATGAGTGTTTTACCTACTTATAAGTTAAACATTAGCGACTAAATATCAGTCTATGCTATCTACGTAAATAGTTTTGTATTTTCTTGACGATTGTTTTTTTTACGAAAGAGAATTTTGGGGATAGTTGTGCCATTGTTGCTGGGTACAGTTGTGACCAAAGCTAAGCTTATTATTTTTTATTTTTAGTGACCAGAAAGCTCACGAGCAAAATCAAATAAGGCAAGGCTAAGGCTATACTCGCACTTATCAGTCGTGGAGAAGGCATGTTGTCGTCTCATCCCGAATTCCGTCGACATTACAATAAAATAGGTGAATCACAAAGAAATTCGCGACGTTACGACGACGCAACTTATCAGTGCTCGAATAGCCTAATAATAAACCAGCACCAGGACGCATACATACATTTAAAAAGCAGCACTTCATGGCGCAGTGCTGCCACCAAAATAATCAACTGTCCTTATCGAGGTACATCCGAAAATGCAATGAAGCTGGCACGAACATTAGGAAAATGAGATTAAAGGCAGAGTATCTCACATTAAAACCACTTTGCAATCATTTTGGTGTATTTTTGTACCTGTAACAATCATCCCCAGGCACTGTCACAAATGTCCTTGGGGTCAGGGCAGTTGTGACATTTTCTTTTTTTTTTCAACTGGCTCCTGTGAGTTTACCGTTGAACTTAGGAACACAAATTTAGTATTCAGATGTAGCCAAATGTTTATATTGTTATATGAACGTTACTTCTTATTGCTAAGTATCATATTTTCAGAATTGTGGTCGGTCAAATGAAAATTGGCACAACTGTACCCAGTCTACCCTATGTGGTAGCTCATAAGTTTTTTTTTCTTTCTTTTTTGGCCCCGGACTCTCGAGATGCCATTTGTCGAGAACTCATAAGTTAGTTAGTACCTACCTAAGTAGGTACGTATAATGTAAATAGGTAGTTATAGGTAAGTTTTATTGTTTTTCTTTGAACCTTAACTAGTAAGTATAGGTAGGCTAGGCACTAAGTAGATAAATAGTAATTTAATATTTAATGACAATCAGATTTAGGACAGACAAATAATTAATAAGGGTGCTCTCTTTAAGGTAAAGTAAAACGTAACCTACCTTCTTTTAAGGTCCGAGCCACTGTGCGAAGTCATCATGACGACACGGTGCTCTCTTTAAGGTCAAGTAGTATATAGTAGGACGGTTTCATAATAAAACTTACGAACCATCAAGGACATTATTCATTTGTTTCACGCCCAGAACTCAAAGAAGCAATACGCACACAACAGGTTATATTGAAATGAAATGAGTTAAATCTAATTTAAATTTCCATTCAGGTGTAAAATCCCTACCTACCTATACCTACGCAGTATATCTACGCAATAGCTAAGTTAAGCTACCTCTAGGGGACCACTTGTGTGAAACAAAACAACTAATCCAGTGGCTAGAGGGCTCCGTGCGCTACGAGCGAGGGTCCGCCCCCGGCGTCGCTCGCACCCCTCCGTCTAGCTAGATTGTGAACTCATTATCGATTTTAAAATATGCCGTCGAAGATTTCATATGTGGTAGGGACGTATAAATTAGTTTTTGTTGTCAATTGCTTGTTTGGTATTTCTAGGCGCTAATAAGGGCTGGTTATGCTTTTGGATGATTTTGAAAATTAATTTTATTTAACCTATTGACTGTAGCTTTATAATATTAGTATGGATAGTTTTTTTTAAGTAAGTACGTACTCAATAAGTTTGATAATTTTAAAATTTCCCGGGTCTTAATCGCGTATTATTATTTATTTATTTACCTCCACGTTTCAACCATGTCACAGATAGTTACAATGGCGACCAAGACCACCTGTACCTAACATGGAAAAAATAATCTTGTGAATTTAAAAAGTTTATGTTCAAAACACTCCTTTCGAGAGGAAGATAGCTCGAGACTGAAGTCGTAGCGATTTCACGCCCAACGTTTAGAGTAGGTCATATACCTACCTACTTACCTACCTGTCTTGCAATCATTAGAGCAGGAATTGAGCATTGCTAGCAGGAAGGGAGACGGGGCGGTTGTTCGGCGGAAAACATCCGTGTTACATTGTGTAGGTAGGTCGGGCGAATGCGAGGCTGCAATGCAGGAGGTTGCGGGTTCGATTTACGCCGAAAGCAGCTATAAACAAATATTCGTTTCTGGTCTGGGTGTCTCTATGTATAATTAATTATGTACCTACTAACGTATTTACAGAAGAAAAATATAAGTCCGTTGTCTAGTCACTGAGTCACTGGCGCACTGAATTTATTTAAAAGGTAAGTATTTATTTTAATGCAAGTATGTTCCCCTACCATGAGTTAATACGTAAATGCGTGCACTATAAACTGCGACTAAAGTCTAGGTAATAAAAAATATTGAGCAAAACTGCTTAGTTTACTGCTAAGCTGTGATAATTTTCCTTGTAACTTCATCATTACCTATATTAAACTAGCTGGGTTTCCCGGTTTCACCCATCTAAGTCCTAATCTCGTAGGAATTTTGCTATACACAGGCTATAGAAAACCCTATAGTCTTTAGGTACATGATTATAAAAGAACTTGAAATATCAGAGATGTAGGCTGTGCGGGTGCGTAGTTCCATCAGTCAGTCAGTCAGGCAAGACATACGTAGTATCTCTTAGTGGTCTGTAGGCAGGACTAAGCATTTTAAAGAGATATCTTGCTAATATCCGAATGAATAAACGTACTTTGATTTTTTTGATTTTTAAAGATATACTTAGTTACTCTAGATTTTTGAAAAAATGCTTTTTAAATTTTTGTACCTGGCGTGGAACCGCGCCACGCCAGGTGCAAAATTTAATACATAAAAGATGGATCAAAATTCAAACGTCGTTGTTAGAATACCCACCATCTAGGTAATCTAAGCGTAGGGGTGTAATTTCGCTAGTGTCTTTATCTAGGGAGGAAACAGTCGTCGACGTTTGTAAAGTTTGTATGGAGAAAAGAGGAAGTATCGTTTCCCCTTGATCTAGACTTCGGACTGGGATATTGGTCCAGAAATTTCTCCCCGAATTTCCAGGGTTAGACAACCCTAGGCACTAGCTTTGTTTCGTTACAGTCCTCGTCCATCCGAGCGAGCGTTTCGAGCGAGACTCGTCAGTCAGTTCGTCCCCAACCCCCGTGTGAGTCGGTCGTGTTTCGTCACAGAGCGAACCACCCCCTCGCAAAATACACGCGAACTCAGTGCAATATAATCAAATTCAAAAAGTGTTCTTTATTCGAATTTAGTGTTCAGTTTTCTCGTGTTATTTTTTTTCTCTAAACTTTGTTGTAAGTGTTGTTGTTTTTAAGTTTTGTGGAGATCCGCATTTCGGGAACTTACGTAAGTGAATTACTGCATTGCGTTTATTTATTCCAGTTTTATTTGATGTTATTGATGGATTTCGAAAGATACTTTTAGGTAATAATGAAAAACAAAATATCAGTGTAAAATGTCATGAAAATATCGACGTCTCATTATGAAGGGTGCGATAAGACATCGAATGAAAGAAGCCGGCTCATGAGTTTTACTTTTCAAAGTAGAAACCATTTCGCTTCAGAAACTGTGCTTATGGCACTTTATCACGTCAATGAATTTGCGTTGTTAGCGCAAGCAGTTGTTTTGTTTATTTTTACTTGATTTTAAAACCTGAGTTGGTACCTAATGAATGGTTGAAATGAAACTCATTTCCGGCTTTATCGCGTTGCTTTTTACCCGAATGCCGAAGGTGGGTTATGTTTTATACAGACCTTGAAACGTTGGACTTTGAAAAAATGATAAAAATAAAACCGGAAAATGAGTTTAATTTCAATCCAACATCACGAAAACAGAAGGCAAATCTATGGAGGAATAATGATTTATTATCTTTTTTCTGTTGCTCTATTCCGAAACGTTAAAAGACTAGGTACCTACCACAAAACACTGGCCAATAAAACAAAAAATCTAAAGGAATAGGTACCTATGCCCAAAATAGGTCAAGTAGCTAAAGTAGGTATTAGTGCTAGACTAGGCTCTACGCTAGACCAACAGGAATTAATTTCAGAGCTCTTTAGCTAGACAAATATTATTATAGTAATATACTAGATACATATCTAGTACTTACATAAAATGACCTAGCTTAGTACAAAAGTGGTATGTTTGTTAGGCCTTCACGCAGAAACTACTGAACCGATTGCGATAAAAGTCTGTATTTACCAAGTACCTATTAGGTGTTCTACTTTTATGTTGATACTAGATTACCCAGCGCACTTCGGATCGCCTAAATAAAGCCTGACACTGGCCGCACTACAGTGCCTTCATTACATAGGTACCAATAAAAATACTTCCTTGTGCGTGTGTATGATTGTAAATGGAATCCTCTTTGGAATGGAAACTAAATTTTTCTTGCTTCACTTTATTACACTTTACTGGTACTTTTTTACATTTTTCTTATCTTTTTTATGTGGTTTATCCAATTTTAGACGAGTTCAAACGTAACAAATTAAACATCATAAAATTCGGTCCAGCCGTTCTTGTATTTCGAACTACCTACCACAACTTTGTATTAGTACGACGCCAAACCTATAAGAAGAAACTTTTTTTTATTTATTTATTTCGGTCTGAGACCGATATGGCCAATTTGGAATAGCCAGGGTCAAGTTTTAGAATATTTCTAGTTTCTTCATAATATGATATGGTAAAGCGGTGGCAACTTTACTATAACCTTCAAGGATCTTCGGCGCGAACGACGGAAAGTCCATGTTTAACACTCAATTTTGTTTTCACTACACTTGTGCACATTCACGGAACTAAATTGAATAAGATTCCACCAAAATTACACAATTTAACCGAGTTTACAACATAGTTTAACGAAAATAAAATTGGAGCACGACATGTTGTCTCCGCTTTCCCGCCGACAGTCCAAGAAGAAACTTGAAATATTCTACAACTTGACCCTGGCTGTTCCAAGTTGACCATATCGGTCTCAAACAAAAAAAAAAAAAACTTTGTATTACGACGACTTTGTTCGGGATTTCCGCGAGTAAAACAGCGGATCGCAGCTAATCTATTGGATGTTGAGTGAATCAATGCTCACAATTTCCTTCGTACCGAATTCACTAAGTGGAATCAATTAGGGGATGAAAGCTCAATATGGGGTACCTACCTGTTTCTAGGGGGGCGTTAGACTGCCGATTAAACGGTCGAGCGATAGATCGTCGACGATCAGATAACTAATGTGTTTCTTCACTGATACAAGTAACCCTTAAGGGGACAGTCTACCTACTCTTTGCTTCATACAAATTTTACAAACGTAAAACGACTGTTTCCTCCTTGGATAAAGATATTAGAGAAAATATGATTATGCCATAAGTCTTATATCAGCCATGACCATGCCCCTACGTTTTGATTTTTTGAATTTTTCAAAATTTTGTTTTCTAGTCTAATTAGAAAGTAAAAAAAAAAAAAAAAAAACGTAGGTCATTGGTCATGGCAGATATAGGTTTTATGGCATTAACATATTTGCTCTAATGTCTTTATCCAGGGAGTAAACAGTCGACTACGTTTGTATGAAGAAAGAGAAGATAGACTGTTTAGGTACCCACACTTTGGAAAAAGTCTATTTGCAAAAATGCTTTCATTTAGTTATTTTTTTATTGTGTTATTTTGATTTTAGATGAGTACTGTGGAGGCAGTCATTATTACGGGTAGGTGTCTTTCAACTTGTTATGGGTCAAACCCCATCGTAACAAATAATTATACATACGATGTCTAGTCACCATAACATGAGCTGCGCTAGATGGCGCTGTGTAGTCTGATGTTCATGCAATTTATTTATTTATTTTTTGGAAAATTATCATGTTACTTTTGTATATTTTGAATTTTATAAAACTTGAAACTAGAGTGGCACAATAGGCGGCCTTATCGCCTGCGAGCGATCTCTTCCAGGCAGGCATAATGCCGGCATTATAGTCTGCCTTCAAGAGAGGGGTTAGGTCCGAGGGTAGGTCTAGAAAGAAGCCATTGATACCAAGGCAAAGGTCACATGCTGGTTTAATTATTTAATGCGTTGGGGGAACAAATGAATTGGTTTTTGGGAGTAAAAGGTAAATAGGTTTTGTTTGTAATAGGGTGATGTGATTGAGATTTATGATTTAAGAAGCTGATGTTTTGTTTTGGTATTATTTCGATTGGTTTTACCATTACTTTAGGACTGGGCTAGACTCGGGTTCAGTCTACGTACTTTTACGACTAGGTGTTTCTACTACGACTACTACGGGCTACGACTGTGCTACGAGTACGCTACGACAGAACTGCATTTAGTTACTTTTTAACTAAATTAATTCTATGGCTACGGCTTCACTATGACTATGCTACAATCAAGTAGACGTGTAGACCTTTTTTTACATGAAATAGGCTTGCATTTGACCTTATCTCAGTTGATGGGAAGCGATGATGAGGTCGATGATGTAATTTGCTTGCCTGGAAGAAACCTATTCACTCTAGACTTAAAGGCTTAAAGACTTAAGGGGGAATATCGAAGCGAGCAACGGGACTTCGTCTTTTTTTGCTTCAGTTTTCTTCGTATTTATGTCCGTACTATTTGTTGTGGTCTGGAAGAAATCGCTCTCAGCAATAAGGCCGCTAATTATACAACTTAATTTTAAGTTTTTTCTTTATATACTTTAATGTATTTGTGTATGTTGTATTTCCCATGTATTTGTTATGTTGTACATTTGAAGATATTACCAGCACCTCGAGGTTTCACCCGCGTGTAATATAGGGATAAAAAGTAGCTAAGGTGTTATTCCACATCTTCAGCTGTCTACGTTCCAAGTTTCATCGCAATCAGTCGAGTAGTTTTTGCGTGAAGGAGTAGTAACAAAGTCACATAGATATTATATACCAATTGCGTCCCGCGGTTTCACGTACACCGCGTAAGTCCCGATCCCCTATGTTACTCAGGGTAAATGTAGCTTTCTAATAGTGAAATAATTTTTAAAATCTTTACAGCAGTTTTTGAGTTTATTCATTAAAACATACAGATAGACACAAAAATACAAATCTTTCCTCATTATAATATTATAGTGTACATGTAGACGTACGTTGCAAACACTCGCGCTTATAATATTAATAGGGTTGGATTTACCTTTCTATCTACAAGTAGTTGTCTGCTACCCCAACAGTGGTTGTGCTCCCACTTTAAGCCAGGAGTTAACAAATCGAGGTACATTAGCAACCCTAATTGTATGGGAAAGGTTTATAACTAATGCTCTCTGTTCGGATAGAGTATAGTCAGGTAAGGTCGAATACGGGGTAACCGTATGACTCAAGCTAATAATCTAATTTTGTTTTGACCCGATTGGAACTCAATGAATGGAAGCAAAACAATGGATTTTATAGTTTGGGGCACGTTTGGGCATAACCCTCAATATCTCCTGTCTGGTGCCACAGATCGGTGAAGTGCTCTTGTGAACACCGTCGCTAACACTCAAATTGTCCGCTATTTGGGGACATATTTAAGTCACACGGTCTTCCCCCGTATCCGATTTTACCTGACTATACTCCACCTACCTTCATTCCGCAAACTAGCTTGATCTGTTCTGATTGTTCTTTTGATTGCATTCACTTTATCTCGTATAGGATTTTCCTCGTTTTAATAATGCTTTGCTGAAATAATGTACATTTTACAAGTAATCAATCAGCGTTTTTACGAGAAATCATCGTTTTTTTTACATACAATTCTATCCCGCTCATTCCTATCCAACCAGAAAAGGACAGATAATTACCATCTATCGCCGTCTTAAGAGGATAGTCTCCATTCTCTTTCTCCATACAAACGTAGTTTAAATTTTCCTCCCTGAATAAAGACATTAGAGCAAATATGTTTATGCCATAAAACCTATATCTGTCATGACAATGCATCTACCTTTTTTTTTTTTTATAATTAAAATAATAATAAATTAAAAAATAATACAATGAAAAAAATAAAAAGGTCATAGTCATGACTCATGACATGACTCATGACAGATATAAGTTTTATGGCATAAACATATTTGCTCTAATGTCTTTATCCAGGGAGGAAAATTTAAACTACGTTTGAATGGAGACTATCCTCTTAAATAACAGATAAGTTCGTCAGGTAAGTTATTTAGTCCTTTTTTTCTAAGTCGGTTTTTTTAATTATGTTGCTTGTACCTAAACCACAGAAGAAACCGCGCAGCATTGCTATATTGTTTGTATACTAATTTTATCTCACTCTGAAGCACGGCCTGTGTTTTAATTTTAATTTCCGCCATATTTTATCGTGTTTGTGGCGGGGTCTGGCGAGGCGAGGGCTTTATTTTTCATGCATCGATAAAACTTTGCTGAAAGTAAGGAAAGAAACTGTATGAATGAAATGAAATATTAGGGTTCCGCAACTCTGAAAGGTTAATGGAGTAACCAATAACAACGAATAAGTAGCTTTTATACTTACCTACCTTGTGAAAACCTAATTATATAATGTACCTATCTGTGTATAGAGCATTTTATTAGATAGATTCGCATTTCAATTTTGGGTTATTTTTTAATGTTAACCGACTTAAAAAAATGGATGATGTTTAGAATTTAAGCAACGCTTCGCGCTGTCATTACTTGGATGGGTGACTGATAATTTGTGTGGCAAAAAATCATTTTATCGAACTCCTCAGTGCTTCGGATGGCATGTTGTTGGTCCCGGTTGTAATCTCAGATAGCAGTCGTTAGGCCAAGTTAGAGGTACGTAGTACTATTATTTATTCTGTGTTAGAGGCCTTAGGGCGACCCGAAAACTGTAACACCGGGTGAGCCACACCACTATACGAAAAGAAGAAGATGTCGCTGTAGTGCCCGGGACATTGTAGATATTATAATATTATATTATAATTTATTATAATTTAATTTAATTTATTGTACAGAACCATTGACTCACACTTGACCTGTTTTCAAGAATCAACACCTGAAAGCAAGCAATAGCCGTCCATTATTCATCTCGGTCGTCTTTTCACCTTAATAACAAGAGCTTTTCATCAAAAATATTCGTACGAAATAAAACGTGGCTATTTGTAACGAGAGTGGGAGATGCCTACTGTTGTTTCGGGTGAGAAATTACCACATTTTAATTTTTTAACTATATAGGTATTAAATGTGATATTTATCTTTCATGAAGTCGGTTTTTTAAACAAACGCATTTAAAATGATTAATATCATGGTAGGGGTAGTGCTGGTCTGGTGGTAGATATCCCGTCTTGATTTGAAAGTCGTTGGTTCAATCGTTGGTACCGGCCGACGCGCACCTATTTCTTTAAGAAAAGTTATGTGTGCTAATAACATCGCCCTTACGGTGAAGAAAAACATCGTGAGGAAACCGACATGTCCTAGGACTCACCACAGTCCGAACACATTGGATATTCGCCAATCTGGAGTAGGAGGAGGCCCTTGCCCTACAGTGGGCTAATCACACTAATACTATACTTATTATAAATCGGAAAGTTCGTTTGTTTGTTTCCTCTTCACGGTTAAACGGCTCCACCACTTTAGTTGAAAATTTCCTTATGGATAGTTTTCAAGTAATGGAGAGTAACATAGGATACTTTTGATCCCGGTAATCCCGCGAGATCAGGACTTACGCTGGTGAAACCCTCCTTGGATAATGACAATCGATATAACAGAGTTTTTGTCCCGCGAGATCAGGACTTACGCTGGTGAAACCCTCCTTGGATAATGACAATCGATATAACAGAGTTTTTGTTCCGCGAGATCAGGACTTACGCTGGTGAAACCCTCCTTGGATAATGACAATCGATATAACAGAGTTTTTGTCCCGCGAGATCAGGACTTACGCTGGTGAAACCCTCCTTGGATAATGACAATCGATATAACAGAGTTTTTGTCCCGCGAGATCAGGACTTACGCTGGTGAAACCCTCCTTGGATAATGACAATCGATATAACAGAGTTTTTGTTCCGCGAGATCAGGACTTACGCTGGTGAAACCCTCCTTGGATAATGACAATCGATATAACAGAGTTTTTGTCCCGCGAGATCAGGACTTACGCTGGTGAAACCCTCCTTGGATAATGACAATCGATATAACAGACCGGTAATCCCGCGAGATCAGGACTTACGCTGGTGAAACCTCCTTGGATAATGACAATCGATATAACAGACCGGTAATCCCGCGAGATCAGGACTTACGCTGGTGAAACCCTCCTTGGATAATGACAATCGATATAACAGAGTTTTTGGCTTACTTACGTAAGTAGGTAACCCTGACTTATTTTTGCAAATGCAATTATCATGTAAAGTACCTCCGAATGGAAGCCACTTCCTTCTGTAGGTCACCAGACCGGAGAGAGGAGGAACAAAGCACTTTGACCCTCATTTTGTGAACCGAACAAGGTTAAATAAATCAATGATGTTAAAATGTCGTTTTAAAAGTTAGAAACATATTTTCTGGGCATCAATGAAACACAAAAAAATTATTGCCTCTAAGACGGAACAAAGTTCGCCGGGTCAACGGCGAATACTGTGAAGAATATTTTTTTATTTGGAAAGATTTGTATTTTTGTGTGTGTGTCGTAAGTTTGTAATTATTAAACTCAAAAACGACTAGGTACACCGATTTCAAAAAATATTTCGCCATTAGAAAGCCACCCTGAGTTACATAGGCTTTTGATCCCGATATTCCCACGGGAACGGGACTTACGCGGGTGAAACCGCGGGACGCAGTTAGTGCTTAAATAAGTGACATAGACAATATTTTTAAAATTTGTGTTCCAGTATGTTACTCTTTCTTCATTATAATTATAAGTATAGATATATTATATTACCTATCATATAGGTACCTACCTGTGTATGTATATCGTGGTAAAACGAAAGGTCCCTGAAAGTGGAACTCTCGTTTCATTACGCCTGTATTACAAAAACGTGACTCGGAATAATTTTTTTTTTGTTTGCCTAAACTCATTTGTATTAGGTGAAATGGAACGTTTTTTATAAGTATCCGTGTGTGAGGCTGATTCAATTTGTAAACGTGCTAAAGCTACCTACCTAGCTTTACTACGCTCTTGTTATCTTCTTATTTGGGTGTGTTGCTAAAGCCCCTCTTACACGGGGTGGTCAAACTGATAATGTAAATAAATCTGTTTAGTCTATCCGGTCAGATTGCTTCAGACTTGTGGCCGTTTTTTTCCCGATATTGATACGGGGTCGAGAGCATGGTAAATGGTAGGTGAGTGAAACGGAGATGCAGATTGATTATAAAATGCGTTTGTAAATCTATTTGTAGAGCTGAACGGCCGAATACAGAAACGCAACTCAAAATTTAAGTTCTACTTAAACAAATAAGCACAACTCAAATTCAATAATTAATACTATTTTTAAATTTAGAAGCTGCTCAATTATTTAAGTACACCTCAAATTTTAAGTGGCGTTTCTGTATTCGGCTGTAAGAATAATTGTTGTACCTACTTAAAAAAAATGCAGTCTAATTGAGAACCCCTTTTTTTTGAAGTCTGTTAAAAAGTTAATAAATGCGATGAAACCAAATCTGATAGACGTTTAAAACTAACACCATTATTGGTAAGTTTAATTTGTTTAACCGCGTGTTTTTAGGGTTTCGTAGTCAACAAGAAACCCTTATAGTTTCGTCATGTACGTCTGTCTGTACTTCTGTCCACGGCTTAGTAGTTAGCTCAGAGACGCTGGGAAATGAGAAATAAAATAATTTAGAACGGTGACTCCTCGCGACCAAGGCTATTGTAACATAGTTAAAACGTCGAGACAAGACAATTGAAAAGTATGAAACTCGCAAACAAGACCTGGGATAAAATGAAACCTAATAATTAAATGTAAAACCAATTAACTATGAATATTATTAAATAACGGGGAATTTACCAACGTGGTTTGTTCTTGTAAACAAACCAGTTGAAATTACTGGCAAAATATCGAGCTCCGTTAAAAAACAAATTTAAACATGGTAAATACCCCGTTATTTAATAATATTTGTTGTGAAAACAACCATGTAAGTTTTATATCGTATTTAAACTATGAAATTATCTGTGGTGACATATATACAGACAGACGAACAACAGGGGTCGGCAAGTAGTTTTAATTGGGGTGCGTATAACATTGACTTGAATTTTCGAGGTCCAAAAAAAACTTGATAATTTTTTACCTTTTGAGATTCCTACATAATTCCATAGCTTTTTCTTGAGACTAGGCAAGTGAAATCGATACGAAAATAAACTCGGCGAGAAAAATAAAATAGACTGTATATTTTTAATTTTCAGAAAAAACGTACAAGTTTATAAAAAAGTTTCCTTCCGATGAAAGTTTAAAAAGTTCCGTCGACGTCGCACTTCAGCTGAACTTTCAGACACAGAAGTGTAGAGATTTTTTTATCATTCTGTTAAGTTTAACATAAAATGTTGTGAGATTCTTTTTTGTATAACCGTATAGGTACTTACATCCTACTAATATTACGAGTATAAAGCTGAAAGTTTGTGAGTGTGTGTATGTTACTCAATCACGTAAAAACCGCTGAATCGATTACCATGAAACTCGGTATGTGGATAGCTGGAGACCTGGAATAACTTACGCGACTTATGCGGGTGAAACCGCGGGGCGCAGCTAGTTATAAGCGAGCGAGTTAGACCACTATCAACGATGATCATTATCACAAATAATTCAGATATAGGTAATACTGTGTATCTATTATCTATCTATTATATTATATCTATTACTATTATAAAGCGGAATACTATTATAAAGCGGAAGAGTTTGTTTGTTTGTTTGTTTGTTTGAACGCGCTAATCTCAGGAACCACTGGTCCGATTTGAAAAATTCTTTCGGGGTTGGATAATCCATTTATTGAGGAAGGCTATAGGCTACTTTTGATCCCGATATTCCCACGGGATCGGGACTTATGCGGGTGAAACCGCGGGGAGCTGCTAGTAATATAATATGCTAAATCAAAAGATCATTTTTTGAAAAAAAAAGTAATTGTATGTAGGAATAGGTACCTACTATCTATTACTGTTTGTTTGTAACGAATTGATTTACCATCGTAAGTCCCGTAGGAATATCGGAATCAAAAGTAGCCTATGTTATTCCTCGATAATATAGCTTTCTACTGGAAAAAGCGTTATTTTAATCGGTCCCGTAGCCTATGTTACTCAGGGTGAATGTAGCTTTTTAATGGTAAAAGAATTTTTCAAATCGGCACAGTAGTTTTTGAGTTTATTCATTACAAACTACGACTCCCGCGAAAATACAAATCTTTCCTCTTTTTTTTCTTTTTTTCTGTTTTGGCCCCGGACTCTCGAGATGCCATTTGTGGAGGATGTCCTTTCCTCTTTATAGTGGAGAGATTTGTATTCTCTTTACATAAGTGTAGATGTAGATCAGTATAGATAAGCAACATTGTACAAATAATGGAAATGGCTTAAATTCAATACGTTCGTTGCTTTATTAATTACAGAGCGCCTTAACTGGACGAAGCCTTGCAAGTAGAGTGTCGTTGGGTATCAAGTGTCGGCCAGTTTGTCCACCTCGCTGCTTGATATAAGATACTATAGATACCTAGGACTTAGCTAAACGAGGACGGCACGTGAAAAGGACTGCTAGACCATGGAGGCTACCGCGGTTGTTCCGTTGACATCAACTCGATGCCGACGCGGTAGTTTGACATCTTTGACAGCGGGGTTTTCAATTTTGACACCGCGAATCCATGGGTGTCAGCCGTCGATTTGAAGATTTTCTTTCAAAAATCTCATTTTCATTCATACAATTTGGCGTCAGAATCGGCATATGAGTAATCGATGCGTCGATTTGGTATTTTCGCCGTGCGAAATTCGGCTGTCAACTGTCAAATGAATTCGATGCCGATGCCGACGGAACAACCGCGGTAGCCTCCCATATCGCCACTTTACCTTGTCTATAACTAGGTATAATACGAAAATTTAAAGAGGAAAGATTTGTATTTTTGTGTGTGTGTATGTGTGCGCGTCTGTATATGTGTTTTGAATAAACTACTGGACCGATTTCAAAAATTCTTTCACCATTAGAAAGCCACATTCATGATTCACCCTGAGTAACATAGGCGATATTCCTACGGGATCGGGACTTACGCGGGTGAAACCGCGGGACGTATTTACGTAATTATGAGATGTTGGCTTTTTGTTGTGCCTACCTACCGATCTTACCTAATTTCGAAAAAAATTTGTATAGTGATGCGTAAGTTAATTGTTTTTAATGAAAACTTTGCATTGTATTTCTTTTGATGCTTTGTTAATAATTAATTGCGAATGTTTATAATTAAAGTCATAATACCTAGACGATTATCAGCACGCCAGACAAATCCTCGAGATTTACGGCCTGCATTTTGTTTTAATAAGTATTTTATAAAAATATTTTAAATTAAAAAAAAAAAGAAATCTAGTTGTTAATGTAATGAGGTTAAGGAGTTTACCTGGTTTATACTACGGTTTAGTTAGAGTTAAAACGATCATAACAGAGAATTATCTCATTTGCAAGACTTAATCCACGATTTAAAGTTAAACCGAGACGTGACCCCTAGCTTTTATCTCCTAGACCGCTGACTAATCTCAGGTAGTTGGTACTTTTTGTATCAAAATCGACGAAAAGACTTTGTAAAAACGAGACGATATTACTCTGTCTGTCTGTCACTAGGCTGTATCTCATGAACCGTAATACCTGATAGACTTGCGCTAGTAATAAAATACATTTTACCCTTTTGCGTTGCGTTCACGGATTGGTTGGTCCAGTGTTCGTTTAAGAGTTCCGTACCCAATTCTGATAGTGAAACGTAACCCTCCTTGACCGGTTTTTTTTTACAAACATGAGGTAACTATAGTATAGTGGTCAATATACCTACCTACCTATTATTCTACATCGACATAAAACAAAAAGCTCCATATACCTAGCGTAAGTAGAAGGTGCTTCATCAAGTAATTCATAAACATCGCTCGCAAAGGGCGCGGCATTGGGCAACTGTTGGGGTGCAAACGTGGGGTGTCAAATAAGGGTGTGTACTCAAGGCAAGACGGGAAGTGGTACAGTCTTTGCTAAAACAACATTAGGTTACCTCTAAGTTGTATTTTTAGTGCCACCATGTTACACCACACTGATATTTTAGTATTACAAAATAAATAATTTTGTGGACTACACACAGCGCCATCTAGCCCCTATGTGATAAGGTGACTATGTATACCATAGTCACCATATCACATAGTGGATGTAATGCTTTGACCCATTTTATTTTGTAAAAACCTTGATAGCCTTATTAATAAACGTGAAGTAAGGTCGAAATAATCTTACCACTTTTTGTTTCTGTCTGTCAACTTTGAAAGCTCTTGTCACGGAAAAACACAAAGCATGTTTTAAAAATACTCCACGTTAATTAATAAGGCTATGAGGGTATTTAAGTAAACTACTTATTCGAAAATATAACTATTGATATTTTAGTTCTCGATTTTACGGCCGTTCGATTTATTATTTCGATGTTTTGTTCATTGATATTTTAAATACGTACCCGCCCTTGATCGTCTTTTGTTTTTGTTTCGTTCGTTGTAACCACTTCGATCAAAAGACGGACGAAACTTTGGTTCCTTACTGCTTTGATCGTCATTTGTTTTGATCATAATTTGATTATGCGTATTGGTCTCGTTTTAGGATGTGGACATGGGGCCACTTGCCCATTATTCATTTTGAGCATTTTTCATTTTACGGATTGTATCTACATTTTGCTTCGAAGCGAGAAATTGAACCCCCAACCATCAAAATTACCAGCGTTTCTTCACTCACTATGCCACAATCATCTTTAAAATATTCTCTAGTACGACGACAATGGTCTAAACATCCCTTTTAGTCTGAATGTGTGCGTGTATGAAAGGAGCCTAATGTTAGTGCGAAATCAATAATCGGACCCTAAATTTTGGACGACCGTATCTACATACGTCTGACTGTCTGTCTGTATTGAGGGTGTGACGAAATTATAATTATTTTATTTCGTGTATAAAGGTCATGGACTCATCGATTTTTTAAATACTACTGCAGTTGTAGTGGTAAGTTGGTGAGACTCGTCGGTTTAGTAGCATGAAGGTTGCGTTGTGTGGGGTTAGTAACATGGTAGTCACATTTTTAGCCATTATTAGTCATTAATAGCCAGGTTTCGCCGTCGACGGATACGTTGCGGAGGACGTCATCATCATCATCATCATCATTAGACTACTAAGTACTAATACTTCTTGTTAGTAGTCTTATAGTAATGTTTTTACTTCTATTAGTAGTCTTATAGTAATGTTTATACTTCTATTAGTAGTCTTTGGTTTGTGGTTACACACGCGTACGTCCCGATCCCGGTCAAAAGTAGCCTATTTTACTAAAGTTGAGTGTAGCTTTTTAATGGGGAAAGAATTTTTGGAATCGGCACAGTAGTTTTTGAGTTTATTAATTACAGACTCACAAAAATACAAATCTTTCCTCTTTATAATATTACCAAAGTTAACTTATTTTCGACTTTGACTAATAATGATTGATTAATGAAACAACGAGATAATTAGGTTTATTAGTAAAGTTGTAGATAAGATTGGACAAAATTGGCACAATTAATAATAAAAACTTAATTTGACTTTACCGGAAGATCTTCACTAAAAGTAGGTTGGTACTCGTCCGTTTTCCGATACGTAGACCGGTGCGGCCATTAAGGGAGATGGATCAGCTCTTGTTGCACCTGTCTTCCTATCTTCTAGATGAGCGTGCTGCATATTAGACCTTATCATCACTTACCAGTAGGTGAGATAGTACAGTAGTAGGGTAGAGTAGGGTGGTTGTCCTGCCACCTTACCCTACCCTACAACTGCCATACCATCTAAAAAAAAAAACAAATTAAAAAAAAGTACCCTATAGCCTTCTCCTGGTTCTAATCTTCCCCCCACTAATTTTCAGCCAAATCGGTTTAGCCGTTCTTGAGTTATAAATGGTGTAACAAACACGACTTGCTTTATTATTTATAGATAGATAAACAATAAACAATAATTGTCTTAATGAGATAAAAATTGATATGTTTTTCTTATTTTAACTTCGAAGTTTTTTTTACAGCTTCCAGGGACTGTAGACTTAATTTCAACTCGATACTGCCCACGCGTTCCTGAGATAAAGGGTCATGCATGATAGAAAGACGAACCAAAGGGCTGGGCAAGGGTTCCTTTTTTACCTTTTGAGGTACGTAACCCTAAAAAACTGAGAAACGTCTAGAATGAGATCATATACATTATCTTTGTTCTTAGAAGTAGGTAACTTAAACAAAGTTTTATTTTGAATCTTTAATTATAATTACACCCAGAATCGAAAGTAATCACCCTGTGTTACGTTAGCAAGGGTACGCTAGGGTCACCACACGCACTCGCGCTCGCGTGACGAAATTATGTGTTTTTTTATTTAACCTATGTTAGTACATAATTACTGCTAATTTTACGTGCCACGTGTGGTCACTATAATATTGGATAGTTTAGGGGTTTGTTTTTTTTTCAATTTGGCTTGAAATTGACAGCTCTTAAATAAATGCTAAAGTTGCGTAACGTTGTCATGCATTTTTTGTTGTAGAAATAATGGTACGGACAGAATCCTTCGTGCGCGAGTCCCACTCTCACTTAGCGGATTAAAAAAAACATAACTTAGAAAGTATTTACTCATAAATAATAATAGGTAATATTATGTAAATTCAATATCACAGGTACCTAAGTACCGTTTTTACCACCGCAAAATTCATGAAATATTAATATCTGTATTTGCATACAACTACGCTCATTCGTTTGAAATATCTATCCATATTTTAAAGTCAGGGTTTAAATAAATGCTTCGAATAAAACAAAGAATAGACAATTTATAGATACGCCTTTGTTTGGTGAGAGCAAAGAACTTTGAAATGGGAACCGTTTTAAATCATTAGGTACAAAATGAACTGAACATGATAATTATACCTATCTGAAAATTATATTTATCAAGTTTGTATTCTTGTGTTAGGGAATTTCCAAGTAGAATTAGATCGGCCACAAACATGCGGAAATGCATCAAAATAAAATTCGTGAACACATTAATATTTTCGTTTTTTAGAGTTCAGGAAATTTCCGGCTGTGTACTGTGTAGTTTGAACCTTAAAAAGATATTCATCCAAAATCAGATGTTTCAGTAGGATTTAAACCCGGAGTTTAGGATAAGACGGTTATTATGTGCTCTAAGAGATCTCGTATTTAATAATTATTTATCCAATAAAAGATTACTTGAATGTAAGGATCAACCCTATTACCGGCGCCTGTATGATTTACGCGGGAGTTGCCCCGTGGCGCGGACGCGGCGGCGTGGAACGACGGGCGTGGCGGCGGCGCGGGCGCGGCGCGAGCGGCGTGGCGGAAACTAAAGCGAGCTACAGACCATCAGTTGTAACTGTCAGTTAAAACGTCTTAATTGATCTGGTAGGTATCAGTCTGGACAACAGGTAGTGGCACTTGGGCACGAGGCAGCTCTCATTTATAGAGAACCGAACACTAGCGTTCGGGGACACGATCTGTCTATAACTGACCCCGGACGGCTACTCCTGGCGGTACAGCAGATCCCTTCTGAATGGCTAAAGGTTGGCTGCCATTGGGGACGCTATAACATATATTGTTAGATCGGTTGTTGTAGGTAGACCATCAGTTGTAACTGTCAGTTAAAACGTTTCGCTGAGCTTTTACGTAGTCACATAATTGAGCCATTGTAAGTACCTGCGTGTTTTAAAGACGCGAGTTTTTGCGAAGTTTTCCTTCACCGTAAGAGCGATGTTAGTTAATAGGGCACATCAGTTTTTCTCTAAGAAAAAGACATTGGGACGGACGTTAACGGACGGCTAATAAAACTGTATGAGATATATTTTGAAGAATATAAAAAATCCGAATAATATATTCCTAACTGTACAAATTGAACTGTACGCTTTGACCTACGTATGTGTGTAGACAAAACTGTTGAAGGTAACAGACTTTTTTTTAAACCGGCGGGAATCGAACCCGCAACCTTCGACATTAAATAAATAAATAAATAATAAATTGTGTCAACAACACCCAGCGCCATCTAGCCCCGTGGTAAGCGACTAAGCTTCGACATTGCAGTCAGGCCTTCCCCCGACGCGCCACAGAGCTCATCTAAATAATGCCATATACGCCAAAAACGCGCCTATAGTCTGTAGGCAGCTTTAGTTAAGATTGTCGCAAATATTTTCTACTTCATTATAAACAAAACAAGTAGGTAGGTACTTCTTATACAATTACTTGAAGAAGCAGAGTTCTTAACTTTTTAATAATTTAGCGCTGTTTGAGTTCTTTTAATCACCTTATTGTTCGGGAGCGGGTCGCGTCGGGGGTGGGTCGCGTCGGGGGTTGGGGGTGGAATAGGCTTTGTTTGAATTATCTGTACCTACTTACTGTAAGTTTAGGAAATATTGAAATGTGTTTCGCTACAATTTGTATTTGTGTCTGTATTAATTTTTATTTTTTCAACATCATATTTAGTTTTATTTTAAGCGATTTATTTAATTTTTATTTAGTTGATTTAACAACTAGCAGTGCCCGCGAATTCGTCCAGCTAATTTTACCTGTAGTTTATAATCTCGTACCGGCAGCGGTTCCTGGAGATTAGCGCGTTCAAACTAACAAACTCTTCATATTTATAATATTAGTAATAGATTCTATGTATTTTTGTGATGTTTATAATTTAATAAATTAATGATTTTCATTTTGTATTATTGTTTGATGAAGATATTTCTCTTATTGAGTGCCTATCAATACTAATCCCACTTTAATAAAAATAAACTCGAAACTTGTTACTTTTATCCACTGAACCGATTACGAAGAAACTTATACCTATTACTATAGTTAGGTGAAACTCTAGAATATAGAATAGAATAGAAATATTTTTATTGACAAATAAGAAATAACGCACACATAAGGGTGGAAACATATTTGCCTGACGTGTCATGTCGTGATACGTCAGTAGCCTATCGGTTTCATATATTTTGTACGCTAAGAGAGACATTTGTGTCACGCCACGACACGACCAACAAATGGTGTCTCTAAGCGTACAAAATATATGAAACCGATAGGCTACTATCTGACACGAAAGGGCTGTATGATACGTCACGTCACATCAAGTAGACATGTTTCCACCTTTACATGCTACCAACATTTTTTTTTCCAATACATAGCTGCGTCTCGCGGTTTCACCCGCGTAAGTCCCGATCCCGTGGCAAAATCAGGATCAAAAGTAGCTTATAGCCTTCCTCAATAAATGAACTATTCAACACTGAAAGAATTTTACAAATCGGACTAGTGGTTAACAAACAAACAAACTATTTATAATATTAAGTAGAGATTCTTCCGAGATCGGGACCTACGAGGGTAAAACCGTAGGGCGCGACTACCTCTATAGATTTAAGATTACCACAGACCATAAAACAGTTAAAACAAGTTGAAAGGTTAAAAATCGCAATCGCTCCCCAACTATTAAGAAAATAAGTCTAACTGCCAAAGTCAGGGCGTTTCGAATCCGCCATGATATACGTCGTCAAGGGACGTTTTATTCGACGTACAAAACTGTATCTTTATTGAGAATTTATTACCCTCGCCCGTACACCCTGTCCACCCCGCAATGTGGTGGTTAATGGGAATCTTTATTGCTTACGTATTAATGAATTTCTCGTAACGTTATTCAATATCCATTATTATTGGATGAAATAGTGGTAAAATGCATAGACCCAGAAATTACTTTAAAAAAACACACCTATAGTACATCATACATACCTAAGCAGTGTTAAAAGACTCTTTTTGTGGTTTATGGAGGAGAATTTTAATTGTTAGGGTTTCATACCTCAAAAGTAGTCTCAGTTGTTATCTCTGATTGAAGTCGTTAGGTCAAGTTAGAGGCCTTAGGGCGACTTGAAAACTCTAACACTAGGTGAGCCACAACACGAAATAAAGAAGAATAGTTATCTACATGTTCATTTACTATTCAATATACCACATTGTTATACGATAGTGGGGAGTTTACTCCAAGGGTTTATGTTATACATACACCCTTGGAGTACACAAGCACAGCCTTCAAGTTCACCATTTCTCTCTCGGTTAAAAGATCACAAGTAATGGAGGTAAGTAGGTACCTTCCTTCCTTCCAACCATTGCCCTTTCAGAAGTCTTGGAAACTAACTGAACTCAAAGGGAGAAAGGTCTCTGAGACCTCTTAACATATTATTATACTAAAGAAACATGATGAAGTCAACCAAATTACATGATTGGATACTTATACAATAACATGCAAAACATGTAATAGTTATTTTATTCGCAAATCTATTGGAAGTTTTATCCGCCTGATGATTACAAACAGCAATCTGCTAGGCAAGCTGAATGATTTTGCCGGTTTTAATTTGCCAGGCGCTTCGAAAAATACGAATTTCTCATTACAAGAGATAAATTATACATCCAATGATAACTAGATTGATTCCGGTAATGAATGTATTTATACCAAAATTTTGCCATGAATATTAATAATTAAATTCCTGTCAAATTAAACCCATTTTATGGCTTCAATCGCGTCGCGTTGGTAGAGGTACCTCTATATTATTTATATCTATAAAATATTAGCTACTGAAGCTAAAAATATCCTTTCCGAGATCTTATCTATTTGTCTGTACGAAAATTTATCACAATTTAGCGATGCGTGAAAGGAAACGTAACAGGCAGAGCTTCGGTCACATTAATAATTCTAAGTATTTATTATTTCACCAATTTAAAAAGGGGATATTTTCGCACCTAGTTATCTTCATGAGACTTGGCAGCTCGCGAACTATCTATCTATCTATTCGACTACCTATTTGAAAATACGACCTGTAAAGAGACTATATTATATTTATTATACCTACCTTTTGCCGGACTTGTCTCTAAGAGTAGTTATACCTAGATGGATAGATTAAGTTTTGTACCTACGACATAAATTAATATACAAATCGGTGGCGGCAGACAGACATACGTACAAGCGAGTGATCTGATAAGGCGCACTTGCACAGTTTGCGAGTCCGAGGACTAACTAACTAGTCCCGTGCCAACTTTACAGATCTAGACGCGCATCTACAAATCTGCGTTGCAGTATGCACCACTCAAAAATACAAGTAATAATAGTACAGTCCTAAGAACAGGTTTTAATTTTTGCAATATAAGGTCTTTACTGGGTACATGCAGCAGCACCAGCAACACAAAACACAATGTACTTTTTGCCCAGAAGTTTCTATAGAATTGTGAAATCGCAGGCACTCTAGGTAACCCAATTGAATACCTACCTACTTACCATGTTTATGAATATTTGTAACTACCTACCATTATATTTTCTCCGACCTACGATACAAATACAGGTTCATTACAGTTAACCATGAAAGGATATTTCAAATTACTTTTCCTCATGATTTCCTAAAGCAAAGGATTTCGTACTCGGCTACATTTCACTTCAAACGAACAAGTGCCCTGCCCGATACAGTTGAAAGATTTAGAACGCAGTTCAACTTAAAACGCTAAATGTCGGTCAGATTAAGATCGATTTCTACCATTTCAACCCACCCTACATTCTTATAGCAAGCGTTTCTAAACCCTATTGCTAAGAGAATATCGTCAGGGGTTCTTTGTAACTATATTTTCACGAATATCTTTCGGTCGCTTGTGATGAATGAATGTTTTAATAGTGAGTGAAAGTACAGCTGTAATAATATTAGGTAAAGGATTCGCTTTACTTTTTCTTTTATTACTTTTGTGTTTTCGCTATCTACCTAGATATTATATATTTATCTTTTATTTCTTATATTTAGGTAGGTTTTATCCCTCTAACTAACTGGTTATTTAAACATTTTTATAAAACTCATTTAAATCAAAGAAACTCAAATCTAAAAAATCTGTTTAGGTGCTTTGTGCTACCTAGGTTACCTACCTAGAGCATTGCTGTATTTGAGTTTTAAAACAAGCTTAGGATATGTGGACAGATTTTTGACTTTCAAAAACTTGACCAATTTTATAGGTAAAAACACCCTATATTATTGTACTGATCGAAAGTGTTGCTGATAAAGATCAAATCCTGGAAACAAACTTAGTGCGGTAGAAATGCTATTTTTAACACTCTGTATAGCAAATAGTAATTATACCTACCTACTTCTACCAAAACTCAGTTAAGAACCTAATCAAAAATTATGACTTGTTGCATGAAACAGTTTATATTCCCATATTTTTCGAGCAATTTAGTTAATAGAAGTTCGCGTGCTCACCACGGGTACCACGACCTATGGTTTCGTGGTAGCAGCCTATAACTCAATGCCAACCCACCCACACGCCATGTTTGTTCTGATATTGTAGAAATATTGCGAGGAAAACATGTTTCAAAGTTATTTATAAGTTTCTGGAACAAGAGCTTATTAGGTCTATTGCGAAATAAGGAAATACTTAGCGAATAGAAATATTTTAAAGAAAAATACGTCTACAAAAACATAACGCATGGCCGACACTGGGCGGGATTCGAACCACGTAACTTTTCTCAATTCAATTAGTGCAGGAGCTTATATGTAGTTTGAAAAGATTACTAAATTGTATTCAAAAAGTTAACGCGTCCACGGAAACTCCTCCGTCACTTCACGTAGGTAGGTACCTAATAAATAAAAAAGGAGTTTTCAGACGGCAACAAAAATATGTAAATACATAAAAGGGTCCGGTCGGTATATGATAGATAGTCTGTAGTCCCTGGGGCATGATTAATGTGAACATTTACGCCTACAAGTACTTCGTTGTCGGTGGACTGGACAGTGGACATGTCGGATTCACATTGGATTAAATGTATAATCATTGACAATCTATTTATCAATCCAAATTGATATGAGATGAGATGAGACCGCACGTTATTACATACCTAATTCAATAAATAATAATAGTACAAACGTATGTAGTTATAATGTGGGTAACATGACATGAAAGCATGTAATGGTGACCATGAGTGTCCTAGTTCAACACAATGGCTCTGAAATAGCTTATTATTAGGGAAGTTCACGGGAATTAACAGATGGACCGGCAACTGTGGCCTTATTAATAACTAGAACTTAGAAAGTATTAACAACTAGTATACAATTAAATTAATAACTAAGTAGGTATACATAATTAAATAAATAATACTTACTCGAAATAATCTGAAAAGTTCAATAAAGCCGATCAATACAGTTTTTGTTTTTGAACTAGATTTCAGCGTTTTGCTTGCTAGTGAAATTCAGGTACCTATCACAAACTAGCTTCTGCCTGCGGCGACCAGCGGTTTGGGCTCTGTGTTGATATATAATAATATTGTAGTTCATTAAGTTATTCAGTGAGTCAGTCAATCAATCAGGCAGGACATTGTATTTTATATGTACTTAGGTATTGATGAGTGTGTTTCAGTGTCAAAAATGACTCTGAATCCTCGAAAGCTTCATAATTTGCTAAGTGTTGAATTCCAAAAATGTAGAATTTTGCACACATGTCAAAATCATCATGTACTTGTATACATTGTTCTCATTGAATAAATTTATTTGATTTGATTTGGTACGGAACCCTTCGTTGCGAGACCAACTCGCACTTGACCTGTTTCTGTTTACATATATAGTTTAGACTTGTCATACGAGCGTGTATACGACTCATGTTCATAATTCTAACGTTTGTTTCCGACAAGGTTAAACGGGGGAATGACGTTGCGGTTCTTGGTGTCTGGCCTTGGCCTGCCGTCTAAAACGACGTCTGATACCATTTCTTACACTACTCGCTGAACTTCATACAACAGCAGCCAGTAGTTTCATGATAGTTCAAAAGATAACGTTACTTACTTACGTTGAAAGACTTTAAAGTTTCCGGATGGGTTCCGGAATTGGATTTTTATCAGCCACTATAGTAAGGCTTGGCGCAAACGGGCCACTGTCCCACAGCCACAGCCAATGGCGGCTTTGACTGGTGTACTTTTTCACTGCTGTAGCGAGTGGCCGCCACCGACTACACATTTGCGGCACGTCTATACCAAATATATGAAAAAAAAAACCCGCCTGCTTAAAAAACTTTAAATAAAAACCGAAAAGAAAATAAAATAAGTCCAGTACCTAGTCACGGAATATAGCGACTTTAACAGTCGACGAAGAGCCCAAACTGCAGGTCCTAGGTTCATGAAACTTGGAGAATGTGTTCTTTTTCATGTGTAGGTAATAGGTACCCGGGGATCGGGTCTAGCGCGGGTGAAACCGCGAAACTCGGCTAGTTTAATTATAATATTTTAAAAAGAAAATTACCGAAATAAAAAGAAATAGCCTTAGCGAGGGTCAGGTTCAAACCCAATCGGCCAAAACTCTACCCAACGACGGGTTTTGATGACTTATTTTACCTTACATTTCTCATTGTTAAGGAACCCTAAAACCAACCTGCCATACAAGGCTTTAGCTTAAGGCTTTACTTAGTCGGAGGTCGATGCCTTAACTCTATGTACCGAACTAATCAGCATTAATTGACGACGCCCGTGTTTAGGGTGCTTCTAATGGGGTCCAAACGAACGGTAATAGCCGGAAGCATAGCGTTAGCCTTTTGTAATCTACTCTAATATTACTAAACTGTGTCGGGAGCTCGCTCACTGAAGAGTTGTGCGGGGCGGAGGGTCAAAGTTCCTTGTAAATATAGTCTGTGGTTATGTGTCACAGAGTAGACAGAGGTCGGGGCCTTCGGGTTTGCCACAACTTTTTACTGCCCCCGCCTGCAAGTCTAAATGATGGCAGACAAGTGGGGACGCTATAACATATATTGTTAGTTCAGTTGTATCAGGGGTTGACTGATTAGTGAACGGCGCGCCTTAAATTCATAGGTATAATAATGTTGACTTGGGCTGCGTGATGTCATGCCGAAAATTATCAAAGTTGAAGCCATAAGTCACAGGAATTTGGAGTATATTTTGGACTCATCCAGTAAGTATCTGCTGTTGCATTTTAACTGATCCCCGAAGGTGCCTCACTGTGCTGGCTGGAGGGTATAGCAGGCCCTTTCTCGAAAAGACATTTGGTCGAACGGTTAGGACGGTATATCATAAACTGGAATAGGAGTGTAAGAGTGGATGATTGTTGCATTTTGACATCCTGGAGTTACTAGTCCCTTTACTTTGCTGTTTCATTTATACAAATGGATCTTCGTCTTCAAAACGAGATTTTTACAGCGAATAACTGGCAATAATGGCGGAAGACAGAGGGCAGTGAAAGAAAATACGATTTTTGTCTGGTTCAATCATAAAATCATGCTTATAAGTATGTATTGTATTGGCCAATTGTCCCAGTCCAAAAATAGAACTCATCTTATCCATCGTCATCTTGATTTCACGATTCGACAGTTATTTTATGCTGTGATCGATGATGTTTGAAGTAACTGTTTCGGCCGATTATATGAAATCGGTTCGTAAAACCAGCATATTTTTACACAGGATAGATGAGCGTTTTACCACTATTTCACCTAACGCTGATTTGAAGAAGAAAGACGGCAGTGGAACAAGGTCCGACCCGTCTCAAAATATTAAATAAACTCAAAATATGTATGTTTATTCATTTGGTTACTTATTAACTTACCACTTTATATCGTTAAATATATAATGTAATCTAATGTGTCTTTGGAACGCGACGTCCAATGAGAAGAAGACACAAGAAACTCATGGGGGGGGTTTTTAAGCTATTGGATAGCTTTTATAGCGGGCTTTAAGCGCGGCCACTGAATCAAGAAATTCCTTAACGAAAATAAAACTCAAAATAAATAAATAAATATAATTGCATAAGTTGATAAAAATGCTATGCAAAAGCTTTACCGCGGCAGTCCCCGAGTGCCACACATTTTTTGCAGTTATCATGTGATTCACATTGTCGCATATTTACTATTGCACAAAAGTGGAACTGGAGCAAATTTTTCTTAGTAGCTTCATCGGTCAACTGTCGCTGTGAAAATCCAGACAATTCCGGACTATAGGTATATCAATTTGCAACTAGGTAGGTATAAGCTATTTCATAAAGAGCTTTCAAGGAAACTTTTCCAAGTATTAATTAGCTTCTAAAGACCAGTCTTTGCTCCAGACGGCTAACTTAATCTTAAGTAACCGTAATCTCTTTAAGTAAGACTACCTTAATGAAGCTAATCAGATATTCCTGTAGCAACTAAGGACAGAGGTCGCAACCAGAAAGGCCAGTAAACCTCCAGGATTATCTTGAAATCTACGATTAATGGACTGAGAGTTACCTTGTGATTTTGACGTGGAAGTGGGCTGACCTTTGATGGACGGCTAACCTGAGAAAGGTTAGGGTGCAATGTAATCGGGCCTGAGTAAAACGAAATTGTTTTGAGGTTAATAGTGGCACATTGTAGGAATAGTTCTGAGGTGGAATAGGTATTTTGATTCAAATTTTGTGGATATTGCATGGCTAATGAAAGGGTATTTTTACTGGACTGCCGTAGGAGGGTTATATTTACTGATATTTAGTACCTAATTAACTAGCAGATCCGGTGCCACTTGGCATCGCAATATAAAAAAACTTGACATTGGCAGCACATATTGGTGAAAAGCGCATGAAAATTCGTTTGCAGTAGGTAGTTATCGAGTTTATCGTTTACAGACAGACAGAGGACTTTAGGATATCTATACTATATGGGTTTCGTACTATAAAAATATGAATAGGTATTTAAGTACCTATACTTTTCACAAGATTTATGTTTTATGCACACGATGGGTAGGTACATTGAAAACTAGAGATGCGCCGAGTACTCTGCCGAGTACTCGTTACTCGGGTACTCGGCAGTTTTTTACTACTCGTACTCGTCCTCGGTACTCGGTTCATGAGCCGAGTAACTCGGATATATATAGATATATATATCTGTGTAGGATTTCATCTGTGTACTGCTTTGGCTTCTTAACTTAGTATGACTGTCACTAGACCTGTCCTTTTGTACGATAGTGATAGTGGCCAGTGCTTGAGCGACATAAGCAGGAGCTGCGTTTCACGAAGATGAAAATGCTGCGCTGGATGTGTGGAGTGACGCGAAAAGACCGCGCCAGAAACTCCGGAATGCAAGAATGGCGTTTACGATGGTCCAGCTAGTTACGTAGGGAACAAATGTTTTGCTATGGCGCATCCGCCCGACCGCAGCAGATTGGGAAGATTCAAGAAAGGCTGGCTTGACGACGAGAGAGCAGATATGCGTGTAAATGGCCTCACTAAACGGGATGCCAAAGATCGTGCGAAGTAGAGACGTAGAAGTAGGATAGCGGACTCCGGGCTCCCGAGAGTGTTGATGATGAGATGTTCCCATCAGTGACATCGCTCGGATGATGATGATGATGATGAACCGCGGGAGCAGCTAGTAAAGAAGAAAACTTGCTTGCTTCGAGTCGCCTCGCCTGTCGCGCGTCGTCTGGAGTGCGTTGCAACTTGTTTTCGCGGTTATTTAAATGAACCGAGTAACTCGGCAGAGTACTCGACTCGGTAAATTTTGAACCGAGTAATACTCAGTTCTCGATTACTCGGTAAAACTGGTACTCGGCGCATCACTATTGAAAACCTAGTAAGGGTTTCTTGTTGCTTAAAAAAACCCAAAAAAGAGGCGGTGTTTTCTATGTTTCATGTGTATGTATTTACAAAAAAAATGTATATTATGTAGTATATCCGTTGTCTAGTACCTATAGTACAAGCCTAGTGCTTAGTTTTGGTCTAGATTGTGCTGTGTGTAACGTCGTGCAATATTAAAAAAAAAAAGAATTCAGACCACTGACTTCCATGGTACAAGTCGCTGGACAGGAGGTCTCGCATTGAATTTTGTGCCTATTTGATCTGACATTAGATCTTTGTGCAAATCAAATCGGCACAAAGATCTAATGTCATTTTGTATGGTAAGTATAGCAATTCCAGCGTACTTGTATAGTTTAATTTCAGTGCTTCAGACATAGGTATTATAACAAACATTCCCTGTTAAACAGTACCATCCAACAACTGCATGGAATCTCGCTCTGTTACTTTTAAAACTCGGAATAGTTGTGTGAATTGAACATCCATCAACGTGTACCTACCTATAAATAAACTAGGTGCATACATACAGCCGTACAGCAAAAAGCATCGTCAGACCGCAGACTTTAATCACATTTGCGGTGGCGAAGCGGTTTTGTTACTAAAGTAGAATACTGCAGACTCCGATGTTAAAAGAGGGGTGAACTTGTAAAGATAGAAATGAAATTAAACTCATTTTCCGGTTTTAATCGCGTTGTTATTGTTATTTTTAGTATTTTATCAATGCCCGACGTTTCGAGATCATTTCAGACCTCTTTTTTCCTTGTAAAGATCAATGTTCTGACTGATTGGTTGCCTGATTGGTCGACTGAGCCCAAACCCCTGGCCCTAGAGACATGAAATTTAGAGAGCGCTTTCTTTGTAGTATGTAGGTTAGGTTACCTTGGGAAAGGATTTTTTGAAATTCCACCCCTAAAGCATAGTTTACCGAAGCCGACACTGGCTGCCAATAAGACTGGTAGCCAGCACTGGCACTGGCAGAGCGCCCGTTTATTTAACTGGGGCCTGGCTTGTCTGCAGGACTGGCGCCAGCATTAAGGATGATTCACGCTGCACCGTGCCGCGACCGGGACGTGCCCCGGCCGGGACACATCCGCCGTGCGCCCGGCCGGGCTAGTCATTCATGTTACACCGGGCTGTTTGGGTTTTGGGTGTATTAATTGCACGACTATATCTGTGTTACGTTGTTTTTGTTAGCTAGTGATTTCGTCTGTCGATAGACTTGACGATTAAGTAGATATGCAATTTTCACAATTTTAATTGGCAGCTATTGCAATTGCCATCGATGACGAAGTATTGGAAAATCTAAGCGAAACTACTAAAAGAAATGAAGAATGCTTTAATTTTTTACTTAATAAAGTAAAACCAGACCTAACCAAAAAATGACTAGATTTCAAAAGCCTATATCTCCATCGAACGATTAGCAGACCGGCTCCGTCCGTGCCGGAGCCGGGAAACAATACCCACCGACATATCAACGCCGCACCGTGCCCCGTCGATGCCCCGGCCGTGCGCCGCCGGGGCACGGCCGACACACGGTGAGGCATGAATTACTTCATACAAAAAGTATACCATAATGTTTGACCGTGCCCCGTCCGGGGCCCGGACGGGGCACGGCCCGGTGGCGGCACGGTGTAGCGTGAATCATCCTTTACTGGCTTGAATTGAAATGAAAGTTTATTTTCCAAACAAAATAAGATACAGTTACAAAATTGAGCATTGACCTCCAAACTAGGTTACCCTGTATCTTGGGGATCTCCTTCCTAATAGTAGTACTTAAAGTATCATTCCATACATAGGTATACTGCTAACTAGTTTAGACAAGTAACATTATATACTACTTAGACATTAACATAACAGTGCAGTAAGTGTTACTATGTAATACACATCATATCATACACATTGAATTTCGGACACAATCCTTTACATTCCTTAATCCTTATCCTTTACCAAATTAAATACAAAAATATAAATTCTGCTTAAGGAAGGAAAGGGTCAAATTTCAAATTAAACTTATTTATCTCTTAATCGATAGACATGAAAATTGGTAGTACACACACAGTAGGTGGTGGGATATAATCCTAATCCTATCCCAATCTTATCCTAATCCTCTCCTGATCCCGTTTCCTGTGGGAAAGGCGGGGAAGCCGCAAGTAGACGCTGCTAGAAAATAAAATAAGCCTGGCTGTATCATTTACCTTTAAAATACTTCTACTCCTAAAACGTAGCTATTTTAAGTAAAAGCTGATTTCTAAAAGTACATTAAGGCATTAGGGATACGCAAAGTTTGATGAAAAAGATATTTAGACTAGTGTGCTAGGTAGGCACGGCTATTAATAAACTCATACTAAATCCGTATTAAGTCTGTCGACTTTCAAAGTTGACAGACAAAAGGAACACGATCCAACTAGGACGATATCAGGGCGCGTATATTAATAATCCTATAGGTAGAGTCTGCGGTAGAAAAGTTTTACAAAATAAACTGCGCTGCAACCAATTAGATTAAAAAGTTCTCAGCCAAAAGTTTCCGTCTCAATTAGTTAAAACTGAAGCCAAAATAAGGTTTTAAATGGAAACTTCCTCGGCAGTCAAGAGACTAGAAAATTGGGTAGTTTTTCCAAAAACCTGGCTATAAAGAAAGTGAGTAAGGAAAATCAGTGTAAAGTTTTACTTACACTTATGATTGTTACCTAACTTTGCTTCTAAGAGAAACTGTTTCATTATTTATCAACATTTTCTAAACATTATTTCTAAGTGTTTATCACACTTAGGAAATACTGCTTTTGAAAAGATAATTTCGGCTAGGCTGACCAGTGGCGTAGCGGCTATCGCGCAGGTTCAAGTCTCGCCGGGTACTAAAATTTTTGTGAGCATCTTTTGAAAAGCAACTTGTTTTAGCCAAAAAACTACTATTTTTTCCACAGTTTATTAAACTCTAGTACCTACTCACAAATCTTTTTCTTTTCCGTCATTGATATCCTCTCAGAACTCCCAACAAACGTATAAACGAAATATTGAAAAAGTTTCTCGAGAACGGCCACCATTTCGTAGTAAAATGCTTCTACATATTAGATATCAGCTCTCAGGTGGAATCCTCCGCCGTCGCGCGCCGTTTAAAGTTCCTCTCGACTGTAGAACGCGAGGCTTCCTCAAGTCAAGTGCCATTGTCTCCTGTGACTAGGGTTACCAGATGAAAAAAAACAAAAGTCCTGAGAAAAGTCCTGTTTTTCACCAAAAAGTCCTGAGATTTTTTACACTTTGATTAATGCTTAAAATTATTTTAATCGTGCAATTATTACCAAAGGATGATTATTTTTAGCTTGTTTAACTTTTTAATAAAAAATCTCTAATTATGTTGGTATTTTGTTGAAAGTTCTAAAAATCCTGAGATTTAAGAGATTTGCGAAATCCGGCCTCAATCCTGAGAAATGTCCAAAAATCCTGAGATCTCAGGACAAATCCGGAGATCTGGTAACCCTACCTGTGACGTCATACAATGACTCCCTTGCTGTCTCTGTACATAACTACTTAACTTACGGTAATCTCGGGATGAGCAGTTCTGTGAAACTTTAGTTAACGTCTGTTGATAAGGAGGAAAGGGGACTTTCTATGTTTCCTTGTAAGTCGTGACATGACCTTGAGACATCTCAGAGGATGCCAAAATGGTTGGCGTTATGAGGTTTTTGACCTATGAAAAACAAAAGAAGGAAAACTTACATAATTTAAGATTATATCTAAGTACTGGCTGTGTTCCGCAGTTTTACCCGCTTAAGTCCCGATCCTGTGGGAATATCGGGATCAAAAGTAGCCTATGTAACTCCTCGACAATGTAGCTTTCTATTGGTGAATTTTTGAAATCGGTCCAGTAGTTTTGAAGCCCATTCGTTACAAAGTAACAAGTTAGATAGATTATATAAAATGAATGTGAACCTTTATACCGCGACCAATATTGATGTATTTTCAGTTTGTCTATATTGGTTTAGCAGTAGGACAACATCATGCAATACCTACCACTGTTTATTGCGATCTCGTATACCTATTTACTAGAGTCCGACCGAAACTGGTTTTCCGGCCGAAACCGAAACCGAAACTCACGTGGTCAAGTATAAAATACTGAAATTTGGTGCATTTTACCTTTTAGTTTCGGTTTCGGCAAAAGTTTCGGCCAATTTGACCGAAACCGAAACTGCCGCCGAATCATGATTTTTGGCTGAAACTCGGCCGAAACCGAACTTTCGGTCGACACTACTATTTACGTAAGTAAAACTGCGGGGCACACCTAGCTTAAAAACATGGGGCTAAAGCGTAGCATGCATGAAGGTTAGTAAGTAGGTATAGATGCATAGAAGTTTTTAAAGTCAAGTCACAAGTCTTCCCTTTAAAAACGTTTCTAACTGGCGGAACAAGAAAAACCGGGTAAGCACGAGTCAAATTCGCGCACGAAGTGTTCTGTCTGTACCATTATCACAAAATAATCACGTTTATTGGATGGCATATTTTAGTATTTTGTTGCTATAGAGGCAACAGAAATACATCATCTAGCTATAACGGTTCATGAGATACAGCCTGTTGACAGACAGACAGGCAGGGTACCCCTTGAGGTACAGAACCCTAAAAAATAAACATAGAATAAACACGAAAACGACAATTACACATCGCATCGTCCAAATATTCGCGGAACAGTTCTACTGTGCGCTAACAATGTCCAAGAGTTGTATTTTTGAACCGGTAGAAAACTCTTTCGTAAAGGCTATTGAATAGATGCGCGGTCTCGCTCACGCACATACACAACGAGCGAAAGCAAGCACGCGAAATTTGAATTTTCGCATACGAATTCAATTCCAGTGGTTCCAAAATACGGCTCCAGTACCACTTAGGGGAGAGGGGGCTCACTCAGACTCCTCTAGTTTAAATAACTGAACTATCTTCGCATCAGCAAACACCCTTTTCACACGCTGACCAAGTTACCCGTGCCGTCGTTAGCGTCGCCACTGTCTTTCTACTACTGAAATAGTTTGTTATATGATTTTAGTTCTATTTCTTCCGCGGCACACGGATATCGGTACAGACATTTTAAAATTGTACAAAGTATTTTTGAAAACAATTTAAAGAACCGAACGTCTGTTGCAACGAAAAATTGTAATAACTTTTTATCGTTCAGCATTAGAGCTCTTTTGGAAAAAACATTAAAGTGCTCCGGAAACCTATGAAGGAAATTGAATTTTAGGAATTTCGTTTGTACAATTGTTAGTTTTGATCTTATTTTACGAGGTGCTTTGGAGAAGATTGTTGGTTAAGTTTTAAAGCTGAGTCTGAAACGACTGGTCCTTTACTGTAATGTTGCTATCTTACAATATTTCACAGAATATAATGACGACATTTTGTTCAGTGCTAATTTAGTTTCAGATTCCTGAATCTTAGGTTATTTAGAAAGGTTACGCACGGGCGAAAGAGACAAATTAGTCATTTAGGTTTGATCCCTGGGTTCCTTAACATACAGTAATAAACCAATAACACCCATATTTCGTTCCTGATTGTGTCAGTTTAATATGTAATGTAATACAAGAGTTTAAAGTCGAAAATCCCTTGCTATAGCTAGCGAATCACACCTCGCCTAGAGTAGACTTGCCCTAGTTATCACGGGTCTACGGTAGGCAGTTGGCCATAATGGCAGGGCGGGTCAACCGATATGGCTTATTGGACTCGCCGCTAATCGAAGTAAATCACAACCACGGGCTTGTAGTGCTTTTCTTGATTAAAAAGGTAACGCACACCTGCGTCATACGTACGTAGGTGTATGTAGGGAAGATATTAATTAACTTGCGTTGGGTTTATGGACATTTTTATAGCGACGAAAAGATTAGTTGAAATATAGTTTGCTAGCTCCGGAAGCGAGTAAAAGTTTTGGTAAGATAAAACCTGGAAATAGGAATATGCGATCAGATAATTTATATTATATTTTTTTAACAAAAATAGGTATTGATGGCCTCTGTGGCGCGCCCCGGGCGAATACCCGGCTGCGATGCAAAAGGTTCACGACGGTCTTTGATTCCCGTCGTGGATAATTTTATGAATGCTGACCATTGATGGTTGTTTTTGATTCTGGGTATTTTTAGGGTTCCGTAGCCAAATGGCAAAAAACGGAACCCTTACGGATTCATCATGTCTGTCCGTCTGTCAGTCCGTCCGTATGTCACAGCCACTTTTTTCCATAACTATTTATATTATGTATCATCTGGATGTATTTATTTAAAAAAAACCGTTGTTACAAGCCTAGTTGCTAAGTTAAGGCGCCTAGATAGCGCTGTTTGCAACGTCATGCAATTTTAATACTTGTTAGTGGATAAAGGTGATTCCTTTTTTGATTGTAGTATTCCTTTCCACGTTTGTGCAAAGCCTGTAAATTTATTATTTCGCTTCAAGTTGTATGTATCATTGCACGCTGTAGGTATTGTTGACTGTTCCCACCAAATCTGATGCCGAAAAATCTGAATAAAAAAAAGTCATAAACCTACACCACATACCCACATAATATTACCTACATATACCAGATATCATTATCAATATCATCTAATTTTAAGCCTTAACCGTTTATCAAATAAACACTTCATTTGGTTTCACATAATCTCGTTAAAAACCATAAAACGTACCAGTTAAGTCATATTTTGCGTTTATAAAACGCTATTAGGGATTAAAACGAGTTAAGGTCCCAATGCGGCCGCAGTCGCGTCGTCTCTTCATATAAAAGCAATCATATCGCACAGCTATTCTGTCTGTAAATCGTTATTTTTGCATCGTCCTATTAAAATTAACGATGTGATGATACGTACGTTTCAGTATTTTTTTAAAATATTTTACGTTTTTTAAATGAACGTTTTGTGGTTATGTTGTCGTTTTTATTAAAATTATTTTACTGTGATTACGTTATTAACATTCAACGCCGAATTAGAATTTATTCGTTACAGATTTGATGGTCTGTGTTTTAATTTATTGCAAATTTTTGGTGTTTTTCAAATTGTATGTACCTAGTTATCTATTCAGCTTCAAACTTTAAAATATTTATATTATTCAATTATAAAACTCAATGCTCGCTTCGAAATTTGAAGCCGGTTCTATTTCTTTGAATTTCGGAAGATTTATTTCTCGTTGCAATTTAAATTGAAAACAGCAAACCGTAGGATGTCTGTAAAGAAATCCCGGAAGATGGCGCTACCACAAACCTAAATCGAAAAATAAGAAAAATACTCTCAACCCTATCCCACCAACCCAACCCAGGCTTGAGCTCACTTGGCGGTTAGCGCGTCCCGTTAAAGAAGGGGAAGTCGTGGGTTCAAGTCCTGCAGAGCATTGAATGTTAGAACAATAAGATATTTTCCTAAATAATGGGTAACACCAAAAAATATTTATTCAAATTAAACTTGTAGTATTTTTTAAACTTTGTATAAGTTGGTATAAATTTTATTAATTAATTGTCTCCAGATTATTATAATAACAAAGTGCTTTTAAATTTATCTCTGATGAATAGTTTCAATAAAATCTAAATTGAAGTTTGAAATCAGAAACTTAGACCATAACTCGTTTTACGATTCTAACCGTAGCTAGTTAAGTAACATTAAGTTAACCGCTCAACTTTTAACGAAATCTGAAATTACTCAGAAGATTCTAACCAATAAATCAACATGAAGTAATAAAAACTTCATCCATCAATCCGAACTGATTTCAGAAACTATTTGTTAAGGCTATGAAGGAAAACGTCGTCGTGGAGGAAAACCCGACAAATGGGCACTTACCTATTCTCAAAACGTGGCTTATTATTATTAGATTTTTTTCAAAATATAGTAAAACAATGGTTTTTTTTTTGGAAATCACCAACAATTGCTGAACCGTTTCCGAGAAAAATATAACAATGATGACGCATTGTTGAGACATTTTAGTTAAGGGATACGTGCCGTGGTTGGCCCATATATTTTGCCCAGTTTGGGCCGTGGTTGGCCCAGATATTTTGCCCAAACTGGGCAAAATATATGGGCCAACCACGGCACGTATTTTCATTTCTTTATTTTCTTTGGGCGTGGTCGACTAAGCTGTGTATTGTTGGGTGATTTGGGCAAGCCTACTCCATTAAATAAATGTTTTAGGTAGTTCAACGTCTAAAATACTGCTAAAATATGTAGGTACCTATAGTACAAGCCTAGTTGCTAAGTTTGCTTAGGTTAGATTGCGCTGTGTGCAACATCCTGCAATATAATTTATTAATTATTTTATTGACAGCTTTTAAATTCCATAAAATGTCTGATTTTTGACATTGACAGATAACAAGTTTAAAAATTGCGTTATTGTCTTTACAATGTACTACCTATTTGCGATCTGCATTCCCTAGGCCGGTGAATACATTTGCATGCATAATGTCATTCCGCCCCAGTCTCCCCTTGATGCATGGTATTATTTGATTTCAGATTTATAACTGGACATTTTATGATGAATATTTTATTTCTCACTTTTGTTACATTCTTTACTTTAAACATGGGTGAATTCTGAGTAAAAGTGAATGTGTGTCTGACTGTGTGTAAATGTGTGAAGTCTCTGAGTCAAATTCTGGGGAATTATTAAAAAAACTAAATGTAAATATTTGGAGTGATAAAAGTGTCTTTAAAGATTTTCTGGCATTACTGAAATAATGAAGAAGAAAATAATACGTAAAACAAGGCTGTATGAACTAAAATCATGCTTGCGTTTGCGTTTTTAAACAATTTCTAGTTAAAAAAGCTACCAAAAAAATCATTTTATATTATGGGTTAATTTTCGCATGTTAATTTTATTGTAAAAGCAGTTTGTGCGTCGGCCAAAGCAATTTCGGTTACAATATGACACAAATTAACAACTTGTGAATTGAAAATAAATTTACCTGCTATTTTGTACAACATTTCGTTTTATTAGCGCTCGATTCTGTGCAATTTATCTGAAAAGTTTATTTTTCGTCCAAAAAGTAGATAAATGTACGCGATTGAAATGCATTTTACTCGCTGCTTGAGGCTACGTGCTTCTGTAGATTGAGTTCTTTTTATTCAAACTAAGGTATTTTAATGCTTTTACAGTACATTTTGCATTTTACAGTTTGCATTTTTCGTAATTGTGCAATTCGTTACAGTCTCCCCTATAATTTAAAGTCTACTAGATTATCAAAGATATTAAAGACTTCAAACTTGAAGCCTCTTATGACGATGTCCAAGCTTAATCTATACTTAATTATCAGGTTTAAATCATTTACAGAAGGCTACCGGTAGGCGAAAAGAGGGTTTCTGGTTTACCACATTTAAGCCTTTCATGACACACACGAAAGCCTTTCGTAAAACTGGTTTGTCGCGACGGACAAGAAAGTGATCTTAAAAGGGTTCATTTTTTACCTTTAGGGATACGGAACCCTAAATATTCAGTTCTTTAGGGTTTCGTACTTAAAGGGTTAAAACAGGACACTATTACTGAGACTTCGCTATCTGTCCGTCTGTCTATCCGTCCGTCAGAGTGTGTCACCAGGCTGTATCTCATAAACCGTAATAGCTAGACTGTTGAAATTTTCTTTCCGCCTCTCACTTAACCGGTTTTTTTTTTAAATTATTTACACATTGTCAATTTCATAACTCGAAGATGTACGCACACTTTTGTTGCCTGTCTGTACCTACCTAAAGATATACCTAACAAAGTCATTGACCCCCAAGACGAGCTGCCGACGTACCTATACCATTTATCTGTCAGTAACTCGAAATGTTACCTAAATTATTCAAAACCAGTCCCTATGTGTTAATACATAGGGTCCACGTGGTTATGGGTGCAACAGGGTGTATCTCTTGAGGATGGGGGTTCAAATTGAACAAACAATGTATTGCAAAATGGCATTGGAATAGGCCATGGCGGGTTTTAGTGGTGCTCAAACTTTGGTCTTAAAAAAGAAATGAACATTCATAGGTATACATTGATTATCGAGGACGGTAAGTTAATGGTCCTACTTAATTTTTATTTTATTTTATTACATTTTTGGTGTATGTGTTGTTGTGAAAAATTCAACTGTCTAGCTATCACTGTTCGTGAGTATAAGATACAACCCTGGTGATAGACTGATAGAGTGGAATCTTAGTAAAATGGTTCCGTTCCAGTACAGAACCCTAAAAAATGAAACTACAAAAATGAAGCGTGCAAAATTATGAGTGAAAATCATAAATTTAATATTTTTAGTGAAAAAGCATCTCCAAAAATTTAACAGTATAGGTAGTACCTTACTACTCACCGCACAGATCTTCTTTTAAATATTTTTTCGCAAATGTAACAGACAGTCTCAACAGCTCGAGGCCATTTTTGAAACTCTGTCTCAGTGCAATCAGTAGTCGGAACTTGTAAGTAATTAAGTTTTAATCCTAGACTATTGTTTGAGGGAATGTCTGAAGAGCTGAATAAAACGTTCTCACTTGAAAACTACATTCAAACTTGTTCTTAGAGCAATGTCGACAGTTCTGTCAAAGGGTAAAGTTTTGCTTAATGCAGTGAAAATACCTACTTTGTTGCCAGATGTAGGGAATATCGAAAAACTAAAAAAAATATAAAACATTCTATTTAAATATAAAAGGCTTAAGCCTGCACTGGGTGTACTAGAATAATTTTTAAAGGAAAAAGCTTAGATTTGTACTTCGTTATTTTTCTTTAAAATAATACAATAATAATTATTTACTTCAGATATCATCACAGGATAAAATAAGATTAGATACTTGTATTTACGTTGGGTCATCAAGTCATTAATATCATCCACAAAGTTTAATGAATCATGAAGTTTAACGAATGAATCATGCTACTAATATTATATAATGTGAAAGTTTGTGTAAGTTAGTAAATAAACGATTGTGTTTGTTATATAAATATACCGATTTGTGATAAATGATAATTGATATACATAAATGTAATTTAAAATAATTAAAATTTAAATGAAAAACGTCCCGCCCTTCACTACTGAATACATAATGTATAAATCGCAATTAAAATCATAACCTTTCTTTGGCAGTAGCCGGGTAAAAAAGGTCTTCATAACCGATGGTGATGACTGAGCATGACTTATCCCTTAATAATTTATATGTGGCAAAGAGGGATAGAAATAAAGTTCGGTTTCGGTTATAAATTAGGACGTGTCCACCCCTATGTAATGAGATAAGTTCGAGTCTGTCCTAACTCACTGAAATGTTTCGTCACTACTCGGTAGGTACAGGACGGTCATATACTTTTTCCATATTATACGAGAAGTTAACTTATTTCTATTAATTAAAATAGTGTTTAGAATTCTTCTTTCTCTTCTTTTCGTATAGTAGTTTGGCTCTCCTAGTATTAGAGTTGTTCAGGTCACCCAAAGGCCTCTAACATGACCTAACAATTACCGAGACCGACTGCTTAACGTGCCTTTTATAGCAAGGAAGATCTCAAGCTCGAGATAATATTTTTCGCTTGATTGAAGAGAAGATAAATGTCACGTCTTTTAAGAGAAAAATATTTTTCTAACTAAAAAAACGTGGCCTTTTTTAAACAATACTGTGTGGTCAAGCTCAAAGTTTGAGAAACACTGTTAAAATGACCCTCTTAATATTTCACGGTACATCGCATCCCCAGTTCGATATCACCCCCTTGCATTTTACTCCCTCGACGCCCCGATGAGACGGTCAGCATAAAAAGTAGATCTTCATTTACTTTTATTGGTATTTGTTTGTACACGAGGGGCTCCCAGGTGTTTTATGCGGATGGTCCTTTTCTAATTTGTTATCTTTGTGTCATACATTTTGTAGTACAAACGGTAGAATGAAAGCTTAGCTTGGCTGGTTTTATTGGACCTAATGTTTGTAACTCCACGACGAGTCAGCAAAGATTTTTGAGCACTTAGACTAGATATTTCGAACTGTATGCAATAATCGCTACCGTTCATCCGTTCATAAGCTACAATGACAGACAGATACAGACTTACATACAGACCTTACATACAGGCCTTCCACTGCGACCGGAGCGGAGTTATAAATGTATCAGTTCACATACAATGGTTGTTTTTATAGTCATACAACTCTTTCGCGCTATAGAAACAATCGTTGGGTGTTAAACTGACACATTTTTAACTCCGCTCCGCTCGCAGTGGAAGGCCTGCATTATACTTCTAACACCCTTCAAAAATGTAATACGGTTAAAAAAAACTCACCTAACCTAACCCAACCAACTGATTTAAAGGGTTCGGTTTTTTCCACCTGTGATACTAAACCCTAATAATACTTAATCGAGTAAAAATATTGATATTTTTTACTGAATGCTACTTCTTAATAATTAAAAACTTTTACAACATTTTTAAAATCAATCTTTTATGTAAACCGTACGTACCCGACGCACTGTAGTACATTCCTTGGCTTTGTTTTCGGCAATTTTTTTCTCAGTTTTATGAAGATATGGCTCTATTGATAGACGGCTTGGTCTCGCATGACACAAGCCGAGCCGAGGCTGAATAGATCACTCACTATGCCTTGTGTAGTGTAGTTGGACATGGGTTTAACTTGGGTAGTGATGTAGAGCAATACTATCGATATTGTATAGGCAATGAAGAATTCGTTGTTAATAAAGAAATCGGTAACACTATCGATATCCACTTTTTAAACTTACACGATTTCCGTCCATCATTATTATTAGACACGAGTCTAGATAAAGACTAATAATAATGACTATCGATATTGTATAGGCAATGAAGAATTCGATGTTAATAAAGAAATCGATCAAAACCATGACAATAGTTAAATCGATAAATAAAATAGATACGTAGCTCTATTGCGATGTTTTTTTTTTGAATCCGTGTGCATTCTGTGGATGTTAATTCCTGCATTAGAATTGCATTTCAACATTTGTATTGCAGGCAAAACTCTCAAAATTGTGCAACTTGCAACTGAACTGCAGCGAATACTTTATTTACTCAAATATCAATAAAGCTTCATTATCATTATTATCTAGTGCCTAGTGCCATTGACCATGCATGACCCCTCTTCATTGCCCATCTGTTTGTTATACTCTGTTAGGATAAAAAATATTATTAAACATTATACATTATGAAATGTTGCAGAACATGTTGCTTTAAAAACTATGGTTCCGTCATGTAGCGACCACCGTCGCCCATCGGAGTTTTCTAATTATGTAGGTTACCAAAATATAAAACTGATTTTGACAGCAACACGATAAAACTATCGATATCTATTCGGACATCACTACACTACAGAAACAGGGATCAAGTTGATGAGTATTTTATATATTACGTAGACCTCTGGTTATGTTGAGTTTAGAACCCTATCTTTATTTACGGTTTAGAAGTATATCCGTTTCCTTTATTTACGGGCCCGTTATTTGTTCCCGTCCCGTAAAATCTATCGGCTTTCAGACTAGTTTATCTTTGTTGTTTATGAGTTCGTAACCAGTTGCGATCTCGGGATAAAAAGTAGCATATGTGATATTACAGAACTTCACATATTTTTTATCTCAAGTTTAATCGAAATCGGTTCTATTATCGGTTTCAAATTTCACTACAGAAAACTTGAAAAATATACAGTTTTGGTAGAGATCGCTTTAAGCGATAAGGCCTCCCATTGTGCCACCTAAATTTAAATTGATTATGTTTTTCTTTTTATTGTAATTTTATTTGGTGTGTTACAACAATATAGAATCAAATCTATCTATCTATCATTTATCTTTTACACAGAATCGCTCAGGAAAGGGTCCTAACTCTTCCAATAGATCTTCCTTTCGCTACGAAGTCGTATTTCCTCTCCCAACATTGTCCTAACGACACAACGTATAAATTCAGCCTTCATAAAAAAGGAGCATAATTTTTTATCTCGCCCAAATACTCGTTAGTCAGAAGAGCGTATCGCCTTTACAAAATTGCGTAATAAAAATACATAATTGTCCATTAAACGTTATCTATGGTTTGGGACATAAAAGGTCCGTGTACTCGCGTTATGTAAATATTATATCACGTGATTGTGATTCGACATGTCATTGTCTACAGGGGCGACAACTTTTTAATGAAGTATTAAAAGCTGTAAAAAGTTTGAGATACAGAGATTTGCAAGTGGATCTCGCGCTTTCGTGTAATCAAAGTCACAGACAAAGTCAAAGTCGAAGTCGTATTCATTAAGATTTCACGTGATCGTTTTGAATTAATAATATAGCCGCCATTTAGTGTGTCTTTCGATTGCGACCTCCAATGAGAAGAAGACACTAGAAACGCAAGGGGTAATTAAACGAATGCTTCAAAAATTCAGTTGTAGTGCCATCTCAATGCCCCCTAAGTTTCCCAATTATCCCTCAAGTTGAGAACCTTTGGTATTTATAAATAAATAGTTGGTTCCAGCTACGCTTCTCTTCTTGAGCGCTTCTCACTTTCATCTCCCTTAGACCTAAGTCGTATCGCAACTAAGTACCTATCGCAAGCAGATTCATTTACTAGCAGTGCCCGCGACTTTGTCCGCCTATTTTTTTTAAAATTATAATATTGTCTATAGCCTTCCTCAATAAATGGACTATCCAACACTGAAAGATTATTTCAAATCGGACCAGCGGTTCCTGAGATTAGCGCGTTCAACCAAACAAACAATCTCTACAGCTTATAATTTTGAAAAATATTCTTCTTCTTTTCGTATGGTGGTGTGGCTCATCTGGTGTTAAAGTTTTCGGGTCGCCCTAAGGCCTTTAACTTGACCTAACGACTGCTAGCAAAATGTAAAATGTACAATTTGCAGAAGGCCCCTAGTGAAACAGTAACACTTTACTACAAGTTTCAAGAAATTATAGTAGGCACCAATCCCCTACTGTCTGCGTGGAATCAATTAGTGATATAAAAAAGTTAGTTGCAGTCGGGGCAACCACAACACAGCTGGTGATAGCATCGCCAAAAAATTTAATAATTTTGCCCTAAAATTTAAGCTCAGTAAAATAATAACAAGTCAGCTTCGTACCGTAAATGTGACGGTTCCCAACATCTCATTAATACAGGGCGACGTGAATTAATTACTGAACGACTAACATCGCTTTCGTGGTCCGAGCGTGCTACAACTTTGATTATGTTTCGTCTATGCACTTTGCAGCCAGTTTCAGCTGGTTGATAAACCTCGATATAATACATCATCGTTAGATAGATAGGTTGGTAGTTCGGTACATATCTACGAGAATTCTTTATTCTAGATACACTCTATAAATAACTACAATACGTCCAGTATCACGGGGCATTGGAGCCCCGGACTTTTGGATGAATTAGTGTAGACTACTATCTCCAATTAGTCTTACTAATATAACGCGGAAGTTTGGATGTTTGTCTATTTATTTCGTGTCTTTGGAAGTTTGTTTGCAAAAACAGCTAAACCGAACGCAAAAACTGCAAAAATGGGGCAAACAGGTTGTTTAAAACCGGGATCAACACATAGGATAGAGATCTACTTTTTTCCCCAGTATTCCCACGATACGTTGATCCGTCTGAGCTAAAAAAGCTATAAAGCATAGTTGAAGACATTTTAGTTTTATTCCACAAACTTTAAAGTTTATACTGTTAGGGTTATTAATCAATTTTCATTAAAACACGACATAGTTCGCTAACAGACGACAAAGTTGTAGATAGTGAATTCCTCGAGTGACCATCAATATTGTATAGTTGGTTATCCTCGGAACTATTTCTACAGCCACTATATTATTTACTACTCCAATAGGTACCTCTACCCATTACCTATTCAATAAAGGCTTTTATTGAGGGTACGTTTTCTTTGATAACTTGATAGATGGCCTTGAAAATTGAGTTCCAAGGTCAAGAAATGAAAGAAAAGTAAAATCCAGCCAAGTGCGAGCCGAGCTCGCGCTCCGAGAATAAAAAAAGTTTGTTATTATATATGGGAGGCCTTAAATATTTATTGTATTCTGGTTTTAGTATTTGTTGTTATAGCAGCAACAGAAATTCATTATCAATGACAGACAGTGGATTCGTAATAAAAGGGTTCCTTTTTAGGGTTTCATTGTCAACAAGAAATGCTTATATTTACGTTTTGGGTACGGAACAAATCTGCCTTGCTTCGAAAGTCAAGCGAAGCAGTTGATCCCGGTTGTTATATCTGATAGCAGTCAAGCCAAGTTGAAAACTAACACCAGGTGAGCCACACCACTACACGAAAAGAAAGAAAGAAAGTTACTTACCAAGTTAGGGATTACTGAACACCCTGTATTCGTTTGTTTGTTATCAAGATCTCAGGAAACCACCGACCTGTCGAATTGACTCCCACTCCACTGGCTCATAAAGCGGAAGGCTCTACCACAATATTAGAATAATCCTAAGCACGTAATATCACCTGCTTACTCAGAACTTTGCTATATCTTCCTACATCACTTCTACTTATGAACTTTGGGCGCTTGCATAGCCAGCTGTAGAAATTTTACGCTGTGTACTCGATTTATCTGGGTCTCCAATTACAATAGTAATATTTGACGTGTATTTGACACATTTGGTAGTAAAATGTGTCAAATACACGTAAAATATGACAATTACTATTCTTAATTCCTTTCGGGTAGTGGTGTGGTTCACCTAGTGTTAGATTTTTTAGGTCGCCCTAACTTGACCTAAAAACTGGTATCAGAGCTATCAACCGGAACCAACTGCTTATCGTGCACATAAATTATCGGTCACCCATCCAAGTAATGACTGCGCCAAGCGTTGCTTACCCCACACATCCATTTACGATCGGTAAGTACAGCTAGCTCAATGATCCTCGAAATATTACTAATCTGGGAACATCTACACTAATATTATAAAGAGGAAAGATTTGTATTTTTGTGTGTATCTGTGTCTGTATGTTTGTAATGAATAAACTCAAAAACTATTGGACCGATTTCAAAAATCTTTCACTATCAAAAAGCTACATTCACTTAATCCCGATAGTCCCACGGGGTCGGGACTTACGCGGGTGAAACCGCGGGACGCAGCCAGTCGCTTATAAGATTTATTTTGCTACAGCAAGCGCCCTTCGGGAATATGCAAGCAAGCTCACTTATTACGTTTTTACGTCTCGCGTGAAAATCCAAGATGAATAACTTGCGAAGTATGTAATAAAGTTTTAACAACTTTGTTGCATTACAATTATATTATTATTTAGTACCTGCGGGTTCTATCATAAGGTGTCAAGAGATTTAGCAATATACGCTGTATCTTATATACTCTGTAGGTTTTTGACCCTCAACTTATGCAGTAGAGTTTCTTGTGGTTTTCTTTTATTAGTTCAAAACCTTGCACCGAGCCCGGGTCTTAAAGAACATGGCTACAGAATTAAATGTGGGCAAATGTTTATCTAGGGATCATAAAAAAACCGTTTTAAAACGTAACTGTAACCTAACTTAGTTATTATTTCTTGTAGATTAGTTTTAACCGACTTCAAAAAAGAGGAGGAGGTTCTCGATTCGACTGTTTTCTTTTTTAATTCAAAAAATAATATCTTGGAATCCATGAATATCATTCCTGAAACGGAATCATATGTGTTCCATACCATATAAAGGTTAATTTTCATGGCACCAACCTTACGTAAATAGTTAAATAAGAAATACCCGTGTTGTGTACGGAACTAATGATATGGTAATGATGTATGTACCACGACACGGGTTTAATCGTAAAAAAACTAGTCTTTTAGCTAGTAACAACAAAGCTGCACGTCGCGACGTGCAGCTTGCAGCCGACGCGTCGGCGTACAGCAAGCTGCAAATGACGGATACGCTACGCTGCCGTGGACGGTGACGCTTACCAATGATGATTAGCAAAACTGTAATAACAGAAGTCATTTACGATGTTTGTCAATAACAATCGGCATTGTAATCTATTGTGGATTAGATACAATGGAGTATTATTTGTTGACTTGAAGATGACGAATAAGTTTATGTGTATTTCTACCTTGCAGTGTTATTAGTGGATCTTATATGTCTACTCTATCCAATCATTACAATTATTCGAAAGGGACAATACCAATATAGTTGGGGAGACGAAGAGAGGATTTAAGGATACGTTCCAGCGCGTCGTCTCCGTCCAAGATATTCCCCATTGTTCTATGACGTGCTCAAATGACTACAAAAAAACCAATCCTACTAACGCGAAAATTTGTAAGGAAGTTAGCAAAAGCTTAACGCGAACGTAATAAAGAATATTGCAAACATACAAGACTAGCAGAGTCCCGCGGTTTCACCCGCGTAAGTCCCGATCCCGCGGGATTTTCCAACAACACTTTCTTAGTGGATGCTTACACTTCACAAAGAACACACCCTCCAAATGTCATTTCTCTAGGAACAGCGGTTTGGGCTCTGCGTTGATATATAGATCAGTCAGGACATTGAATTTCATATATAAAGAGAAGATAGATAAGCGCTGAAAAACTTAACATTTTCCTTGCAGTCCGGTATAAACTACAGTTCTAGTATAAGACGGCTACTTTTAATCCCGATATTTCTCCAGGATCGGGATCTACACAGCTTAAACTGCGGGTGTAGTAGGTACGAATTAGTTCGTGTGTGCAATGCATGCATGGCAGTTAAGTAAAGTGCTGCTCCGCTGCTGACATGAGATGTAATTCATTCAATATTGCATCTCAGATGTACTAGTGTGGTACTAGTAGGTACAATTAGACTGGTATTAAGTTTATAGCCAGATGAGCGGCGTTGAACGTCAGCGTCTCCTAAAATTTAGACATCAAGATTAGCATCAAGGAAAAACAATTAGATTTGATGAGAACACACACGATGAGAATAATAATTGTCTCTCTATTATTATAAAGAACTAGCTGCGTCCCGCGGTTTCACCCGCGTAAGTCCCGATCCCGTCGGAATATCGGGATCAAAAGTAGCCTATGATACTCAGGGTGAATGTAGTTTTCTAATGATGAAAGAATTTTTAAAATCGGTCTAGTAGTTTTTGAGTTTATTCATTACAAACATAGAGACAAACACACACACAAATACTTACTTTAAGTATTACTTTAATGCACATTAGATGAGCGTTTGACCATCTCAATAGTAAGTGTTGATTATGGTCTTAAATGAAACACGCTCGCTCATTTAGAAGAAGGAAGACGGCAGTCAGCTCGACCTCCTTAGTGGCTACACCGGTCTTAGTATCGGAACACAGATGAGTTTGCTTGGTGCTAAAACATCGAGATGGCTTTTAGTGTAATTATGTAACTTTTTAAATATACTTACCTACCATGTTAAAAAACGAAGAAACGTAAAGAATAGTTTAGCATAAGGTTTTTACAATTTTAGTGAAGGCACTCATTGGCCTAGCTGCACCTGCCTATATTGTATAGTCGTGCAGGTTAAGCAACGCTAGGCGAGGTCATTACTTGGATGGGTGACCGATAATGTATATGGCAAACATTTTCTCGAGCTCTTCCGTGCTGCGGAAGGCTGTTAGGCCAAGTTAGGGCGATCCGAACAACTAACTCTGGGTGAGCCACACCAGTTACACCACTATACAAAAATAAGAAGAACCATTCAGTAAGACAAAAACATGTTTTTCTTAACACGTAAATATCTTTAATTGTACAATTTAAACATAGGAAACACAACAAACACATTTACTGATAAAAATAGCTTAAAATTGAGTTGCCCAAATGGGCGGCAATATCCTTGAAAACGATTTCTTACAGGCAACCTTTGGATGGAGTATAACGGATTAGATTTACGATTTTATAGCCTTATTAATAAACGTGGAGTAAGGTCGGAGTAGTGAAAAGTTGATTTGTCTTTTTCCGTGACAAGAACTTTGACAGACAGAAACAAATAGTGGTAAAATTATTCCGACCTTACTCCACGTTTAAAAGGGTTAATTAAGTTTACAGACAGACAGAATTAGATTTAAAATATGAGTCAATAAATTAAACAGTCCATTTAGGGAGGTATTGTTTGAAGATATCCTCCCAGAATTCCAGTTGGTCGCCCTCTGGTCGTGTCTTAGGTACGAGCTGGTTGCCGATGTCCAGGTAATCCTGGTCTTTTAACGTGAAGGGCGTCCACTTTACACCCAAACTGCTGTCTGGAGTCGGGTTCCTAGAAAATATCAGTAGGTATTTGTTGAAAAATTGCAAATATTAGAACTAAATGGATAAGATTTTATAGATATCAACATTTTTTTTAATCTTGACAAGTTTACGTGTATGTATGTATGTTAGTAGGATTGTCAAGTTCTGATATGTTGATTTCTTGCTAAGGTCGCCCCATTTAGGGTTTGCATGTTTATTTTTGTACTTATATCATACCTACTGTTACTGTGTGATTATTCTAAATACGTTTTCAATTCCATTTTTTTAATATGATAATTTTATTAGTCTTTAGTTATTTTTAATGATGATCAAAAGCGTGGGAACTTTTAAAATAAAATTTAAATTGAGTTTGATAAAAAATGTCTTACCCGTATTTTGCAAAATTGGTCCATAAAGAGGATATTGTTTTTATAATTTCCCAAGTTTTCGAACTTTGATCCACTTTCATTTGGGCTGTTTTGGTGGGAAATAAATACATCAGATCGTCGGCATGGCAGACCATTCCTGGTTTGAATACAGAGCTAAGACCTAGCAGGTGGGCTAAAACATTTCTCTCAGTACTGCATGTGAATTTGTACACGTAAGTCTTGTTTCTGATAGCTGAAAGTTTACTGGATAGCAGGATGCCATGCACAAACATATCCATTGTGACAAATCTTAGAAAATCATCAAAATTTTCACGAGATGCTATTGAGTTTTTGAAATAATATTCTTTCACTTTTCTTCCGATGTCAAATTGTGTTTTGATGGGTTGTTCTATTTTGATCGGTCTTGGAACGAAAAATTCTTTGTAAATGTTTGCTTCTGCCATAACCAGATCGACGTCTCCACGGGTACTCGCAAAGCCCATTAGACCTTCGTCTTGAGTGTATCCGATCATAACTTCGACTCCTTCATGTATCCCATTTTTAAAAACATCAACAACATCTCCATAAAAGAACCTTTCATTATTACCAAACTTCTTTTCATTTGTATTAATTCCAAAAGCTATTTCGTAAGGTTTGTGGTCTTTCGTCACTGGTACTTTCAGATCTATAAGATTCTCCAGCGGCTGATTTTTGAAGAATTCGTATAACTCTTTATCGTCCTCAGACGTACATCCTAATTGTTTGGCGAGGTTGAGAGTTCTTTCACGAAGCTCGAAGCCTTGCGACCACCAGCAAGTTGCGGCTCCACTCTGCGGAATAGCACGCTTGAAGAGACCTTTACTCATTGGCGATATAAGATGGAAACTAACACTGGCTCCTCCAGCACTTTCTCCAAAGATCGTCACATTATCTGGGTCTCCACCGAAGTGTTTAATATTTTTCTGGATCCATCTTAAAGCGGCAACTTGATCCTTCATGCCTGCGTTGCCGGGAATGTCTTCGGTATCTAGAGATAAAAATCCCAGGACTTCTAATCTGTAATTGATAGTGACGATTACAACTCCGTTTCTGACGAGAAACTCTGGACCGTATAAGGCGTCGTCGCCACTGCCGCATACGAAGGCTCCTCCATGAATCCATACCATAACAGGCGCTGGGGAGATTTTCGTGCCTGGGGTATAAACATTTAGATACAGGCAATCTTCACTCCCTACGACTGATCCACCAGAGAAAAAGTCCTTCTGATAGCAAGGAGGTCCATGCTCCTTTGCACTGCGGACTCCTTTCCATGGTGCTGGTGGCTGTGGTGCCTACAATCAACAAAATAATTCGCAATTATAGCATTTCTCGTACAGTCACGAATAAGGAATAAAAAAACCCAACAACATAACAACAGCATGATTTGCTATTTTGTTACCTATACCTACTTAAAAGATGAGTCAAATACACTGATTAAAAATTGTAAATCAATACAGCGATAAGAGATAATGCCTATCAACCTATAAATTAGTTAGTACCTAACTGTTTATTACATAAACATTATTTACCTTGAATCTAAGATCCCCGACCGGTGGCGCAGCGTAGGGAATACCCTTGAAACTACAAAATGTACCACCAAATTCATTCTCGACAACTTCGCCTTCCAAAATTCCTTCGCTCACTGACACTTGCACCATCTTTGAAGTTCAAAAAGCAACTACCATTACAAATATATCTATCATAAATTATGAATAGGTAGGTTGATGAAAAAGATAAGATCAAAAAGCAATAAGCGACTAGGTTTAAACTCGTTAAAATACAAATCTGTGTAATTTCTGCTTTTTATGACAATCAAATCATATGAACGACACAAGAAACAAATGCAATGAATGTCAGTCATTAGAATGAATTTTCAAATAATTTCTAACACTTCAAGAAAGGAGGGAGGATATATTAATATACTTATATTGTTCAAGTGCTTTTAACTCTCTAAAGTAGTTGAAAACTTGACTCTGTTATTAAAATAAATATAAGTGCCAATTGCCAATTGCACCATTGGATATGTTTGCCCCATCAATAATGGTAGCAATGGAGCAATGGTGCAAACGGTACATCATAGTATCATTTGCACCATCAATGGTGCTGGTCAATGGTGCAAATGACACTACGGGGTAAATACACATAGAATAAAGTTTTCCAAACAGACAGACAACCATTTCCGACGCTTCGTAGTGATCAAAGTTCAAGGTAAAATATACCAATTACCGCTTACCGACAATAGAGCAGTTGAATTGTGATGTAGTCAGGTACTATGGTGACGGACATTAAGCATTGGACAATCTTACTTGTTCTCATACGTACCAAAATGCAGTATTTCTTTGGATTAGAGTTCCCAGTAGGTATCATAAATATCGCAAACTTTAACTGTCTTAGTTATTGGTCTTCTAATCGCTTGTTTTGTGTAAACGTTGTGGTTATATTTTCTTTGGTTTTGTGAACTAAGTTATTTAAGTAGTTAAAAAAAATAGATATATATTTATAAAAGAATTTAAATCTGTAATCTTCTAAATCATGATTTACAATATTATCAAACTAATCAAACCTGTTGCTAATCATGCCTAATCAATCTAATCATCATTGTGACATCGAGTAAACTAAATCTATAACATTAGATATACAAACACTGTATTATACCAAAAGTATAAAATCTAATCTATCACTCTAATTTATCTTCACAAATCTAATTTATCTGGTACTTGGATGATGGGACGTTGGGGGGTACACCGGGTGAGGTGAGGGAGGACTTGTCCAGGCTGATTCCGGCTTTGGAGGGGCTAGGGTTGAGAGTGAATTCGGGAAAGTGCGAGTTTTATCCCTGCAGTGCTGCGTCTCGCCCCTATTTCTCTTCTTTTGATGCGGTTCTCCCGGGCCTCAGGGAGCTCAATGACGATTCTTTTAGCCTTTTGGGCGCTCCTATATTTTCCTGTGCTGTTCCGGAGGCTTTGGAGCGGCGGAAGTCTTTTCTTTTGGTTGCCCAGACACGTCTGGCTGATTTGTCGGCTCACGTGGGGCTAGTTCTGTTGCGGACTTGCTTTGCCATTCCCAAGTTAACCTTTTTGCTTCGCACCTCTCCAGCATGGTTATGGCCTGGCGAGGTTATCGCTTTTGATGAAGCATTGCGGGTTGGGGTCGAGTCTATCCTAAACGTGAGGATGAATGAGGATCAGTGGGTGCAGGCGTCTTTGCCGATTAGGCACGGAGGGTTGGGTGTGAGACGCGCTGGAGATGTGGGTCTTCCGGCCTTTCTTGCTTCCGCGCATGGGGTAATGGGCTTGGTGACTAACATTTTATGTCCCAATGGTGGCCAGGTGGACGTTCCCTATGCGCGTGAGGCACGGGAGGCTTGGTTGGCTCTCAATCCTGGGGCGGATATCCCTGGGTTGCCTGATGTGCAGCGCATGTGGGATGATGTCGGAGCTGTTAGGCTGATGAGGAATCTCATGGACCGGGCGGTGGGGGTAGACTTGGCGAGATTAAGGGCTGTGTCGAGGCCGGATTCGGGTGCGTGGTTGCAGGCACTACCATCGCCTCATCTTGGCACTCTGTTGGATGACAGTTCACTGCGGGTGGCTGTGGCTCTTCGCCTGGGATCCGACGTATGTGAGCCTCATTTATGCGTTTGTGGTTCTATGGTGGAGGCCAGTGGCCACCATGCTTTGAGTTGTCGTTGATGTGCTGGGAGATTTCCTCGTCACCACGCACTCAATGACGTAATTCGGAGGGCCCTTGTTTCGGCGAATATCCCGTGTGTCTTGGAGCCGCCTGGCCTTAGTCGTACGGACGGGAAGAGGCCGGATGGGCTGACGTTGGTTCCCTGGGAGAGGGGGAGGTGCCTTATCTGGGATGCCACCTGCGTCAGTACCTTTGCGGCCAGTCACTTGGCCCGTACAGTGCGTGTGGGTGCGGCGGCTGCTGAGGCAGCGGCTGTGGGCAAGCGGGTGAAGTACACTGGTTTGGAGAGGGCGTACATTTTCGTTCCTTTGGCTGTGGAGGTTATGGGGTGTTGGTGTGGGGAGGGGTTGGAGTTCGTTCGGGCGGTGGGTAATCGTCTCAGGGAGAGGGGTTTCGACGGTCGTTCAGGGTTGTTCCTGTTGCAACGGCTTTCCATCGCGGTGCAGCGTGGGAACGCTGCTAGTGTGATGGGATCCTTTGCTTCGGGAGCAATCCGGGGGGGCCTTTTTGACTAATTTTTTGTGTTTGGTTATTGTTTATTGTTATTGTTAGATTTCTTTTGTATTCATTTGTGTTTGTTTATTCTGTGTTTAAAAAAAAAAAAAAAAAAAATTATTAGATAGATTATAAACATATACTTAGTTATAATAAAATCTATCACTAGGAATGTGAAACGCAAATCATATAAAACTTTTTTGTGTCTTCTTCTCATTGGAGCGTCCGAAATTAAATTAGATCATTAGATCAACACATCCTAAACCAGACAATAAAGGTTATCGCACATTTATCAGCATCGCACGCGCCGCATTTTAGAATTCATTGTATGTACCTAATGATGTGAAACCTCACACGTTTCACCCGCACCGTACGCGCCGCATTTCGTAGAGTGCGGTGCGGGTGAAATTGCGATCACCTTAAGACGTTTCAAAACGATGTTGTATTATTTTCACACCCGCGTGTGTATTTATAGCGCATAATTGTGTTGTCTCCAATGCAACCCCGCCACATCCACTTTTCATGAAAAAAGAGGTTATGATTTATTTTTAAATTTATAACCAACTTAACAAAGTATTTATAAACTACTAGCTGACCCGGCGAACTTTGTTCCGCCTTGGAGCAAAAAAAAAAGAATAAAAAGTATCCTATGTCCTTCTCCTGGCTCTAAACTACCTCCCTGCCAATTTTCATCTAAATCGGTTCAGCCGTTCTTGAGTTATAAGTGGAGTAACTAACACGACTTTATTTTATATATATAGATATGAACTCAGATACATCTTGAGTTATTTAATGCAAACATCGTGATTTTAATCAATCGTTTACTAATGAATATCAATCGACGCCACATCAACAATTGACCAATCAGAGCATCGGATTCTGGATGTAGCGGAGTTGCATTCTAGACGACACGACAGGACAGTTATTTGACACTTTTTTGACCAGTTTTGTTGTACATTCCCTTATTCGTTTTGTATAGCAAACGCTAAGCATTACAAAATTGCATTCACACAAAAATTGTAAGGAGAGTTTAAGCTTATACCTACTACGCTTACAACTAACACACGCGAACATACGATTTTCGCGTTCACGCTTTATCTGTATAATTCAATAAAAAAGTCAAAACCCGACTTCAAAAAAAGGATAAAATAACCTCTCCTACATACAGTGCAACCGACTCATCTGTTGGAGTATATATATGTCGTAGAGAGGTTGCTGATGTCGTCAGGAGGGTGCTTTACTTCTGTATTTGCTGTCTTATATCTCCTAGTGGGCATACTTGGGCTTCTAGTGGGCGTACTTGGGTAGATGTCGGCTCAATGGAAACAACTATGGTGAGGTACTGGGTATAATCAACGTTCAAATAATACTGTAGGTAACATTTTATTCACATAGAAAGAATACGGAACGCGAGACAGTTTCTACCAGCCATCACGACAGTCCCCAGATGAATGATATCCGTTGCTTAGCAACCAACAACCACAACACGTCGCTGCTGTAGACTCTGTCAGTGTCACAAATAACACTGGCGATCCGATTCTTCTAGTAAGGAGTTTGATTAACTTAGCAGTCCATACTCCGACATATATGACGCGATCTCGAGACATACATACAAGTAATTTACGGGTCGAACTAACTTATCTTCAAATTAAAATGTATACCTAATTTAATTATAAAAACAAAAATTGTAAATACCCTAATTATATTTATTTCATTTTGTTTCAGGCATAAATCAACAAGTTCTACACAGAACAAAAAGGTTAGTAAAAATCTTGGTTTAGAACTCAACCCCAGCTTCTTCGAACAGACGTTTCCAGAAGTTCAAAGTTTCTTCTGGATATGTTCGTTTAATTGCTAGTTGGTCTCCGATATCCAGCAGTTCTCGTTTGGAAGAGCTGTATTCTGGACAGATTGCGCCCAGAGATTGGTCAGGTGTCGGAGTACTGAAATAAAAAATCACCTGTTAAACATGCTTTAACAAAATGTAAGTACCTATGGAGCTCGAATTAATTATTTGCTTAGATTGACACACCTCCTAGAGTAGTCGGACGACAAAAGACGTGTGTGCAGTCTCAATATGACGGTCCTTGTGGCGCGTCGATTGCCTTACTGCAATGCAGAAGATCGGAGGTTCGATCCCCGCCCAGTGCAAGTATTTATAATTTAAAATAAATATTTGTTTCTGGTCTGAGTATTTTAATAAGTCCGTATTTACAAAAACAAGTGATAGTATGTGGTAAATCCGTTGTCTACTACCCATAGTAATAGCCTAGTGCTTAGTTTGGGGCTAGATTGCGCTGTGTGTCGTGTAATATTTATTTTATTTTATTTATTTAATGATTTGATTTTCTTACCCGAATTTAGCAAAGTTAGTAAAAACAGTATTAGCCAACTGAATCAACTTATATTCCTTACTGTCTCTTGCTAAAGGTAATTTAAAACCTTTTGGGTCAAACAGATATAAACAGTCGTCCAAATGTGAAGCCCCTTCAATATTGTACGGTTTGCCAGCATTTCCATAAACATTCCTCTCTGATACACAAGAAAATTGGTACATGTACGTTTTGCTGTTGCCAATTTTTGGTAGATATTGTAAAAATCTATGAATATTGTACATGAAGCAAGAATCGTTAGCGTAATTGATGAACTCTCTTATATTTTCAACTTTAATAGATTTCTTGCCGAAATAAAACTGTTTTATTTTCTTAGATGCTTCAAGCACTGTTTCAGGATTACATTTTAGTATAATCTCGCGTGGTACTAGAACTTCGTGATGCCTGTTGTAGACTTCTATCAACGATTTTGCGAATAGATCTACTACAATCAATAATTCTTCGCTTGTAGTACCAATGAAAATATCAGCCTCATTTACGTGTCCCTTTTTAAGTGCTTCTAGAGGAGGTTCTGTCAGAAAATTATCTTCACCAGATACTTTTTCAATAACCGGAGTGAAATGATACATTTTAATAATGTTGTTAGTGATCAACTCCGAGCTTGTCAACACTGGATCAGTATCCACAAGTTTCTCAACAGGTACGCTTTGTAGAAACTCTAGCAGCTCATTCGGATCTTCAGTTTCGAATCCTAGTATTTTACCAAGCACAAACGCCCTTTCTCGTGGCTTGAACGATAAAGACCAATCGCATATAGGCAGACCACTCATTAAAACAGCTCTTTTGAATAAGCCTTTTGACATCGGAGATAGTAAATGGCAAGCAACTGAGGAGCTCCCAGCACTTTCACCGAAAATAGTAACGTTTTCAGGATCTCCGCCAAAGTTTTGAATATTCTTTCTCACCCATTTTAATGCTGCGTTTTGGTCTTTAAGTCCAGCGTTTCCTGGGACATCTTCTGTGTCCAGGCAGAGAAAGCCTAAAGCCTCCAACCTGTAATTAACAATGATTTCGACTTGATTTTTGAAATTCTAGTTAAAAGACAGCAGGCTAAAATATTTGTGAAAGTCTTCGTGTTGTTATAATAATGAAATGTTTAGGACTAATTTATTTATGAAAATAGAACTTATCAAGTCCTCGTCACTTGGCAGCGAGCCCAAAATGCTGGCCGCATTGCCAAGCTAAATGGCAATGCTTATTATATGCGCCAAATAATAAAATTATGGTTTTACAAAAACCAATACTTCAGCTACGAATTAAACATACGGCCAACTGACTACCAGCCCTGCACACTTACCACAGCGTGGTGAAAATTGAGGATATTTTTTTTTTAATTACTAGAATCTATAATAGTAGATTTTTTAAGGTAAAAAAGCATTAAAAAATTTTCACTTGCGGCGAGGCTTGAACTCGCGTCTTAGGGTCAGTACCCCAACGTCTATTCCAACTAGACCACGCAAGTCCCTGCTTCGTGCCGTGAAAATTTGAAATGCTGCCAAGCAATGCTACTATGCAATAGTATCTACCAAGTTACCTGTAATTAATAGTCACTAGAACGACTTCGTGTTGGATGAGGAAATCAGGTCCATAGTGAGTCTCATTTCCGGAGCCACTCTTGAACCCTCCTCCGTGAATGAAGACCATGACGGCCAATGGAGACTTGGGTTTCATGTCCCGAGTATACACGTTCAAATACAGACAGTCTTCGCTTCCGGGAATTAATTCTTTGGTAAAAATATCGTTTTGTGGACAAACTGGGCCGTGGGCTGTGGCTTTTCTTACGCCGTCCCATGGTAATGGTGGTCGTGGTGACTGAAACATGAAAGTATTTAATTTATACCTACCCTGACATTTTAAGAGTGTTCCTTATATAATGAAGGGATCGACTTAGATAGGGTTTTTGGAAATTACAGCAGGATCGGGACTCACATTGATAAAACCACGGAAACCACGATTATACCTAACATAACAGCTGCAGTTTGTCTGGCAAATAATTTGAATGTCATAAAATGACCCTTGCACATCCCAAAGAGGCGATTCCATTAGACAAGACTTATACAAGTAACGTCCTACGTCCCGTGGTTTTACCCGCGTAAGTCCCGATTCGGTGGGAATATTTATTTATTTATTTATATCGGATTTATTTTTTTATTTATTTATATCGGGACCAAAAGTAGCCTATGTTACTCCTCGATAATGTAACTTTCTATTGGTGAAAGTATTTTTATTTTTGAAACTGCGGGCCTCTGCTATTTGTTATCAAGTCGTATTTTTAAGCGTGGGAACAGATACCTTGTTTTTATACAAATAAGATCCCTAATGATCTTGCCCACAGTTGTATTATAGGTAACTAAGAACTAAGTAAACGAGTTTGCCTCAAATTAGATCGAGGTTAGTACATAGATTTAATTTTCATATAAATGTAGGTAATAATGTAACCAGATTACCTTGTTTTGTAGGTTTTGAAGCAAAAGGTTTAATTAAATAAAATAATTTCCTCACAAATTGGATGGCTAAATTTGAAGTGAAAAACCGGCCAAGTGCGAGTGGGACTCGCGCACGAAGGGATCCGTACATTTTTGAATAGAATAAAAGGTAAATTGCGGTTTGAGGTTTATGACGTATTAAAAAAACTACTAGCTAGATCTCGTTTAAATCAATTTTCGTTGGAAGTTTGCATGGTAATGTACCTACATCATATATATTTTTTAGTTTTATCATTCTCTTATTTTAGAAGTTACACATTTTTCCACTTTGGGAGTGTCTCTCGCGCAAACTATTCAGTTCAGTTCAGAAAAAAATTATATATCATTTTTGTAGGGTTTATTAGTATTCCACTTTAATCACCTGGGTGATATCACCCAGGTGAATTCAGTCAACATAAGTGGTGTCCTATGATCACCTTGGAATTAAATCACCCAGGTGAACAAAGGCGACTTTATTTTTTCGTGTAGTGGACTTTAATCACCCACTAAACCATGCTAATAAAAACTTCCAAAATAACAGACAACTTAATATTTACTTAATTAGACCCACAAGAAATGAAGAACAGTGTATATTTTATCATGCTGTACTAACAAAAGTCTTTGTTTTTACTTACTACTTAATATACATCTAGTTACCAAGTTTCAACAGTAGGTATAGTTCTTATAGTCTCGGAAAAAAGTGGCTGTGACATACAGACAGACAGACAGACGGACAGACATGACGAATCTATAAGGATTCGGTTTTTTGCCATTTGGCTACGGAACCCTAAATAGACTCAAAAAATTAGAAAGGCTCTAAAAGCGACTGTGTTTTATATTTAACTAGCGGCACATAAGTATACAGTTAGTTAAATATAATTATTATTATTATAATTATAAGCTAATTAAATATACACTACATACCAGGTACCTACCGAGTAAATCTTCGGAAGCAATTATGTACAGCTGACTTTACATAAACGAAACTAGTGGCATGCATTTTAGACTTTTTTTCACAAAATAGACGAAAATTTTCGTAAACACAGCAGTAGGTACTATCTATCTAAATCTATACTTCTATACTAATTTTATAAAGATGAAAGATTTGTATTTTTGTGTGTGTGTGTGTGTCTGTATGTTTGTTCTAAATAAACTCAAAAACTACTGGTCTTATTTCAAAAATTCTTTCACCATTAGAAAGCTACATTCATCCTGAGTAACATCGGCTACTTTTGGTCCTAGCTTTCCCACGGGATCGGGACTTACGCTGGTGAAACCGCGGGACGCAGCTAGTATTTGATAAAGATGCTTCCAGTAACTGCTGCTAGACTGGTTTTGGTAAAATGGATTAAATAACGTCTCACTTAAATGAAGGAAAAAATTGCATGGAAATCTGTTGCGTAGTTAGCGTGTAGACAAACAGAAACCTACTTTTGCGAAACAGGAATTGCAACTTTGTTGTTATCTATAATTAAATATGTTAACGCTACCTTGAACCTGAGTTTTCCAACCGGTGGCGCTGCATACGGTATACCCTTGAAGCTATAGTACTGTCCATCTCCAGTCACCAAGTCTAGCAGTTCCCCCTCCAGCCAACCCTGAGATACCTTCACTTTTGTCATAGCTACGAGCACTTGAATCAATTCTGGAATTCAAAATGTATTTATAAATAAACAAAAAATATTCATTTTAACGTTGACACGTTGCCTAACGATATCAATAATTACTAAATCGAATTACCTATTTAAATTTCTTGTTGACTTAAGTTTTTTGTGAGGAGAATAAATGTTTTATTGATTGATTGATTGATTGATAAATAAATAATATAGGTACTTTATTCGAGTTAGGTGGCGACTAAAGGCCCGGCCCCCCTTCAAAACTGGAACAAATTTATTTTTGGTTGGGTCAACTGGGCCCACATCCTAAGCAAACGTGGGCCCAGTCAACGCCACCAAAAATTTGCACATCCACGTCTTCACGAGCCAAACACTTTACAAATCAGACGGATCAAGTAATTTGACAAATCAACGTTTCTTTCTGTTTCGTTAAAATCACTGAAGTGAGAGCGAGACAAATGACTCTTCTATAAACACAGGTATAAATAAATTCACTAAACTTAAATTAAACCCCTTTTTCGGTTTTAATCGCGTGGTGTTTATTACTTTTAGCATTATTTCAACGCTCAACGTTTCCAAACCTTTACAGGTCCCTTCTTTAATCCTAAAGAAGAACACCACGCAATTAAAACCGAAAAAATCTACAACATCGCGAAAACAGAAGAAAAATCTTCACTAACCTTGTCTTAAATACTTTAACTTCTTCTCTCCGCTTCGCTTGAGTTTCTGTCAACCAATAGCTTTGTTTTTATTTATATAGAACCGGTTGGTAGGTATTCCAGTAGCGCTCTGTCTATACAAGACGATTGCTACTGAGTTACTCCTTTTTAGGGGTCTGTACCTTGTTTACAGAATCCTAATTTACTAATCCTAGTTCACTGTATGTCCGTCTACCTATATTTATTCACTTTTATTAAATTTTTGTGGAGTTCTTGCCTTTTTATCAAAATTTAAAGCGGTTTTATGTAAATGTAATGTATCTAACATGTAGACCTAGAATGAAGTATTTCAGTATTAGTGAAGGTAAAATAACTAATAAAAGAATAGGTAATAAAGTTTCTAAAATAATAAGTTGAAGAAACTGATAACTGGGCAGATAATGATAATGAGGTATGAGGCGATGTTTGGGTAGATAATAAGACTTAGTATGTGACGTGATAAAATTCCTGCATTTTATTTTTTAGATTACTTTATATTTAATGCAATGTTAATTTATAAATAGAAGTCATAAATTCATAAAGTACCCATTACTGAAAAAAAAGTTTACACTGTACGACGAAAAATTGATTCCTCAATGTACGCCACTATTTATAATTTAAGGGGAAGTCAACTCTTTTCTCCAAACACACTTTACAAACATAGTCTACTGTTTCCTACTTGGATAAAGACATTAGATAAATTTTAAGATCTGCCATAAATCCTAAAAATCAGTCATGACCATGAACATGATAAGAATTTTATCATATCCAAATATTTCTAAATTTTATTTCTTTTCTAATTAAAAATAAATTAAAAAAAAAAACGTAGAGGCATGGTCCTACGGTCTTGGTCATGGCAGATAAAGGTTTTATGGCATACCCACATATTTGCTCTAACGTCTTTATTTAGGGAGAAAACAGTCGACTAAAGAAAAGGTAGACTTTCCTCCTTAAATAATTTAGTCTCCACATAGATAATTTTATTTGCCTAGACCGCACTTAGCCATCATTATTAAAAAGGATACTCAAACAGAAAAAAACAAGACATAAATCATATTAATTTATTTATGTATTAAAACTCTAAACAATAAAAAAAATATTCGTAATTCAGAAAACCATTTTACATTTTTTCACTCAAGGTTAATGTACCTGTGAATAGCATTTTATTTTTTTACCTATTTACTTTAGCCTATTCTGTCCAACTGGGGAATAGCCTTCTTCCCCTGTTTTCAATCTTCGCTGTCTAGTGCTAGTTGGGTCCAGCCCATGTGGAGCGAGCCCAACTTGCCCCACTATCTTCCAAGGCCTGTTTGTGGTTGTTTTCGCCAACATGACATCTTCGTTACATCACAGGCGAAAAATATGGCAAGCCAAGTACCTATCTACAATTTAGTGTGGTGGTAAGCCTGGGGGATCGAGACTATGTTTTAAAAACTCTACAGGGCAGTGTAGAGCCCCGTCCCCTAATCGGGTAAAAATATAAGCTATTTACGCGGGTGAAATAATGAGGCGCGCATGGAACTTTATCATGATATATTTAAAAATTGTTATGGGTAAAATGGTATAGAGGCATAATCGAAAACGCTCTTCCAAAAATTTATAGCTTCTTTATCGACATGGGTTCCTGGTAGCAGAATGTTGCCAATTTCCATGTAGCCTTCTCTTTCGCTGTCGTACTGTGGCCACTGGACTTCGAGAGAATCGTCTGGCGTTGGATTTCTGTGAATAAAACTGTGATTAATACTTTTAACTACGAGTATCTTTTATTGTAGATCTTAATCCCGGGTTGTCTACCCGCGACCTCTTAACCGAGAAGTCTGAAAAGACCTCTAAACGACTTCGGGTGCTGAAAAATACTTATTATATTATAAGCAACGCGATTGAAACAAAAGAATGTAGTTTTATTTTGTAAGTAAGTAAGTAAGTTTGTTTGTAATTAATATACCTATCTCTTAACTCACAAACGTTGCTCAATGATGAGAAGGGTCATTCCCAAATTGTTGCAGGGACCTTTATTATAGTTTACATCACGTGAAAAGACCGCTTTTCGCGCTAATGTCAATGTAAAACAACTACAAATCCAGCCTAGTAAGCCAGTAAAATAATAGTCTAGCTAGGTATCCATACGATGTATTTTACTGGTGGTGTACCGGATTGGCCTCAAGTGTGATTTTACCGTTTCTAAGAATTCCCTTTTGTCCCGTTCACTTTTTAGGTCAGTTACTAGATGGCGCCACACATCATGTTGACTCACGCTATCATTGCGTTCTACTTGACTATGACTACGATTCGTTTATCATTATTATATTACATACGAACTTTCGTATTTAAACTATAACTAGCTGTTTCCTGCGGTTTTTAACCGTTTGTTTTTGAAAGGGGCACCGTCGAGAGACAACCCCTCATTAAATGAAAATTAGGAACGATGCTAATAAATTATTTGTTTGACAATAATATTAGGCAGCTCATGCTTGGTGTCTTTTTGATAATCAATTTTTAAACTTCTCATTTACCTACATTCACGAAATATGGTAAAAAGCAAGGCCTTTTGGCACAGAATACATAATTTTTTTGGCCAAGGAAAAGGAAAAAAATCGTGTGTCACTCGGGGACTGCCACGGTAAAGCTATTGCATAGCTTTTTTATCAACTTATGCAATTATAATCGACCGAGCTGATTCCGCCTTTTATTTTTAAAGAAATTCCGTCTACGGATGTAGCTCGGCTTATTTCTAAAAAAATTTAAATATTTAGAAAATTTATTTTAAAGGAAAAATAGCATTCAAAAATTTCCACTTGCGGCGAGGCTTGAACTCGCGTCTTTGGGTCGGTACCCTAACGTCTGTTCCAACTAGACCACGCAAGTCCACGCTGCGTGCCGTGAAAACTTCCAATGCTATATTCTCCTCTGATCGTTTACGATTAAGGCTCGTTAAAGCGCCATCTATCTAACGCTACAGGAACAACTTTCCAGTTGTTTACACCTGCGTCGTAATGGTTAACTTTACAGTTAACTCATTACTAACGTAAGATGTCGCTTTTTAAAAGCGACATCTTACGTTAGTAATATAATAGCCTTGAGCTACATAAGTACAAAAATTAAAAAGAAATTTATAAAATTAAAATACTTATGCAATTATAATTTTATTTTTTTGTTTTGTACCACGTTGCCATGGCAACATGGTAGGCGTTGTTAGGTGTTTTTCGTTACGAAATTTGTTCAATGAAGGCCCACGAAAAATATTATGCCATAGCTTAAAATGAAAATTAATAAAATATTACGTGTGTTATATAATATACCAATCAAAAATAAATATTTGTTTCTGGTCTGGGTGATTTCTATGTATCATATGTGTATGTATTTACAAAAAAAAGTATTATATGTAGTATATCCGTTGTCTAGTACTAGTACCCATAGTACAAGCCTAGTGCTTAGTTTTAGGCTAGATGCAAAGATGCAACGTAGTGTAATATTTATCTATTTTATTTTTTATAACTATATCTTTCACATAAACAGAAGGTCAATTTTGCAATTATACTTATGCAAAATGTCCCCTAACCTAAGTCCCTGTCGCGCCACTTCGCGAAAGAGACAATGTGCGAATGAGACATTTTTCGAAATCGAAATTTTATTATTAGTCCCTGTAGCGTCAATTTGTGAAAGAGTTATTGTGTGAAAGAAACCTTCCGCAGCGTGCATTTAGCATGTGAAGTCTAAACTCCAGGTACAAACTTACCCATATTTAGCAAAGTTTGTAAAAAGTGTACAAACTCTGTCAACCAGTTTATATTCCTCGCTGTCCACCTCTAGAGTCATATCTAATGCCTTCGCTTCGAACATATACAGCAGGTCGTCCAAATGTGCCACTCCTCTGATGTCATACTTCAATCCCCTATTACCGTAGTAATTCCTCCCTGATACTGTAGAAAATCTGTACATATACTTCGTTTTATTTGGAATTTCAGGCAGTGACTTCGTAAATCTAACCAGATCATATGTGAAAACGGAATCGGTTAGAAAATTTACGAATTCTCTTATGACATTTACATCTATGGTACTGTTGCTAAAGTAATGATCTCGAATGATGTTAGATATATCTAAGATTGTCGTTGAGTCCAAGACTCGTAGCATTTTGGTTGGTACAAGCATCTCGTGATAACTATCGTAAATCGGCATAATATCACTTGCAAAAATATCAATAAAAACCAATGCTTCTTTGTCTGTGGAACTGATCATTATATCGACTTCATTTACTGCTCTATCTTTTATTATACTAATGGGATCTCGAGATAAAAAAGTTGTTTTACTGTAAATATTTTCAACAACGGGTACGAAATGATACATTTTCAATTTGTTGTTTGTTATTGTGTCTAATATGAGTAGATTCGGATTCGCCTCATATAATGCGTCACTTGGGAGACTTTGGAGGTATTCAAGAAGAACGCTTGAATCATTCGTAGCGATACCTAGTTGTTTCCCGAGAATAAATGCTCGCTCTCGAGGCCTAAAAAATGTAGAAAAATCAGCGAACGGCACACCACTCATAGAAATAGCACGTTGGAACAAACCACTTGACAAAGGCGATAGTATATGATAAGCTACGGAAGCTCCACCAGCACTTTGGCCAAATATAGTCACATTATCAGGATCACCCCCAAATTTCTTAATATTCTTTTGGACCCATCTCAGAGCAGCGACTTGGTCTTTCATTCCCGCATTTCCTGGAACCTCCTCATTCTCCAAACATAAGAATCCCAAAACCTCCAGCCTGTAGTTAATTGTAACAAGAACGATACCGTAGTCCATCAATATGCTAGGTCCATAAAAATCATCATCACCGGAACCACTTTTGTAACCTCCTCCGTGGATGAACACCATGACAGGTAGAGGTGCTTCTGGGTCAATCTCTGGAGTATACACGTTGAGGAATAAACAGTCTTCATCGCCAGGTATATTCTCGTCAGAGAATATGTCTCGTTGAGGACATTTAGAGCCATGTGATGTAGCACTACGGATTCCTGACCATGGAAGAGGAGGTCGTGGAGCCTGAAACGTTAATATGTATAGTTATGTATGACATGTCCTTTGACGATAATCGGAAAATATAAGTTACAAACGGCAAATACGTCACAAAAATTAGCGAATTGGGATTTCTATTTTTGCTGGGCCACTGGAACATGTATTATTAAAATTAATTTAATACCAAAGCGGTTTTGTTCTGATGATAGTAATTTTGCCTACCTTAAATCTCAAGGCACCAATAGGAGGAGCTGCATATGGAATCCCTTTGAAGCTGTAGAACGGATTGTTTCTACAAGACCGTACTATTTCACCTTCGAGAGCTCCTTCTTCTACGTCTACTTGAACCAAATTCAGCAATTTGGCATCTGAAATCCTTATAAAAAAGTAAATGTTTTATAACGGATCAATCTAAACAAATATATTGTAAAGAAGTTGGGGGTTGGATGAATATTTTTGGATTAATTCAAACCCCTTTCTAAAAATGTAAAATCCTCGGAAATAATGAACCGATTTTGATTACTCGTATACTAAAACAACAAAATACATCATCATCTACAAATAAAATGTACAACTTTTAAAATTATAAAATCACTAAGTCGACCAAGTCGACAAAAAAATCTGATTCAGTAGGAACCTATTTACAATGTTCAGATTACAATAAACAAATACAAATAAAATAGAGATACAACTAGAGTGCAATTGTAAAAACTTGAGGTAAAATTTAAATATTAACCTTCCTAACAATATAGCTGTCAAATGTACCTAAAAAAAGAATTCAAGTGTTACTAATTTTTTATCAAACTCGCTAAATGATCAACTATTCCATAATATCTATGCCATTTTACAAACTGAAAAGATATAAAAAAATAAATTCTTACATAGAGAGATAAAGCAAGATAAATCCCAATATTCTCATCTTCATCGTTTCACCAGTCTATTACAACTAACTTTTTAATTTTGTTTCCTCATTTAATAACATGTTTTAAACCTATTTATCAGTATATTTTAGGGTTCCATTCAGTTATAAGTAGTACCTAATTACTACGTTCATTCATTATCATTACCTTTGAGGTGGAAATCTGCGTACTTACACTCTACATCGATTAATATGAGATTTGACAACATATTAATAAGGAATAGATAAAGAACTGGAAACATGTTATTGTCTACCTAAATGAAAAGTGAAATAAACCAGCTAATTATAATCAAATCGTATAGTGCAGGTGTCAAAATTATCATGATCAAATTAATGATGTGATCAGTGATCACACATTTACCAAAAAACTGCAAATTACAAATATTATTTAATAACGGGGTATCTTCGGTAAATTATTATTAAATTGATTTAGATAAGTACTTAGTCTTAATAATAATTGTAGAGAAAACTACCATGTAGATTTAATATCTTTTACATTTACAAATTGTATGTTTTTTGCATTAACCGTATGGAACCACAGTTAGCGAGAATCCGAATTTTGTACTTTTATTAACATCAAAAACTTTGTTTAATTCATAAATTATACTTTAAAACTGCAAAAGGTAGGTACCTACTTTATGTTTTGACCAGAACTAGCGATCTTGTATTTGAGAGTTTCAAGGTTATAATAAAATAACACAATAACAATTTACATTATGCATGCAGGCAGATATTTTTTATATTATATTTGTCAGTAATCAGGGTCATTCAATATTTAGACTCTATAAATAATTATAAATAAATCGTTTATTTCCTCTTCACAAAGGTTACAATAGTTTCAATAAGTATCACCATAGATGAGATGAAATTTACAAAAATACCTTTGTAAGAGACTGATGTTTATACTACAGAGAATTTCCTGTGTGACAGAGTATCGGGCTCCTCCAGCTTCCACACAAAGTTGTGTGTGATGCTGAGCAGCTCTCACAACTATGCTTCTGCTTCTTTTTATACTTTAAATTAATCCTAGAGAGCAAGTTATTACGGGTAAAATGGTATGGAGGCATAATCGAAAACGCTTTTCCAAAAACGTGATGTTTCTTTTTCAGGATGGGTTCCTGTCTGTAGAATGTTTCCAATTTCCATGTAGCGTTCGCGCTCGCTGTCGTCGTACTGCGGCCAGTGAGCTGCGAAAGAATCATCAGGCGTTGGATTTCTGTGAATACAAAAAAAACTTGAAATAATTACCATTAAAAACATTACGCGCTCTAATTAAAAATTGTTGGCTAGGTACTGAGACGCTTTTCGTCATAACTTCTCAGGGGCAAACTATTCATATTCAGTACCTAACAAAAATAATAATAATTTAAACCTAATATACGAATGGACACCTTGGCTATCTACCTATTTTATTTACCATCCGATTAAAGAAATACTAAAATGGTCCCGTTTATATAGGTACTTTGGGTACGGAACCCTAAAATGAAGTTTTCAATACTTTCAGATTACTGTTAGGTACCTACGTTATTAAAAGAACATTTATTTACCACAAATTTAAGGAATTAGAAATTTAATTCTACTTATAATAATAAAATTATTCAGATGGCGCCACCCACCATCTATCGGTACAAATTTCTATTAAATATTATTACCTGATTTTCGTATAACATAATAATAATAAATTCATTTATTTCAGGCAATTACAACCCATCAGTGACATTAAAAATAAAATAATAAAATTCAAAATCAAACTTATCCAAAACAAATGTCCTAAATTCTAAAGTCAATGGTAAAAATAAATACAATTACATTACATTATACATTATATTAAAATTCAATTAAATTCACAAAAAGGTAGAAATAGGTAGATTCAGCAGGTCAAAATAACGTTTGTATTTAAAATTCTAAATCGGATGCTACAATTTTGTGAGAAATAAATAACAGTGCTTTATCAAAGTACCTGCTATAAGTAAAGAATTCATCTCGCTTTACATAAAGGTACCTACAATTATTGACAGCGTTGTATCTTGCAAGTGAAGTATTTAAAACCTAGTAATTCTCACCCGTATTTAGCAAAGTTTGTAAATAGTGCACAAACTCTGTCAACCAGTTTATATTCCTCGCTGTCCACATTTAAAGTCAAATTTAATGCCTTAGCTTCAAAAAGATACTGCAGATCGTCCAAATGAGCCGCCCCGGTGATACCATACTTCAAACCCTTATGTCCGTAATAATTTCTGCCTGATACTGCAGAAAATCTGTACATATATTTCGATTTATTTGGAATCTCAGGCAGTGACTTCATGAATCGAATCAGATCATATGTTAAACTGGAATCACTCAGATAACTTACGAATTCTTTCATAACATTTACATCTATGATTCTGTTGCTAAAGTAGTGATCTCGAATTATGTTAGATATGTCTAAAACTGTCATCGAGTCTAGTATGCGTAGCATTTTTGTTGGTACTAGCATTTCGTGATACCCATCGTAAATTGGCATCATATCACTTGCAATAGTATCGACAAAAACTACTGTTTCTTTGTCTGTGTAACCCATCATTATATCGACTTCATTTATTGCTCTGTCTTTTATAATATCGAAGGAATTACGAGTTACAAAATTTGCTAGTCCACGATTTTTTTCAACCACGGGCACAAAATGATACATTTTCAATTTGTTGTTTGTTATTGTGTCTGATACAAGCAGATTAGGATGGGTGTCAAATAATAAGTTACTTGGGAGGCTTCGGAGGTAATCAAGAAGGACGCCTGTATCGTTAGTAGCGATACCTAGTTGTTTCCCGAGAATAAATGCTCTTTCTCGAGGTCTGAAAATTGTAGCAAAGTCAGAGATCGGCACACCACTCATAGAAATAGCTCGTTGGAATAAACCACTTGACAGAGGCGACAGTATATGATATCCTGCGGAAGATCCACCAGCACTTTGGCCAAATATAGTAACTTTACCAGGATCGCCACCGAATTTCTTAATATTCTTTTGGACCCATCTCAGAGCTGCGACCTGGTCTTTCATTCCCGCATTTCCAGGCACTTCATCATTCTCTAAACATAAAAATCCCAAAATCCCCAGCCTGTAGTTTATCGTAACAAGAATAATTCCGTAGTCCATTAATATGCTAGGTCCGTAAAAGTCATCATGGCCCGAACCACTTTTGTAACCTCCCCCGTGTATAAACACCATGACAGGTAGAGGTGCTTTTGCTTTAGGGTCTATCTTTGGAGTATACACGTTTAGGAATAAACAGTTTTCATCGCCAGGTATATTCTCGCCGGTATCTATGCTTTTTTGAGGACATTTGGAGCCTTGTGCTGTAGCGTTGCGAATTCCTGACCATGGGAGAGGAGGTTGCGGAGCCTGAAATGTTACATTAAAATATTAGTTTGAGGTTTTTTCTTTAGAAGCAAGACTGTGTAGGAATATAGTTTTAATGTTACTTAACTTCTCTCAGTATATAAATGCAAAGTCTCTCTAAGTAGGTGTGTGGCCTCATGTAAATAAAATAATTCGTTATGAAATTTGTATTGTATTGTTTAAAGACAGCCTTTTTGGATGACTTTTTACAAGATGGTGATTTTGCCTACCTTAAATCTCAAGGCACCTATAGGAGGAGCTGCATATGGAATTCCTTTGAAGCTGTAGAACGTATTGTTTCTAAAAGAACGTACTATTTCACCTTCGAGAGTTCCTTGTTCCACGTTAACTTGAATCTTTAACAATTTAACTTCTGGAATTCTACAACCATTATTAAATTGCAGATTTTTGTTCACAGCTCATAATGTACCTAATTACGTTTAGTCTCTAAGTAACTAAAACGCAGTCTGTCAATTTCGCGTTGTGTCATACTGTCATTTAAAATGTGCGTCTAGTCTAAGTCGCTATAGGTCTTCTTGTAGTGTCTATTTAGCGATATGACTATGTTGCAATAGGTCTACTTCTTGTATTGCCTATTTAACGATATGACTATCATATGTTGCAATAGGTCTACTTCTCATAGTGCCCATTTAGCGATACGACTAAGTCGAGATTCGTTCGAAACGAAACGATCGAATTTTCAATATTTTTCTTCAGAGTTTCATACCCAAAGGGTAAAAAGAAGAAAGCGAAGTCTTAGTATTAGGGTCCCGGCCTATTACTGACTGAGACTTCGCTGTCTGTCCGTCCGTCTGTTACCACTGTTACCAGTTTGTATCTCGTGAACCGTGATAGCTAGACAGTTGAAATTTTCACAGTTTATGTATTTCTTTTGAATTAATCTTAAATACAAAAAAAATAGGTTTAATAGTTACGTAAGAAATATTCGCATAGAATTATTTTTCAAGTTCAATATCAATGTGCTGATGTCTCGTTAGGACCATTGGGTGTTGAGGGCCTAGTAGTAAGGTATTTCTTAGGGACTTGTCGGCGCGTCTTGTCGAGGCGTCTGGTGATCCCAGGGCTGGTAGTTTCTTGTCCCAGCGGGTTAGCCTAGCTATCCAGCGTGGGAACGCTGCCAGCGTTTTGGGCACCATGCCGCGGGAGGGCGGTGCCGACAACTTCTTATTGCTTTAGGTTTTTTAATCTTTTTTCTTTTTTGTGATTTATTATTTTTGTAAATTGTTTGACTTGTTAGGTCTTGGCACAACGCGAAATTAGCAGACTCCGTTTTAGGTAGGTAGGTACTACCGATTAAGAGAGAGCAATAAAAATAAATTTCAATTTGCCTGCTTTGGTTTAGAGTCAAAACGAGTTTAGTTATATCGCAAGTTAGGTCTAAACTTTAGACCTGACTCGCCATATAACTAAACCTATTTCACTTTAGTGCTAATGCGCACTATGACTAAACCTCAATTTACCTACTTCGCTCATGAACTCATACGCAATAAGTCTATACATCAATATGCCCATTTCTCGTTAGGTCTAGGCACAACGCGAAATTGACAGACTGCGGTTTAGGTACTTAGAGTCTAAACGCCTATTTAGTTAATATTTTATAGAATTACTTCTGATGTTTTGTTAAGTTTTCTGCACGAAACGTAAATTAGAGTACTTTACTAGCTGACCCAGTGCATCAATGTCGCAAGTCATATCGAAAAATAATTAACTTCGTTCCAAAAAAAAACACTCTTTGTCCCCGTTTTCCGTAGGTATGTTTGAAAATCCAAATCCATACTAATATTTTAAATCTGGATGTATGTTTGTATATTTGTTTGTTTATTCTTCACGGTCAAACAGTTCGATTAATTTGCATATAAATAAGTGATAGTTTAAGTGATGGAGACTAACAAGGACGTTAAACGCAGCTAGCGGATCATAAATGTATGTTCCGTTTATTATATTCTAGACAAATCAAACACGACAATAATCGGCCCAGTCGTTATTGAATGATTGTATTTCGAACCATCACAACTTTGAAATATTTTAAAGGAACAATACTTCTGCAAAAACACAACGCATGATCGACGGAGTGCGGGATTCGTACCAACAACGCATCTTTACTCAATCCGGGAGCACTGACTTGATCAATGGGGTGCCACGCGCAAAGCTGTTTGCAGAGGCGCTGGCATCGGATGATCTTTTTTTTTTTTCGATGATGGTCCTCCACCAATGGAAACGCCGAGTTTTTTTTTTATTCTTTCGGTTTCAGACCGATATGGCCAATTTGGCGCCGAAAGTTGTAAAAAACACATGTTAGACAGTTCTTAATTCAAACCCAAGATTAATCGACTCGCGCCCTCTGCCGGGATAAAAAGTTAGTGTTCCTCCTCATTAGTCTACCTGCCTGTGCGTGCATGCTTATGCACCTATAATAAAATATTATTTCACAACTTTGTTTCATATTATAGACTGTAGATATGTTACACTTACAAAATACTTAAAATACAGAACACGATTACTCTTTTTCCCATCGTCTTTATTTCGACAGTCTATGTCAACTAATTTAATTTTCTCTTTTTTCAGTTTATAAGTGAAAGTAGGTATATAGTACCTAAGTTGAAACAATTGATATTCTTTATTGTATCTAGCAGTATTTCGAGATTTACCTGTTTTTTCTATACCTTAAGAGGACAGCCTTCATTCTCTTTCTTCATACAAACGTAGTCGAAGTTTTCCTCCCTGGATAAAGACATTAGAGCAAATATGTTTATGCTATTTTATGTTAACAAAAAATTTAAAAATTAAAAAAATCAAAAGGTAGATGCATAGTCATGCATGACAGATGTAGGTTTTATGGCATAAACATATTTACTCTAATGTCTTTATCCAGGGAGGAAAACGTCGACTACGTTTGTATGGAGAAAGAGAATGGAGACTGTCCTCTTAAGTAGAAAACCGATTTCAATTATTGGATGATTTTTATTCAATATTCATTTTCGGGGATAAACATTTGTGTTAATCCACAAAAATGATTAATTAAACCTGTTTCAATTAGCTAGAAGAAAGTTATGCAATTTAATTGTAAATTGTGTAAACTAAAAACTTAATTTTATTAATCTTAAATAGGAGAATCTAAAACTAATAAACGCATCGGTGAGTGATGGTGATGATGACTGATGGATTAGGTATCTTTCGATCTTCACGTATAGAGCAGGCGCTGAGAAGTTCTCTGGTTGGGAGGGACTGGGGTCGGCGCAGTCGATTAGTCCAGTCCTTCTCCAGGTTCCCTAGTCTCCCCCAGATCCTTTCTTGGGTTTACGTCACCCACGTTCTGGATTATTTATTTATTTACTATATTTTAGCTGACCCGGCGAACTTTGTTCTCTTGACTCTTGACATGACACCAACGAGTATCGACCAAGCAGTTTACCCGTCACCGTGTAGGATGAAATCTGGGTTTCCTAGTCTCCCCCAGTTGCTTTAGTCGTCTTATACACCACCCTCGTCTTGCATTAATTATTTATTTATTTTTCTCGTGAAATTAAAGACATTTTTCGGTTTGAATCGCGTGGTTTTTATTACTTTTAGCATTGTTACAACGCTCAACGTTTCGAGACCTTTCCAGGTCTCTTCTTCAGGATAGACTGACGTGACCTGAAGAGACCTGGAAAGGTCTCGAAACGTTGAGCGTTGTAACAATGCTAAAAGTAATAAAAACCACGCGATTCAAACCGAAAAATGTCTTTAATTTCAATACAACATCGCGAAAACAGAAGAAAAATCTAATTTATCTCGTACTGGTAAAGGTATCTATATGGAACTTAAGTTGCTAGATTCTACTAGGGACGACAGACAAACCATTCAATTCAATGTATTTGTTGTCAATGCAAGTATGTGTATGTCATTTCTATTTATTTGCTTACATAATATTATATCTAATACAAGTATATGTTTTATACTAGATTGAATTTTCTAAGTTAAGTCAAGGGGATTGACATGATCTTAAATCTAAAATGGTTGCAGAAATTGTAAATGTATTGAATAGGTATTCAACAGTAGAAATTTGACACAAACAAATAGGCAAATTATAAAAATACCGTTGTAAAAATGAGAAGCTATTTTGGAGAATTAAGTAAATATTACATAGTTTTTACGCATAAAATGGTATACAGGCATAATCGAAGACGCTTTTCCAAAAATGCATTGTCTCATTTTCAAGATGTGCTCCTGTTTGTAGAGTGTTCCCAATTTCCATGTAACGTTCACGTTTGTTGTCGTATTGTGGCCAGCGTACTCCGAGAGAATCGTCAGGCGTTGGATTTCTGTGAAAATAAATAACATCAAAAATAAATTGAACCATTTGTTTTGTGTGAAAGGGGTATTACCAATTTAATTTAAATTCAGACATTCTAGGACATTAAAATTATGTATGTAGGTAGATTAATTTGTTTTATTTAAAGTTTAAGCCGATTTCTAGTCAAAGTTTTAAATTTCAAATGTTACTACTAAAAAAATATAACATAGATAGGTCCACCAGCACAATAGCATCAGCATACAAGAGCAGCCATGGGAGCTACTCGTGTGCGTCCTCGAAGATTTCGGATAGATCCAGTATTACGCTGAACAAAAACGGTCTTAGGACGGATCCCTGGTGGACTCCGATTGTAATGTGGAAATATTTAGAACTGTGCTAGTAAGTAAAGTGTTAAAAACTAAGTAATACCTAATTAGGTACGAGTACTTACCCAAATTTAGCAAAGTTTGTAAAAAGTGTACAAACTCTGTGAACCAGTTTATATTCCTCGCTGTCCATCTCTAGAGGCAAATTTAAAACTTTCATTTCAAACAGATAACGAAGATCGTCGAAATGACCTGCTCCTCTGATGCCATATCTCGAATTTACATCATCGTATTGATTCCTGGCCGATACGACCGAAAATCTGTACATATATCTCGATTTATTTGGAATTTCAGGCAGCGACTTTATGAATCTAATCACATCATATACATAAATAAGATCATCCGTGAAATTTACAAATTCCTTCATAACCTCTACGTTTATGGTTCTGTTGCTAAAGTAGTAGTCTCGAATGATTTTAGAAATCTCTAAGACCGTCACGGGATCTACGGAGTGCAAAATTTGTTTTGGTACTATTAATTCATGATATCTATCGTAAAAGGCCATCAAGACATCGGCATAATAATAAACATAAAGAATTAATTCTCTATTTGTGTAACCGACCATTATATCTACTTCATTTATTGTTTTATCTTTTAAAATATCGAAGGGATCTCGAGTTAAAAAACTTGATTTTCTACAAGTATTTTCAACAACGGGCGCAAAATAAACACTTGTTAGTAAATCGTTTGTTAACGTTTCCGATGCAAGCAAATAGGGTTGTTTGTCAAATAACAAGTTACTTGGAAGACTTTGGAGGTATTGGAGAAGAACGGTTGTATCATTGGTTTCTATACCTAGTTGTTTTCCAAGAATAAATGCTCTCTCTAACGGTCTGAACGTTGTAGCAAAAACACTGAATGGCACACCACTCATACAAATAGCTCTATGAAACAAACCACTTGAGAGAGGCGATAGTATATGATATCCTGCGGAAGCTCCACCAGCACTTTGACCAATTATAGTAACTTTACCAGGATCACCACCGAATTTCTTTATATTCTTTTGTACCCATCTTAGAGCTTGGACTTGGTCTTGCAATCCCGCGTTTCCAGAAACTTTATCATTACGTAAACATAAGAATCCCAACATTTCCAGTCTGTAGTTTAGTGTAACTAGAACGATTCCATAGTCCATTAATATCCTAGATCCGTAAAAATCATCATTGCCCGAACCAGTTTTAAAAGCTCCTCCGTGTATGAACACCATGACAGGTAGAAGTGCTTTAGGGTCTATCTTGGGAGTATACACGTTTGAAAATAAACAGTCTTCATCGCCAGGTATAATCTCGCCGGTAAGTGGGTCTTTTTGAGGACATTTGGAGCCGTGTACTGTAGCGTTGCGAATTCCTGGCCATGGGAGAGGAGGTAGCGGAGCCTGAAACGTTACATTATAATGTAGTATATTAGTTTGAAATTATTTATTTTTTAGTAAGCAAGACTGTCGGTATGTATTTGCCTTCTTAGTATTCATATAAGATCCTAAACTTCTCTTAGTACCTATGTGAATGCAAAGTCGTAAGTAGGTATGACCCCATGTAAATAATCACATTTGGAATTTGTATTGTAGGTAGGTATTGTTTAAAATTAGACGGACTTTTATATAACTTTATACAAGATGGTGATTTTGCCTACCTTAAATCTCAAGGCACCTATAGGAGGAGCTGCATATGGAATTCCTTTGAAGCTGTAGAACGTATTGTTTCTAAAAGAACGTACTACTTCGCCTTCGAGAGTTCCTTGTTCCACGTTAACTTTAATCTTTGACAATTTAACTTCTGGAATTCTAAAACAAATTATCAGCTGATTGTTTAGAGCACATTATTATACCTACACATTTAATATCTTATACGATTAGTTATGAAAACTTTTATAATCTATAAACATTATATTTATATTCTGGAAAATAGCTTTTTTTAGACCATCTACAAGACAAAAGTTTGAAACTGTTTAAAGCTGAATACACAAAAAAATTGAGACAATTAACTTTTAAACAAAAATATTATTTTGGTGTCGATGTTGAATGAATTATATTGAGTTTGTAACAGAACAAGAAAATTTAATTTGTGCCCGGTTTTTTCTATGCTTAGGAATGGAAACAAATATGAACAAATGAAGCACGATTAAAATCGGTCCAGTCGTTATCGAGTTATATAACTTTGGTTTCTACTACTATAAAGATGGTAGATATGTTACACTAACATAAAAAATAGAGCAAAATAACTCCTTTTCCCATCTTCTTCATTTCGACAGTCTATATCAACTACTTATTTAATTTAATTATTTTATAGGTATATAAGTAAAAGTATACAGTAAGTTGCGACAACAAATAATCATTGTAGCATTTAAATGCAGCAATTAAAAATGTACCTGTTTTTAAATGTTGTTATTTAGTGAAATTTTCTTTTTTATCTATTTTCCTACCCGAAGTAGAAACTAGTTCTGCGAATAGTAGACCTCGCGAGCATTTATTGAAAGGACATATTTACGTAGGAATTCGCGTTGAAACAAGAAGGATACTTTTAAACGAAGAAGTTTTAGGAGAGCACTAACAATGTGCTCTCTTAAAAGTAGTACCTCTCCTAGTACCTTTGACCTGACCTACTGTAATTGATTAAATCTTAAACTATCTGAACAATGCCATTATTATTGGTGTTTTTGTTTGTGATTGAAGTGAATGTAGTTATTGAAATTAGTGCTATCAAATGTTACTACGTTTTATATTGTTTTTGGATATAATTCTATCGTTTATTTCACAATATTGTATTTGATAATTTGCTACTGCATGACATTAGTATCCTAATTAGACAACTGTATTTTGCATGCCGAATATTGGCAAAGTAGTGTGAAACGTACTAAATTATTATTTAACAACTACTGTACCATACTTTATGCAAATAAATCTTTGAATCTTGAATCTTTGAAAGTGCCATGTAGATCAAGGGCCTATTCTGTAGGTAAATGGGAAAATGTAAGAGATTGACTGTACCTATCTAGAAGAGTTTTCTGCTTTTCGCTTTAAAGATCCTCATCAGTTGATGAAATCAAATTTTTATGAGACTAATTAGAAAATAGATAAATCTTGTGAATAAAAAAAGAATCACCAAAAACGAATCTCATAATGCGGAGATATCGAGTGCCACCCTTTTTGGGAGAAATATTCTAGTAATAAAAAATCCTCAACGTATTACCAAGTGTCATTAAAATCTTTTGAAAAATGCGACCTGTAGAGCAACGAAAATGAGCAACGAAATATACATACCTACTGATAGATGAAAGCAAATTTTGCCAGACTAGAAAGAATAATAAAAATCGGTCCAGCAGTTATCATGTGATTGTATTTTGAACTAACATCACTTTGTTTTATATTATAGACAATACATAGGTACTAGGTAGGTTCACTTCACTTACATAAAAAAGTAGAACAAGATTATTCCTTTTCCCATATTCTTCATTTCTAAATCAACTAATTAAATGTACTTATTTTAAAATTTATTAGTAAAAGTACACAGTAAGTTGCGGCGTTGCAACAACTAATAATCATTGTTGCATCTAAATGCAGCATTATAATATGTTTAGGGGAGAGTGGGGGAAACACGAACGCGGGGGACGAATGTCGAATCCAACGGTTCTAATGTGTTAGAAGCAGGTAGCCAGATTTTATTTGCCGCCATTTCGGAGATCACGCCACGACTAGTGCCAGTCAATGACATGAAAGATGCGAACGCACGTACTTGTCAAGGTATGCAGTTTTCAATATTTTGCATGTTTTTGATATATATTTTTGGTAAATTCAAGTTGTTGTTGCTTTATTTCTATGTACAATGGTAAACTAACTTTTACATAGTGGAATACCCACAAATTAATCAGCTATATGACAATGACCCAATCGGCAAAAGACATATACTTAATCTATTTTTTTTACTTAATTTATTGTTTTTGATCCAGCGGGGCAAAGGCGAACACTCCATGTGGGGCAATCTCGAATATCCGGCATTACCCCCGCTCCCTTTTGTTAGTTCCCCGTATTTCTTATTTTATTACTGTTTTAGATGCCCCGTTATTACAAAAGAAAGATAAACCCGAAGTGCAGTCTTGAAAATTTCAAAACGGCTGTAGATGGTGTTAAAATCTTAAAACTCAGCATGGGCAGAGCAGCAGGATCAAAAACAACCATTTTTGACCAAATATATAGATTCCCTTGGTAAAGACTGGATTTTATGCTACAAGTGTAAAAATGGACTTACGAGAGTTGTACTGCTGGAAAGTGAACATCGTTGGGTTATAAATGTGATCACTATCGTTATTAATGTTAGTACGTAATTACCCCACTTGGTGTTCGTGTTTACCCGACTTCTGTCGGGCAAAGCCGAACACTAAGGGTTTCGTATTTTAGTCAAATTGTTACACTTTTTAAAAGCAATATAAATGTCGATTAGTAAATTCGTTAGACAGATAAGTAAACTTAATAATTAAAAAAATATAGAAACTCTATGATCAAATTCCACTGTGTTATTTAAGTTTTCCCTTAGGTGTTCGCGTTTCCCCCACTTTCCCCTACATTTAATTGCATTTTTATTTTTATCTATGTAAACCGTATTCAATAATTGGATGTGTATTTGCAATATTCATTTGTGTGGACAGCTGTTTCAATTAATTTAAAAACGGCTTAGCAATGTAATTGAAAAAGATGATTTATAACAAAACGTATAATATGTAGTTATATCCGTTGTCTAGCACCTATAGTACAAGCCTAGTGCTTAGTTACGGGCTAGATTGCGCTGTGTGTAACGTTGTACAAATATTTACTTATTTATATGCTGGACCGGACCGTGTGCCGGAGCGAAGACGGACTTCTTTTGTTGTTATATTTTTGACCTAGCTGCGCCCCACGGTTTCACCCGCGTAAGTCCCGATCTCGAGGGAATATCGAGATAAAAAGTAGCCTATGTGTTATACCAGGTCTCCAGCTATCTACATACCGAGTTTCATAGTAATCGGTTCAGTGGTTGTTACGTGATTGAGTAACAAACACATACACATACATACATACTCACAAACTTTCAACTTTATAATATTAGTAGAATGAAGACAGCACGGACGCGGCACGGACAACATACGAAACAAAAGCTGCCCTTCCGGACACGGCCCGGTCTATAAATCATCTACAAGTGTGTAAAAAGTAGAAACTCATTATTTTCTTTTCAAATGTTTTTATTTAATTTTTACATTAAAATCACAATTATGTGTCAGTCATTTTCAGCAATTGTAAGGTGAAATAACGATACCTTAATTTTAATGAAATCCCTTGAGTGATTTGGAATAAGAAGAAGATGATATGAGGGAATGAAGAATCTTACAAACATAAAAAGATAAACGCGAAAATCATAATCCTTTCTTTTCAGCCAGGTAAAAAGTACAGCAATTTAGTGTCAAAATATATGAGTGAGTGGAATATAATCATTATTAGGTTACTGTTACTACGGATAAAATGGTATAGAAGCATAGTCGAAAATGGTCTTCCAAAAACGTATAACTTCTTTATCGACATGGGATCCTGGTAGCAGAATGTTTCCAATTTCCATGTAGCGCTCGCACTTGCGGTCGTACTGTGGCCAGTGGACTTCGAGAGAATTGTCAGGCGTTGGGTTTCTGTGAAAATAAAAGGACTACTGAAACTACTAATTGGGTTAGGTACACCAGTTTGCAACCTACCTAACTAGACCCAGCAGTCCAGCAAATAAATATTTCAATAACTAACCATAAAAAAATTAAATTGGCCACCGCTTAAGTGTGGAATTTTGTACAGTGGGTGGTAACGTGTTGTAGAAGAGACAGGCCAAGAAGATATGGACCGTCTTCTGAAAGTAGGCGAAAGATAGGCAAGACAGACACAAAGTTAAATTGGGTATGTTACAGGTATATTATTATAGTACTTCGTTTCCCTCTATCCCTCTACAACAAGAATCGTAAGTATATTTACGCTTCCTACTAGAAAGTTGGAAGACTTTAATAGCCTTATTAATAAACGTGGAGTAAGGTCGGAGCAGTGAGTGGATGCTTTGTCTTTTTCCGTGCCAAGAACTTTCAAAGTTGACAGACAGAAACAAAAAGTGGTAAAATTACTCCAACCATACGGAATTATTAGGTTAGGAATTAGGATGGGAACGTATAATTATGGTTTCGTTTTCGACTTGACAGTAAGTGACAGTCTTGAATTTTAAAATGTAAAGACATTTTACAATTACTTATTAACGAAACCAGCCGAAACCCGACGAGGGGTCTCGGGCAACAGCTAATTTGTAACTAATAAAGCAATAGCTAAAAGAAGTCGTGTTAGTTACACTATTTATAACTCAAGAACGGCTGAACCGATTCGGCTGAAAATTAGTGGGGAGGCAGATAATCACCAGGAGAAGGACATGGGATACTTTTGATCCCGTACGTACAGGTGAAACCGCGGGGCGCAGCTAGTTATTTATAATAGATGATGGATGTATCTTTCGATATTTAACACTTCCATACTACAGCATAGCTAAAACAATAATAAATGCAACGAATTTGTATTTTTTTATTTCACTATGCTGTTACTAGATGGCGCCACACGTCGAATTGAATCACACTGATGTTGCGTTTTCATGTCATGTTCTATTTGGAAATCGCTTCAACGGCATATTGCGTTCTAGCCTAGAGTTAGTAGTATTTAATGGGAATAGCTTCTACACGCGGTTCTAACCGTTTGTTTTTGGAAGGGATTTAGTCGAAAGACAACACCCACATTAATAATGAAAATAGATTATTTGTGCCAAATGATGTTATCGATTGAGCTCGGTTGCTTGCTATCAGTAGCTTTGCGTTGTTATTACGTAGGTACAGACCAGGCACTGAGAAGTTCTTTCGTCGGGAGGCTATGACCGCGGCTTGTTACCACCCACCGGCCTAAGTCATAGTGCCAAGCGGACTCGTCCGTGTTCCGACACATAGACTGGTGCAGCCACTGAGGTAGACGAAGGAGATAAGTAGGCGGCAGTCAAATCCTTCTCATCCGAGCGATGTTCCCGGTTGCATCCCTCTCGGGAGCCCGGGGTCCGCCAAATCCCAAATTGTTTTTTTATTATTTGGGGTCGGCGCAGTCGGTAAGTCATCATTGACCATACCTTCTGCAATTAGATTTGGCAATGTTTTTACGGCCGGCCGCCTGCCTGACCCTCTTAGGGATCAAGCAGTTTATCCGCCACCGCGCGGGGAGAACTTAAGGTTTGCTAATCTCCCTCAGCTCCCTTAGTCGCTTCTTACGACACCCACGGGATGAGATGGGGTAACCCTATTCTATGCCGGGGCTACACGGCTGAGTCAAATTATATTCGACTATTTGACTATTTGACTGCCGTCTGCTTATCTCCAAGATGAGCATGCTATCATCGATCTTTGTGGCGGTGGGCGAACGCCCGACTGCAATGCAGAAGGTAGCGGGTTGGATTCCCGTCGGGAGCAAGTATTTATGCTTAAATACAAAATATTGGTTTCAGGTCTAGAATTTTTGTATTTATGTAAGTATGAATTAACAAAAGAACAATTAAGTAACTAGCTGTGCCCGCAACTACGTCCGCGTTGCTCGAACACCTACCTACCGCTGTGCAAAAAACCACACTTAAACGGTCGCCCATCGAAGTACAGATATTGCTAGGCGCTACCGCGCCTGGCAGCATCAATGCTTCGCTGGTCGTCCGTTTAAGTGTGTTTTTTGCACAGCGGTAGGTAAGGTGTTCCGTTCACTACTTATCGTATTAAATAAAATATAAATATCTATATCTAATAATTAATCTTTAATTAATATACAGGGTGTTTGGTGGAGGGTTAGACAAACTTGGTGGGCATGTAGGTGGACCTATTTGTAAAATATAATTTGAAGGAAAAGACTCTTCACATTTTTTTTAATGATTATTTTTGTGATTTTTTTTATTTTTTTCCCAAATTTTACTTCATTACCTTTACCTTTACCTTTACCTGAGAAAAACAAAATGTTAAAAAGTGAGATGTCTTCGTTACATACGAAATATCTCGAAACTATAAGTGAGCGGGACACATTTAAACAGTTGGTAGGCAGTTTTGAAAAATATAGCTCTGAATATGACCGCACCCTGGACAGAATCTGTACGTTGGAGCAAGAGTTGGTTGAGGCACACCGGTACATTGCCTCTCTAGAAGAACAATGCCACAACTACACAGTCACCCAAAATCAAAGTCTATTCGATGAATTAGTTAGTGCGGACCCGCAGTTTGTTTCTAATGGAATCGATGAAAACTGTCCTGTGGTTATAAATCTCACTCAAAATAAAAGAATGCCTAGTGAAACAGACGGCCCGGTACGTCTAATCGGTTGCAGTAGAAATAAACTTAAAAAATATATTAAAATCAGTAAATTTATTAAAAAGAATGTTAAATTAATTAAAATCCATAAAAGATTTTATAAAAGTGTAAAACTAAATACTAAACGATTACAAACTATTGAAAGTCTAAAAATGTACTGTACACAATTAAAAAATAAGCAGCTGAAGTATGAAACTGACACACAGACTTGGGAGTTTGAGGTTAAGGGTCTTAGGGAGTCATTGAACTCAGCGCTCAAGAAATATGAATCATCACAAAGTGTTATCAGTGAGTATTCATTGGCTATGGATGCCCTTGTTAAAGATCTTAAATACAACGCAGATCGATATTATTCCCTAATGGCTTCTCAAACATGTCCATGCCCACACGTTGACCCGAACCCAACAAGCAGTTATACTAATAATAATCCCTCATCGGTTGAGTGTGACAGTTTCCATAAGACAGCACATTTAAGTAAAAGTAATATAAATACACAAAATAAATTAAATAATGTAAGCCAAAGCAACCTCCTTCTAAACCAGCCATCAATTTTAATGTACTCCGACGAAATCGGCCAACATATGGGCTCAAAATTAAATTTGTTATTAAAGGAACAAATAATAATAAATAACTGTTTTCCTAATACTTGTTTTAAAAATATAATAAGAAAAGTAATTAATTCAAAAAATTCTTTTAATAATGCCTCAACATTAATTATTTTAGTGGGAGATAGTGACAATGTGGACAGAAAAGAACTGATATCTTACTGTGACTCCCTTAACAATTTAAATGTAAACAAAATTGTAATGTTCACATTCCCCTACATAAAAAACATGCCAGAAGCAGAAAACCACAAAAGGTACATGCTAAATTGTATGTTACATTCCATAGCATGTAATAACAATAAATTTGACCTCATTGATTCTAACTCTATAGTTAGTAATTATTATTATATGACAAAAGGTAGATACTACCTTAATAATAGGAGTAAACGACAGATAGCTTGTTCGCTATCCTATTTTCTAAATATTTCAGCCAAGAACTTGGCTAATAACCAGGCTGTCTCTATTGAGCAGTATGACATTTTGAATAGTGACATTTCTGATAAAAACCTTTCATCGAATAATTTAAATTACAATCTGAGACAATAGAGGTATCCTCTAGCTCATTAGTGGTAGAAAAGAATAAGAATAATAAGGACATTGCTCAATTTTTAATAGCATTGTCCAAAAAGTCAAATAATAATGGTTACCTAAATAAATGCACTCAATCAAATAAAATTAAAAATAGTACTAAGATAAATTGTAATATAAACCTGGTGCATCTAAACATTGATCGTTTGACAAAGGGCAAGATACTAACACTGGAATTATTCATGAACTCGGATAATATTGATATTGTCTGTTTAACTGAGCATCACCTGCGGGCACACGAGCTCATGTTTAATTTCAGCAATCACCAGGTCGGTAGCGCATTCTGCAGAAAGAGCATGGCAAAGGGGGGATCTCTTGTCTTATTAAATAAAAATTTAGTATTTAAAGAAAGAAAAGATGTTGTGTCTCTCTCTGTAGAGAGTGTCATAGAAATAGCTTGTGTGGAATTGGAGCAATTAATAGTGGCTAGTGTATACAGAAGGCCTGTTGATGATAATTTTAACGTATTTATTGAAGTACTTGATGCTTTGCTAGGAAAGTTATCTAATTCTAAGAAACAACTGGTTGTATGTGGTGATTTTAATGTAAATCTCTTTAGAGTTTATTCTTTTTCAAATAAACTCCTAAATTTATACAACACATACAACCTGTCCAATGTCTTCCTGGAGCCTACTAGAGTAACGGATACTTCGGCAACATGTATTGATAATATCTATGTTTCTGAAAGTGTAAATATAAACAGTAAATGTGTTTTAAAAAAAATTAAATCTGATCACTATGGTCAGTTAATAAATTTCGCCATCGTTATAAAACCTATACCTAAGAGGAAGATAACCTATGTACCAGTAACTTTAGCTCGTCTTGAGAAATTAAAATTAAATTTAACTAACATTATACCATTTCTTCCGTGTGAAATGGATCCAAATGTATTGTATAATAATTTCTTCTCGGTACTCAATGACCAATTTAAATCAATTTTCACTCCTCGAACAATGGTAGTTTCTAACAAACGCGAATTTAGTGACTGGGCAACAGTTGGAGTCCATCGAAGTAGACAAAAACTATATGAGCTATACGCGGAATGTCTTTCCGCGTATAGCTCATATAGTTCAATTTTTCAGAGGAGTTTAAGGCTTATGTTAAAAATTATTCCAAAATATTTCACAGAGTATGTGTGCTTGCTAAATGTTTTTCCATTCAAACTAAAATCAAAAATAGCAATAATATTATTAAAGACTCTTGGAAAATTATAAATGCCGAAACAGGGAGAACCACAGCTAAAAATAGTATATTTAAATTAAAGATAGATAATAAGATAATCATTAATGATGTAGATGTTGCAAGCGAATTTGAATCCTTTTTCACAAGTATACCTATTACTTTGACAAAAACTTTGAACTCCTCAACCCCCATTGCAGAATCTTTGTTAAAAAATCATGTACTCGAATGCAACACAAAATTTAAATTTCAACATGTAAGAAATCATGATATTATGGTAAGCCTTAAGCAAATAAATCTGAAGAAGACTAAAGATCTATGGGGGATCTCCGTGCCTATTGTAAAGTCTATTATTAAACATATTGTGCCAGATTTAGTCATGATTTTCAATAGGTGTATTGACTGTGGTGTATTTCCTGATCTAATGAAATTAAGTAAAATTACTCCCTTATTTAAATCGGGTAGTACGTCAGATCCCACTAATTTTAGACCAATTTCTGTACTACCATCACTTAGTAAAATCTTTGAAAAAATTATTTTAAACCAACTTTTAAAACATTTTCATGATAATAATATTCTCCACAATAAACAGTTCGGTTTCAGTAAGGGACGTTCAACTACTGATGCAGGTATTGCATTACTTCAAAGTATATATAAAGCCTGGGAGGAGTCACACGATGCCTATGGGGTGTTCTGTGACTTATCCAAGGCATTCGATTGCGTTAAACATGATACATTGATCATGAAACTACATCACTATGGTATTAAAGATAGCGCTCTGGATCTTATTTCCTCCTATTTGAGCAATAGGGTTCAGTGTGTCGATGTCAACGGAAAACGATCCCCCGGCTCTCCTGTAACAATGGGGGTTCCTCAAGGATCCATATTAGGACCATTCCTGTTTTTAGTTTATATTAATGACCTACCTTACCTAGTAAGGGACAAACATGAGATAGTATTGTTTGCAGATGATACCTCATTGGTATTTAAAGTTAAAAGACGCCAATTAAATATAGACGACGTGAACAATGCTCTCTCTAAAATAGTATATTGGTTCAATACCAATAATCTTTTACTGAATGGATCCAAAACAAAATGTATTAAATTCACACTTCCTAATGTTAAACATGTTAAAACTGTAGTGAAAATTAATAACGAGGAAGTCGAAAAGGTTGAGAAGGCTGTCTTTCTAGGTATAACTCTAGACTCTAAGCTTCAATGGGGCCCACATGTGAAAGCTTTGTCCGCTAGACTAAGTTCTGCAGCTTACGCTGTTAAGAAAATTCGTGAATTCACAGATATTAAGACTGCCCGCCTGGTCTATTTCGGCTACTTCCACAGCATTATGTCATATGGCATCCTGCTGTGGGGGTGTGCTGCAGATATTAAGGATATCTTCATTTTACAAAAGAGAGCGGTACGAGCTATCTACGGGTTGGGCCCTAGAGAATCACTTAGAGAAAAATTTAAAGAAATAAATATTTTAACAGTATATTCACAATATATTTACGAAAATCTTTTATACGTCCATAAAAATAAGGACAAGCTTGTTAAAAATCGGGACATACATTTATTTAATTTAAGAAATAAAGATGATCTAACTGTGCCCTGGAGTAGGCTCCAGAAAATAAACAGGTCCTTCTCTGGCTCATCTATGCTCTACTATAATAAGTTACCCAAGAATGTGTGTGACATGTCCATTAATAAATTTAAAACATATATTAAAAGCAAACTGTACAGGATGGCATACTATAATACATCGGATTATATTAACGATAAAACTCCATGGAAATGAATACTTTATTGAAAGACGGGGACAGACAGGGGCACGGTCGCGTTCGCGAATGCTTGGTTCGTTCGGCTCCGTTCGGTTCGTCCTGGGGCGTATTCATGGAGTTCTGTGGTAAAGTAGCAGGATAAGTTATGGAAAGGAGTAAATAGATGGTTCTACCTCCGAATTTTATAATAAAATTCTAGAGTGTAGGAAAGGAATGCAAGGCTGGCACCACAGAACTCTGGTGGTGGGTCCCGGGGCGGTTTGGGCGGTGTTGGGCGGGTTGTGTGTTTGTGGATGAGATAGTGTTTTAAGTAAATTATTTTTTTTATGTTTATTATTTTGTATATTATAACTTATTTGAACAGATAGACAGACAGACAGAGTTACTTTCGCTCTTGTAATGCTAGTAAGGATTATTATAGTAAGTATGGATTATTGCTCCAGTTCCACTTTTCTTCAATAATATTATATATGCGACAATGTAAATCACATGATTACTGCAAAAAAAAAAATACAAAAAAAAACCCCATGAGTTTCTTGTGTCTTCTTCTCATGTCATGGAGGTCGCGATCCGAAGACATAGTAGAGTAGATTAAATAAAAAAAAAATGACATGTCAAAGAGATATCTTGCTAATATCCGAATGAATAAACGTACTTTGATTTTGATTTTGATTTGACAACTTTCTTTTGTACATGTTTTCGCTTAAACTTTTTTTTAGATTTTGGTCCCAGTACTATCCTTGAACTTTCTAAAACGTAACGTCAACGCGATCTAATTTTATCAGTAACGCCATCTACAAACGATAATAATGTCAGCGTTTTCTTATAAAATGTAACCCCCATTTTACCCTGTTAGGGGATGAATTTCCGAAAAATATTTTATCCACCTCTATCGATACCTAACAATAAACCTTATACCCGACATTCATAGATCTAACTTTAAAAACAAAAAAGTTTCATACAGCCCTTCAACCCTTATTTTACACCCTCAGAGGGTTTATTTCCTAAAATCCGTTCTAAGTGAGCGCCTACGTCCTAAAAGGACCCCCATGCTAAATTTTAGACTCCTAGCACTTGTAGTTTCTGAGATTTCGTGATGAGTCAGTCAGTGATTTTCGCTTTTATATTATATGTATAGATATAAGAATAAATATCCGTTGTCTAGTCGCTGTAACATATCGTCGGCCTAAAATGTTAACCTGCTTAATTCATTTTAGCCAAAATGGATTAAGGGCCCTATTCTGAAAAACTGAAAATCCATGTCGGGCGCATCGAAAATTGTTGATTATTCCATGACGGAATGTCGTAGAACTTTTTTTTGTGTACAGATTGTAGGCGACATTGTTTCCGATATTTTAGTGCAGTTTCCATACAAATATGTCGAAACGTATTGAAGCCTATCGACATTTTAGCCAAATCAGACATTTTTTGTCTAAAATTTGGATAGGCTTTGCACCAATAGGAGGTTCTTGTCTTAAAACTACACCAAAATGTAGGAAACAATGTCACCTACAATCTGTGCACAAAAAAAAGTTCTACGACATTCCGTCATGAAATAATCAACAATTTTCGATGAGCCCGACAGGGATTTTCAGTTTCAAGGTCGTTGGCGTATATACTCCTCTTAAGCAGGCGATATGCTAATCTAATCTAATCTTATATAATATCTAACTGACCGCTATGTATTATGTAATAATGTATCTACCAAAATAATTTTATTTGATTTGTATATAATATCTATATTATTTACGAAATATTGTTAAATCTATTTGCAGTAGGTCAATGATGATTGATGACTGACCTACCTACTTCGGCCGACCTCAAATAATAATACAAAGTTGGTAAAGTGGGCCCCGGGCTCCTGACAGGGATGCCATCGCTCGGATGAAAAAATCTAGTGTAATTATGATTATTTGATTACTTACCCATATTTAGCAAAGTTTGTATAAAGTGTACAAAGTCGATCGACCAGTTTATATTCCTCACTATCCACCTCAAGAGCCAAATCTAACATCTTTGCTTCGAACAAATACAGCAGATCATCCAAATGAGCCGCTCCTCTGATGCCATACTTCAAACCGGCATTACCGTAGTAATTCCTGCCCGATACGGCTGAAAATCTGTACATATACCTTGATTTATTTGGAATTTCAGGCAACGACTTCATGAATCTAATCACATCATACTTTACAACATCATCACTTGTTAAACTTATAAACTCCTTCATAACCCTGATGTCTATGGTTCTGTTGCTAAAGTAGTGATTACGAATGGTTTTAGATATCTTTAAGTTCGTTACCGGGTCTACGGTGTGTAGTATATTGGTTGGTACTACCAGTTCGTGATATCTATCGTAAAATGGCAATAAACTATTTGCAAAATAATCGACATAAACTAAACACTCTTTTTCTGTGTAACCAATCATTATATCGACTTCATTTATTGTTCTATCTTTTAAAATATCGAAGGGATCTCGAGTTAAAAAACTTGATATTCTACGAATCTTTTCAACAACAGGCACAAAAAAAAAGTTTGCTATTTTATTGTTTGTTACTGTTTCCGATGCCAGCAAATGGGGATTTCTGTCATATAACAAGTTACTTGGAAGACTTCGGAGGTATTGGAGAAGAACGGTTGTATCATTGGTGTCTATACCAAGTTGTTTTCCAAGAATAAATGCTCTTTCTAGCGGTCTGAACGGTGTAGCAAAAACACAGAATGGCACACCACTCATAGAAACAGCTCTGTGGAATAAACCATTTGACAGAGGCGATAGTATATGATAACCTATGGAAGCTCCACCAGCACTTTGGCCAAATATAGTAACTTTACCAGGATCACCACCGAATTTCTTAATATTCTTTTGGACCCATCTCAGAGCTGCGACCTGATCTTTCATTCCCGCATTTCCAGGCACTTCATCATTCTCTAAACATAAAAATCCCAAAATCCCCAGCCTGTAGTTTATCGTAACTAGAACGATTCCATAGTCCATTAATATTCTAGGTCCGTAAAAATCATCGTCACCAGAGCCACTTTTATACCCTCCTCCGTGGATGAACACCATAACAGGTAGATGTGCTTTATGGTATATATCTGGAGTATACACATTAATGAATAAACAGTCTTCATTGCCTGGTATACTTTCGTCGGTGAATATGTCTTTTTGAGGACATTTGGAGCCGTGGGAAGTAGCACTACGGATTCCTGACCATGGGAGAGGAGGTTGTGGAGCCTGCAACGTTGAAATGTATAGCTATATAATAAAACATGTCTTTCGACGATAATCGCCAGAATTAGCAAGGTGGAATTCCCTTTTTTGCTGGGAGAATGGAACGTGTGATATTGTGTATTATTTCATAGCAACTTTTTACAAGATGGTGATTTTGCCTACCTTAAATCTCAAGGCACCTATAGGAGGAGCTGCATATGGAATTCCTTTGAAGCTGTAGAATGTATTGTTTCTAAAAGAACGCACTACTTCGCCTTCGAGAGTTCCTTGTTCCACGTCTACTTGAACCTTATTTGGCAACGTGGATCCTGAAATTCTAAAAACATTTTATAATTTACGTCTTGACTTCAAATTTACTTAATTTCTTCTAAAGGTTTATGTAGAAATAACCCATTCATTCCTACGTAGAAGACGCTTACATTAAATAGTAGAACAAGATAACACCCAACATTCGCAGCGCCTTCATTTCGTGAGTTTGTATTACTAACTAAATTATTTATTTAAAAATATATCTATTTAAATGAGTATTAAAATAATGATAACGTTAAAAAACAGGTTAATTAACGTTATCATTAAATATACACTGCCGGCCAAAAGTTTGAGACCACTTACATTAAAGAAGGAAAATGTAATAAAACTCAAAATATAAAGCAAAAATTTTAATTATTAAGTGTATGTAATTTTTGTTACCTACCTGAACGAACGTCATCAAATTAAATTCAAAGGTTTAATCATAAAAAAGAACAATTAAAATATATTTATAGCTATGAAGTTTATTTGTTACCTAAATTACAATACGTATCACAATAAAATTATCTTTGCATATATGTAGGGATCAAATATATAGGTGTTATGATAAAATAATATACACCGTGCTCCGAGGAGGGGTATTAAGCCGAAAGGGGGTTGTTCTAGAAGTCTAGGCAAACAACTTTTGTTCTACAAGTTTTGGACATTCGAAGTAGTTTTCGAAAATTTTGAGTTTAAAGTTTGTATGAAAATCAGCTGTTTTTTTTAGAGTTTTAGGTCATTGGTCTTAAGGTGCCCTTTTATTTAGTTTGGACCACTACAATCTAAACATTAATTGCCTTTTTTTTTTACAAAAACAGCTGTTTTATTAGTGACACAACTTTAAAATTTTCGAAAAAAAAGTTCGATTTTCCAAAAGTCGTAGAATAAATGTTGTTCGCCTAGACCTCTAGAACAACCCCCTTTTGGCTTAATACCCCCTCGTCGAAGCACCCTGTATTATAGTTTTAATTAAAATTAATGTAAATATGCAAAATACACTAGTGGTGTAAGCTAAGTATACTAAAATTCAACACCAGCTAGATCAAATATGCTTTTCCGAAAATCATAGACTTCAGTAGAATGCGTTTCAACTGTTAGTTTCTCTCCAATATCCAGCAATTCTCGCCTGGATGCGCTGTACTCTGGACAGGTTACACCCAGAGATTGGTCGGGAGTTGGAGTACTGAAATCAAAAAATATTTAGGTTACATTTTAAACTTGCATGCTTGTCTGCACTACAAATATTATTAAATAACGGGGTATTTACCATGTTTTAATTTGTTTTGTAACGGAGCTCGATATTTCGCCAGTAATTTCAATTGGCTTGCTCACGAGACAAATTAAATCATGGTGAATACTCCGTTATTTAACAATATTTGTATTTAGGTTAGAGTTACTAATACCAATACTTTTAAGTTTAAGTGCGGTGTTTTTTTTCATTGAGGTAATAATATTACGAATTGAAGTTAGGATTATTTTAATGATGATAACTGCGACCACCACGTTGTTAAGCATTCTAATTTGTCTGCTCTTATCATCATCAAAAAAAGTAGGTACCTCAAAGAGATAACTCACCCATATTTAGCTAGTTAGTAAACGCAGTGTTGAACAATTGTATTAATTTGTATTCTTTGCTGTCCGTATTTAGCTTTATTTTGTATTCTTTTGGATCAAATAAATACAAAATATCATCCATATGTGCAGAACCGGTTATTCCATACGGTTTGCCTTGAGCCCCAAACAAATTTCTTTCCGAAACACAAGAAAACTTGTACATAAAAACTTTGCTGCTACCAATTTTAGGTAAGTGACTCAGAAATCTATAAATATCGTATATGAAGCAAGTGTCGTTAATATACTCTGTGAACTCTCTCATCGTTTCTTCGCTGACCAATTTATTTCCAAAGTAACGCTGACGAATTTTTATACTAGCTTCCCAAATTGTGTACGGATCACATTTTATTAACAACTCTCTTGGTACCATCATCTCTTTATACCTGTTGTAGTCTGACATCAAATGTTTAAGACCGCCTATACTAAACAATGCTTCATTGCTTGTATAACTGATAAAAAGGTCAGCCTCATTTAGTCTCCCATTTTTCAGAGCGTTCAAAGGATCTTCAGTAAGAAAATGTTCTTGACTAAAATCTTTTTCAATAACAGGAGTAAAATGATACATTTCCATATTATTCGTAACGGCTTCATTGCCTATTAAAACAGGTTCGTTATTTATCAGCTTTTCTACTGAGAGACTCTGTAAGAAGTCTAACAGTTCATTTGAATCTTCAGTTTCGAGTCCAAGTAACTTGCCAAGGACAAACGCTCTTTCTCTGGGCTTGTACGGTACTGCCCAGTCACAAGTAGTCACTCCGCTCATCGATATAGCTTTGTGGAACAAACCCTTTGATAGTGGAGATAGCAAATGAAAAGTGACTGATGCTCCACCAGCACTTTCTCCAAAAATCGTTATATTATTTGCATCTCCTCCAAAACTTTCAATATTTTCTTTAACCCATCGCATAGCTGCAGTTTGATCTTTAAGTCCGGCGTTTCCGCGAACGTCTTCCGTATCTAAGCACAAGAAGCCTAAAGCTTCGAGTCTGTAATTAAAAGTAACCAATACTACGTCGTGATTAACTAGGAAATCAGGACCGTAAAGGTTTTCATCTCCAGAGCCGCATTTGAATCCTCCGCCGTGAATAAAGACCATAACTGGCAGCGGTGACTTGGGGTTGATATCTTTAGTGTAAACATTCAGATACAAGCAGTCCTCGTTACCGAGGGCAATTTCTCTGGTGAAGAAATCCTGTTGAGGGCAGTTAGGTCCGTGTAATGTTGCTTTTTTTGATTCCATCCCAGGATAAAGGTGGTTGCGGAGCCTGAAAATAGATTATTTTGATATAAAAACCTGTTAAATACCCACTTAGACTGCTCTAGATATCCAATCGGTTACATTTAATAAATATAAATAAATGTTATTACCTTGAACCTTAGTTTCCCAACTGGTGGCGCTGCAAATGGTATACCCTTATAACTATAGTATTTTCCATCTCCACTAACCAAATCTAGTATTTCGCCCTCCAACCAACCTTGAGACACCTTAACTTTTGTCATTGTTACTGAAATATCATCAATTGGAAAATCATTTAAAATCAACCACAGTGAATCTGTGTGTGTTCTGTCTTGATCCTTGTTTAAACTACAAACGCTCTGAGGTAAAAACATCTATATGTTAAATAATTATATTATAAAGATATTCTAAGAGATAAATGATTTTACATCAAATACCTAATAATTAATACGAATCTTGTTGCAATAAAAGTTTTTATAGTGATTTTATTATTAATCGTTTCATTTTCTTAACAAGTAAATTGGATTTAACACAAATTTAAGTCATAAAACTTATATTTATCTAGCGGATATCCCACCTAACATATTTCCTGTATTATTTATAGCTAAGCTTGATTTAATTGTCTATAAAAAACTTTAGGTACCAAAGATCATGTTAGTATTAGTAATGTTTATTTCTTGATAGAATGTTATAAATAGGTCCAAAATCACATCATATTAAAACGTACCAGGAGTCAATTTGTTGTCAAAATATTCACAGTTAATGGAATTTGGAAAAAATGGAATTTTAACGCTTCGTATCTAACCACTGGACTATTTCTGTTCACGTTGGAACACGCACGGATATCCGTGTGTTGTTGCCAGATTTAAACTGTTTGAACAGTTACCATCGTATCGCAATCGTATTTCTATCTAATCTGTTAATCACAAATGACGACTATTTTGTGCAAATCATTGATTGTGTCACTTCACTATAGGCCTTATGAATAAGCTTAGAGTTGCTCAAAGAGCTATGGAGAGAGCTATGCTCGGGGTTTCTCTACGGGATCGAATCAGAAATTAGGAGATACGTAGAAGAACGAGGGTCACCGACATAGCCAAACGGATTAGCTCTTTGAAGTGGCAGTGGGCAGGACATATAGCACGGAGAACAGATGGTCGTTGGGGCCGAAAAGTTCTCGAATGGAGACCGCGGATCGGAAAGCGCAGCGTTGGACGTCCACCAACGAGATGGACGGACGACTTAGTTAAGGCCGCGGGTTCACGATGGATGCAGGCCACTTATGACCGAAGCATCTGGAAATCTATGAGGGAGGCTTATGTCCAGCAGTGGACTTCTTACAGCTGAAATGATGATGATGACTGATTGTTACCACTTCAATAATTTATCACACACGGTCGAACTAATGACAGCAAAATTAGAACGCCCTCTCTATTGTACGTAAAGGTTGACTTTTGAATTAAATTTATCGATAGAACGTGCAAAAGGAACAGAGGTATTCTCACACCTTTTAATACTGAGTTTCTTTATAAACAGATACGTTTAGCTACGGACTAGTACGATAAAACTGATCGTAATCGTAAAACTTAGGTATGTTTTTCCCCATTTTGGATTTTAAACACGAATGTTTTGAAATGATATCTGCTAGGATGTTTATTACTTCTTCACGGAAAGATCTGATTGTGACAAAGTTTATAATGTATTCAGAATCGGAACTCCCAAGCGTCAACCCGCAGGTTGAGCATTTATAATTAAAATAAAAAAAACAACAAACACTAATTAAAATATTTATTAACTTAAATCACGTTTAAAACTCGACACCAGCCGTATCAAATACGTCTTTCCAAAAGTTCAAAACATCAGGGGAATACGTCTCAATTGTCAGTTGATCTCCGATATCCAGCAGTTCTCGTCTGGAGGAGTTGTATTCAGGACAGGACACACCCAAAGTTTGGTCAGGAGTTGGAGTGCTGGAAAACAATTAAAATATTATTACGAAACGTTTAGGTTATTATTTTTTAAAGTGATAACGGAAATGTTAAAGGGATTTTACTAGTGAAAATATGCGACTCCAAATTTCATACGAGTGGGATTTGAACCCACGACCTGTGAATCATCAGTCCACCCACCTAAAAATATGCCAGAGGTTTGCTTTTCTTTAATTCAGCCGTTTTGGCGTGAAGCCACCTGTTCCTTTCTAATAGTGTTGATGGTTCCAATAAGATTACCTAAACTTACCCATATTTAGCAAAGTTAGTGAACACAGTATTCACTAACTGAACTAAGCGATACTCCTTGCTGCCTTTCTCTATCTTCAAGTTATGCTCTTTCGGATCAAACAAGTACAAGCAATCGTCCAAATGAGCGGCTCCAATAATTCCACATTGCTTTCCTTGGTTACCGAACAAATTCCTCTCAGAAACGCATGAGAACTTGTACATAAAAACTTTCCTATTGTTAATTTTGTTCAAATGATACAATACTCTCTGAATTTGGTATATAAAGGCAGAATCATTCACATACTTGACGAATTCTTTTGTATTTTCAACCGTGAAGCATTTATCTTTAAAGTAACGCTGCTGAACTTTAGCAGCTGTCTCCAAAATTGTATGTTGATTACATTTAAGTAACAACTCTCTTGGGACAAGTGTTTCTGCGTACCTGTTGTAATGAGGTATTAAAGTGTCAAACCTTTTCAATCCAGTCAAAGACTCCTCACTAGTGTGACCGATAAAAAGATCAACTTCATTAAATGTTCTATTTTTAATTACTTTCAGAGGTTCCTCAATTAGAAAATGCTCGAGTTCAAAATCTTTTTCAATTACTGGATTGAAATGATACATTTTTATAACATTATTTATAATTATTTCTGTACCAATAACTGCAGGATCAGTATTTATGAGTTTTTCTGATGGAACGCTTTGTAAGAACTCCAGAAGTTCCTTCGGGTCCTTAGTCTCCAGACCTAGTAATTTTCCGAGAACGAATGCTCTTTCTCTAGGCTTAAAGGCTATTGACCAATCGCAAGTTGGCACACCACTCATTGAGATGGCTCTGTTAAAAAGACCTTTAGACATAGGTGATAATATATGAAAAATAACAGACGCTCCACCAGCACTTTCTCCAAATATCGTTACATTATTTTGATCTCCTCCAAAGTTCACAATATTTTCTTTAACCCAACGAAGTGCTGCGTTTTGATCTTTAAGTCCAGCATTTCCAGGGACATCTTCTGTGTCTAAGCAAAGGAAACCAAAAGCTTCTAATCTGTAATTAATAGTAACTAATACTACGTCATGGTTAACAAGAAAATCTGGGCCGTACATCCTTTCATCTCCTGAGCCACTTTTGTATCCGCCTCCATGGATGAACACCATGACTGGTAAAGGTTTTTCGGAGCTCACATTTTTCGTGTAAACGTTGAGGTATAAACAGTCTTCACTTCCTAGTAATATTTCATCAGTAAATATATCTTTTTGGGGACACACTGGTCCATGTGAAGTTGCTTTTCTTACTCCTGTCCAAGGTGAAACCGGTTGTGGAGCCTGAAATGCGGAAACAGAGTTACATATATTGAGAATCCTGAATTTATAATGTCTACCAAAACCTAAACCAGGGTCTCTATTTTAATTCTACGAACGATAAAACGAAACGATAATTCCAGAAGAGAATCTGTCATCCATCCATCCGAAAAAAAAATCTGACAGTTTTAAAGGACGGATGACAGATTTTCTTTCTTTCGTTCGTTCGTTCGTAAATTAAAATGTTCCCTCAGGACTGATGAAAACAGAAGCGTACCGGCTTACAATTCGCTTCGTCACAATTGCTTTGAGTGTCGTAAAATGAGCTGTGTTAGAGACAGCATAAGAATCTGCTAAGAATACACAAATTGGGCGCCTAGGATGCGCGCAAATCGAATTGAATATATATTTTCATACAGATCCAGTCCTTTAATGTACGCATTTTAGGTTCCCAAGCAGACAGACAAGTTTTTGATATTATCTGACTACAAACTGACTAATCATTATTTACAAGGCAAAAACATAGCCTGCCACAATTGACTAGGTAAAAAAAAACAAGAGTTTAATTTTATGCCTTCGTCTAGGAAGTATAATATTTGACAAAGATATCACCTGACATAAAACAATTCAATCTTTTAGCGTACCTACATGCTCTTATCATGCCCATTATTTGCCAAACACTCAAAAGTAAGTTAAACCCTAAAAGTTAAGTAGTTAAAGTGAGTTAGTATCTACTATTGGGGTCCATATTGGGTTGCATAAATTTAAGAGGCATAATGTAAGGTTGCATAACGTTTTTTGGCATGCTCTTCTTTTCGCATAACGTTCATTTAGAATAAATCATTAGGCATAATTTAATTTCGCATAACTTCGTTTATAATAATGATATATTAGCATAAAATGTTCTTGCATAAATGTTTTTAGAATAACGATTACTAATCATAACATTTATTGGCATCTCACCTTATGGCATAAAGATTACAAGTCATAAGCATAAAAAACCATCATGTTAACAAATGTAAAATGAGTTAAAATTAATATCATATTAAAATTTAGAATATCATTTCATATTATGTAGTAGTTCACAAACTTTGCTATGAATTGCATATAAAATTCAATTTTGATACACCACACCTTGTTTATTTATAATATTAGGCGCTGTGCGTAATCATGTTCTAATATGAACCTAACCTATCCTAGTCGGGGTGCTCTGTATAGTTTTCTGCGTACTCCTAGTTTGGGTAAAACGCCCGTTAATATGACAGAATTCAGTGAATGAAGCTCTTTAAAACTTTTACTCTTCATTGATTGTTACAGACGATATAGCGACCTGGTTTGGTCAGTATTACGTATGGGGAAACGTAACTTCGCCACCAATCTTCTCACCTAAAGTTTGATTAAAGATGACTATTACCATTGTGTCTTTTCATTTGTTAAATAGACTTAGTCCAATTTATTATCATGTATGTTTATGACTTTAGCGGTTATGGATACCTCCATTATGCGTTTTGTGTTTTATGATAAATCATCTTTAGGCGTATAACAATTATGTCCTATACATTTATGCTGTTCAAAATTATGATAAAGAAGATTAGAGAAAGTTAACGTTATGCCAATGAAACCATTCTGCGATTATAACATTATGCCGATCACTATTTATGCGAGAAAACTTTATGCTGAAACTTTTATGCCAAACAACATTATGAAAAAAAAAATTATGCGATCGAAAGGGCACCCCTACTATTGTGTAGGTATACTGGATTACCTTGAACCTGAGTTGTCCGACCGGCGGTGCAGCATAAGGGATACCCTTGAAACTATAGTACTGCCCATCTCCAGTAACCAGATCCAGTAGTTCTCCCTCCAGCCAACCTTGAGCCACCTTCACTTTTGCCATACTTTCTGGAATATGCAAATCATTGTTTTATAGATAAGTAGGTACTTATAGACCGTCCAAATATAACTTCTCGAGGTCGCACAGTTCAAGTTCGTGTCAATAGATTAAACGAATCGTATCGATCGAAGTTGTATTAGAATAGGGACCTTTCGTTATTTTTTAGATGTGTTTTTATTATTTAATTATCACTTATTACGGTGAAGGAAAATATCACAGTCGAAACTGAGTCTATAAATCATTTAGATAATGGAAGGAAGATAAACATTACATGTAAACGAGTGGTTTTACTGTCTCGATAGACTTTATCGATTAATCAAAATAATAATTGACATTCTTCTGTAGCGTTCCATATAACAGTACCAGTCTAGTCGGATGTATTATGTATGTAATCTAAACTAATAGAATCAAGTCACGAAAATGTTCTTCTAAGTCTCAAAAAAACTCAAATTCATACAATATTTGGAATGTCTTAGGAAGTGCATAGGAAGTGATTTTTGCTTCAAAATATTGTTATTGATTATTTTTGGTGTCGTTGTTTTTATTGCTGTCTCTGTGTCGGTCTATGTAGTGTCTGGTAACTAGTTGTTACTGCAATGATTAATTAAATATAGTTTAAAATCAGAATCATACCTTGAGTAACTGTGTCTATTCTTCAGGAATATTGTTTTTATATGTAATTAGTACGTATAAAATAAGTAACTTAATTGAATAGAACTAAATTAAAAACTGTTTTGACTTCACTGAAATTTCCACTTATGTACCTAAATAGATTTAAAATTGTACCATTCAAAGTCACAAAACACAATTTCTTCGTCACAGTATTTTTTTAATTTAAACTAAATAGGGAATAATCGAACTATATATTAGCACCTTTCAGATTGAATTGAGCTAAGATTGTGCTAAAACCGGCGTTTTAAAGGGCTACATATTCTCAAAACAGGTTTATACTTCGCGCAATATAATCGCAAACTGGCGAAACAAGTGTTTCTTGTCTGACTTATTATGTAAGTATTAGTAATATCTTAAAGTTAGTTAGTAGAGCGAGAAGGAGTATGTCAAATTATTGATAAAAATACTTTGAATCTGCCATTAAGATATTAGTAGAAGCGCTCCGCGGTTTCACCCGCGTAGGTCCTGATCCCCGAAATATGGGAATAAAACTAACCTATTTATTATAATAAAAAGTAACCAAGGTCTTTAGCTATCTATATTCCAAGTTTCATGCAATCGGTTCAGAAGTTGTTGCGTGAAGGAGTAACAAAGTCACATACAAACATACATACAACATATTAAATGTTCAGCGACTTTTTTTCATATCAAAAAAGTCGCTGAAGCGCTGACAATATTGTTGCCTAAATCGTAAAAATGAAATGACAATGCTAAGATTAAGTGGATAATGAAGCTTAAAACGTCAAAAGAATCATTGGATTTGATTTGATGTAGCAGGACTTCAGTGGCTTTTTACAACTGTCTTCCTTCTGAGTTGAGATCAAATGGTTTTGTAAGATTTCTCAGGCCCGGACTATAAGGGTTTCTTGTTGACTTCGAAATCCTAAAGAAGGTAGGTAATCTAAGGTCAAGTTTTTACATCTATAGGTATAGGTAATTACTATGATAAGTAATGTAAAGTCACGTAGACGGTTGTAATCGCACAATTGATATCCGCTACGAGCGACAATTTCGCTTGCTGATCTTAGATTTAAACAAAAAACGGTACCTAATCTCGGAAAATGAGACGATAAAACTACGTCTAGCTGACGCACTAGCCTCAGTCGTAGGTATGTCGAACTGTTGCCGCGTGAGCACGTGCTGTCACACTGCGACTGTCATTTTGACATCCATAAGAATGCCTTTTTGCTTATTTACAAAGCTGTTTTTAAATAACAATAATTTTATGAAAAATGCATGTAGGTGTTTCTAGCTCATTTTTCGAATACTTACGCAATGTTAGAATATACCGTATCTACTAATTTTGTTTTCATCTAAGTTGCTGATACGGTTTCTGCCGTTGGGTGGCCGAAGTCCACTCCCTCCTGGAACCTCTCCATTTATACCGAAATTGGTCATAGTTGGGGACGCTTTAACATATACAAGGTGGATAGGACGATACCACATTAAACAAAACCCTGGGTTTTTAAAATGTGTTTGAATTATTTGGAATTGTATAATTAATCCGAGAACTGAAAATAAAAAAGTAAAATTTTCAAACAAACTAAATATCCTAAACAATTAAAACCAATACGAACACCATTTGTAATTTGGGTTCACTAACCTGCCAACGTTCAACAGTGTAGTTGGGCATTTTCACTTTTGGGTGCCACCCCCACTTTTACGCTGTCCCACGTCTTTAAAAATTTATTGCATATTAATAATAATGAGTGTTATTATAATAAGTATATCAATCGATGCAGAGTAAATTAAACTATGTGTCTGAGCATCAATTTTTATGTAATTAAGATTAATTAATTCAATTATGGTTAATTCAAATACTCAGGGGAGCCGTTTCTGACTTGTCCCAGTCCTTGTCAGCTTCAAAGTATTGAACTTACTGGTAAATTTTCCTACAAAAACTTAGTCAAGTTTTGGTTACCATGATAGTGGATCTATTCTTCCGTCACATTTATCTAAAACTGTAAATGCAATTGTGATATTACAGTGGAAAAATACATTTATGTAAAGTCCTCAAAACTCGGTGTCATCTGACATGTCAGCAAAGTGACGGGTCTAAAGGGATATTCCGTTTTATTTAAAGCCGTTTTATTTTTAAAAAATAGTGACACTAACCACAAGGGATCATTTTAGCTTAGCGAAATCAGTCAGTCTGTTCAATCCGCGGAAAAAATAGGGTGTCTTGCTGGTGTTGGCGGTTGGTCACGATTTGGTAGGTCAGGTTTGAAGCCTTTTTCTTAATTATTATATTTGTCTCACACTATCCAACTATTTACTATCTGTTTTTGGTGTTATTTAGCAAGTGTTTTTAGGAGTTCATTTAAAAAAATGTCATTCAATTAGGTTAGAATGCATTTTTCTCATTAGCTACGTGTATAATGTGACGGTCAGTTCAGTGACGTTTTATGCCGTCACATATAGGGCGGACCACCAAAGTCACCAAACTGACTCATAAGGCTAGGTGTACATACGTGTACTCAATCAAATGAAATTTAAGAAATACTTCTTAAATTTCATTTAAATCATAATTTATTTAATTAGCCTTACATTTTTGTTTTTTTTGCCAATTATTGTGCCATTATAGTTAAGCTATAAGTTAGTTTAAGTAAAAATAATAGATAACTTTCTATTACCTATTCGCATGTTTGACATGTTTGCTTTAATTAATAAAATTAATATTATTAATACCATACTTCAAATTATGTGATTAAATGTTACTATGAAAAAACATCGACTTTTAGTTCTAATTTAGTATTGTACATCATGTAGCCTCACCCTAAGGATTTTAGGTGTGTCAGTTTGGTGACTGTCCCAATTTTTATGTGGTTTATTTTACTTTTATCAGTTTTGTTTTGAAGTTTGCATAATATATATTATTCTTTTATTGTTTCAAATAATTTATTTTACCTATGCAACTTATAAATTAAGAAATAGGTCACTAAACTTATAAATTAAAAAGAAAATTATGATTGCAATGGAGTCACTCGTCACCAAACCGAATTTAAATCTTAATTTTAAGAAATTTAAAATAAGTAACTCATTAGTGTGTATTGTTTTTTGATAAATTTAATTAATCTGCATTAATTAAAGGTAACAATTACGTTTAAAACCCTTTGTTTTAAATGTTACAGTCGTTTTTCAATGTCACCAAACTGACCGTTATTTTTCTATAGTGTCCACTTAAAAATTGATTTTTACATAGAAATTAAGGTATTTGTAGGAAACAAAATATAATTTTTAGTTCAAAAAACATACGAAAATATTATGAAAGACTTTAATAAACTCAAAACTCATGTCTATAAAACCTCCATAATTTACGTATGGTGGCACTCAAAAATAAATATGCCCAGTTACGTACGTACCGCGGCCGCCGCCCGCGTCGCCTGGGCCGCGGCGCGCGCGCGCTCTTTGGTAGGTACCTTACATCTTCACCACCGAAAGATCAACGGTTCGAGTAGGTAGGTATGTAATATCATAGTATGCAGGAATTAATTATAATCACAGTCACAAAAGGTAAGTAGGTATCTACTGGGGTTAAAAGATTGAGTTTTTTGTATTCATTGGACAGCTTGTACAATAACCCGACTATTGGTGGCGGTGGGACATAGGACAAACTCGAGTATTCCCACTTAGCATACCGTTCACGATGCGTTTTACGGAAATTACCGCATTTTTCAGTAAATTAATATCATGTACCCGTGGTAGCTATTCAGTAGACGTGTAACCAAATCGAGGTACATAATGCCATACCTATTTTGTTAGTCTCACATGAATGTGTCACAAAAATCACAATAACATTTAATTTAACGCACTAATTAAGTTATTTATTACGTAAACACAACAAACACATCGGCGCGGGCGGCGGCGGCGCCACGGCGGCGGCCGCGCCGTCGCGGGCGGCTTCACTGCAGCGCGTGCGACGCGACGTCACAGGTTGAAACCCGGGGTCCTACTGAGTGACCTACTTACTAGTACTAATTATCTTCGGACCTTGTATGTTGGAAAAGGATAGACATACTTTTCGGCGATAGGATAAGTTCCGAACACTACACGATTTGCTTAATGAAACGATCGCCTTATTAATCGAACATAAGGTATATTTTAGAGTGACAAATTATTAGAACACGAGAGCCCGGTAGGTGCGTGTCAGTACCAAAGGCTGCCGGTCGTTAACCCCTTGGTGATGTGTGGTATGAAAATACATCGTGTTACTAATTTCAAAAATGAAAAATAGTGTCCTGTGCCGAAACTACTCGACCGATTTTGATGAAATTTGGTATTTAGACTGGGAACGTGTGTAGGTATGTCCAGTTCAAAAAAATGTGCTATTATCCTATCCGCCTTGTATATAAATAGTTTTAGGCGACCGGGGTTCTTGGGGCAGCCTAAACGCACTGTGCCGCACCAGGCCGGACATCAAAAAGCTACCGGCTTCAAGCTAAGTTTTTTCTTAGAGAATAATGCCGCTGCGGCCTTATTCTCTAAGAAAAAATAACATAGATCCGATGTAGAGTTCAGTAAACTTTTCTAAAACTATGTTGAAACCTGTGAAGTTAACTTGGTATTCTAAAAGCCAATGACGTCATACAAAACAAAAAGCCTGCAGGTTGCTACACGGCACGTCACGTGACTTCTTAGTGCGTCTAGAATACAAAATAACTCGCGAACCGTGTAAAAGCTAGCCGGAATAAATAAATTTAGATTAGAAATACGTACCTACAAACAAACAAAATGTACTATGCTATGTAATAGCTTTATATTACGACCTTGTATATTATCAATGTTTTTTTATCAGTTGTTATAAAAGTAGATAACAGTTATTTATTATACAAGGTATTGTATGAACATTATTCTTCCAAATGTGGAGTGACTTCAGCCGATCCGTAAATGTCTCTCCAGAATCCTAATTCCCCAGTATATTGCACCTTTCCAACGGTCAACTTGTCAGCTATCCTTAAATATTTCTTTTGGGCGTCATGTTCTGGCCAAGTTATACCGAGATCTTGATTTGGTGTAGGATTTCTGAAAAAATAAAAACAATGAATAACATAGAGATCAAGATCAAACTTTATGTCGTTCGCCTACGATTTCAACTATCTATAAAAAAAAGTTGAATCTCAATCAATTCAGTAGCTTTTCAAGCCAATACCTCTACATAAAGCACTACGCCTACTTTTTTTATTTTCGATTGTTTATCTAAAGAATAATACATTATATGATTATGATTAAATAATGGACCTGAAGTAAACACATCCCACTATTTTGTTTGCATCTCATTTATATCTCATTTGTTATAAAACAAATGAGATGTAATAATATGTTATTCCCAATAAAAAGTAATCTACGCTGTAAAAATGAACGAAATGTATCTCCGTATTATTTCATTTCGAATGGATATTTTGGAAAACCTTGTGGTGGGGGCCCTGTAAAAGTAAAATCTTAATACGAATAATACCGATATTAGGGTAGAAAACTAAATTTTTCATAATTCTATTTTGGTATTATGTTTGTATGGAAATGGTAACAGAACCCACCTTCTTATGCCGACACGATTCATTTCGATTCACGGAATATTATTATACAAACGAGAAATATAAATAAATACCCTTACCCATACTTTGCGAAATTAGTGAAAAGAGTACACATCAAATCTATATATTCCCTGGCTGTCTCGTCTATTTCACTTGACAAATTGTAACCAGGACCCGAAAACAAATAAGGAAGGTCGTCTCTATGACCAGCTTTTCTGATGCCGTATCGCGGCCCTGCCTGCTTGGTGTAAGCATTCCTCGAAGAATAAAGAGCAAATTCGTAGAAATAACGTCTGGTTGATGAACTTTGAGTTACTATATTATCCATATAATAATGAATAAAATAACTGTAGAACACCATAGAGTAGAATCGCAAAAATTGACCGATATTCGTCAAAGTCACAAAGCCACTACCGAAGTAATATTTTTCTACAGATTCCCCAATACTCTGTACTGTGGCCGGACTTCTTATGTTAGATATCTGTCTCGGTACATACAACTGTTTGAATTTGGGATAGTAATTTAAAATAGGATCTTGGAGTAAGATAATGTTAGGGAGACCCTCCCCATTCGTATGACCCATCATAAAGTCTGCGTCGTTGAAAATTCCTTGTCTTTTTGAATCAATTGGTTCAATTGTTAGATAGTGATACCCGCCCAATTCCTTTTCAAGAACAGGTGCGAAATAAGTTGTTAGAATGGGACCGCCAGGCGCTTGCTCTGATAAAAGTATATTAGCTCTGGTTACAAGCTTCTCTGCTGGGACATCTCTTAACCGATCAATTAGTTCATATGTATCTTCAGTATTGATATTTAATCTTCTACCTAGATTAAATGCCCGTTCTTTATGAGCAAAACTGGTGTAATATTGACTATAAATACTTCCACTCATAGAAATTGCTCTTTTGAATAGCCCTTTTGCAGCTGGCGATAGTAAGTGAAGACCTACGCTCGCGGCACCAGCACTCTGTCCAAATATGGTTACCATATCAGGGTCTCCTCCAAAGCATCTAATATTTTTTTTCACCCATTGCAATGCAGCTATTTGATCTTTGAGTCCAGCATTGCCAGGGACTTCTTTCGTGTCAACTGAAAGGAATCCGAGAGCGTTTAGTCTGTAGTTACAGGTGACAAGTATGACGCCATAGTTCATTAGGAAATCTGGCCCGTATATGTTGTCGTTACCAGATCCAATGACATATCCTCCACCGTATATGAAAAACATGACCGGCAATGGTTTTGAAGAATTCAAGTTCGGAGTGTATACATTGAGGTAGAGACAATCCTCGCTACCGATGATGGAACTAGTATCTGGTGCAATATCAACTGGTTGAATACAAACCGGTCGATGGTCTGTTGCGCTTCTGATACCTTTCCATTTGAATGCTGGTTGTGGTGCCTGTAATTAGTATCCGACAAAATCATTAATGTATGTAAGATTTTCTCTATCTTCTCAATCTTTTCAAGATTCAAAATTTTAACGTACAACATCAGAAATAATTACTTTATCATAAATCAAAATAATAATAGAAAATTTCGGTAATTTAAAATCCCATTTACCAGAAATCGTAGTTCTCTTAGAGGAGGTCGGGCAAAGGGTATGCCCTTAAAGCTGAAGTATGAACCAGAACGCGACTCTTTCTCTACACCTTCCAGTACCCCTTGTTCTACAGTAACAAGAATTGGATTTGGTTCTCCTCCTAGAACAATCTAAGAAAATAAAAAAAAAGATCCATGCTCCACATGATATTGATGATATGATTTTCTGGATGGTTTCAAAAAATATAAGTGTGTTGTTGACAGAATTTGTTTATTTTTATTATAAGGTTTAAACGACGTGCTTGCTTTTGACCTTACCAACGCCGCGAGTCAACTCGCGCGCACCATTCTTATAGGTGCCTAAACCGCCCTGCGCATATCACTCTGATATCGTTTCTGTGATAGAAAAGCTGTTTATTAGATCGAATTGTAGTAGTCGAATTTTCCGTAAACGCTTCATGGAACTGTATACTGGGACATTTTTAGTTAGATGAAGTAGGTAGGCTCGCCCTGCCTATTATCCTCTCTCTCGAAAATGTGCAGAGGAGGAACTGATCAAGGTGTCCTTCACCGTAAGAGTAATGAAAATTGGGCGTGTAACTACATTTTTTGGCTACAAAATAATGAAGTCAAGGTAATGTACCTAATGATTTATAAGAATACTTACTGCAATAAAAACGGTAAATAAACTTGTTATAGAAAACATATTGTTCCTGCAAAACTTACTACAAACAGCTGATGTTAGAGTTGAATTGTATGTTTTCCAGGCGTATACATTCGCTTGCTTTACTTTGACAGGACTGTTTTGAAAATAATGGTAAGTAGGTATTTTATAAGAACAACATTGTTTTCTAATCAAATTATAAACTAAAATCATTTCCGATTGTCGTGAAACAAACATCAATTCGCTAGTAAACTTGCCTATTATAGGTTAACTGCACGATTTTTAACGATCTTTTAACAGTTAATTAAAAAACAGCCAAGTGCGAGTCGCACTCGCGCGCCAATACTTACCATTAACACAAAAAATCACGTTTGCCCCTTAAATATTTATTTTTTTCTGTCTGTTATTGTAGCGGCAACAGAAATACATCATCTGTGAAAATTTTAATTGTCTAACTATCACGGTTAATGAGATACAACCTGGTGATAGGCAAACAGACATACAGGCGGACAGTGGAGTCTTGACAAATGGGTCCCGTTTGTACCATTTAGGTACGGAACCCTAAAAACGCTTTAATGTATAACGGTACCTAACGTGACCTAACTACTCAGAATAACAGAATAGATTCTGTAGTGTTGTACGGATTCGTTATAATAAGTACCTACTGTAGAAACAAAAAACCTTTCGAAAATAAAAAAAATGTTGCTTTTGATTTTCTTTTTTGTAGTAAGTACATTTTTGATGTGTGTTAAAATATAATTATGATTCATCATCAAAAATAATCTCGCTATAACACACATTTTAGAGCAATCTCAAATCGTAACTTTAAATAAAACTTAAAAACTAAAACTAAGCAAATTAATGAATAACCTTTAAAATATAAAACTAAATAGCTAAAAACTATAACTATACGTGGTAGGCAAAATCCACCCGACCCATGGTGCCCAAGATGCTGGCCCGCCAGCCTTGGCCCTGGGATCACGAGACGCCTCCACAAAACACTCCGACAACTCCCTTAGAAATACCCTAAGATCCTATTTGTACATCAAATGTCACCTACCTACTATTAATGGTCTCAAAATACAACGGTGTAAACAATTTTTAATTTATTTGATTTACGTAAAGTCTTACCAAAAACGTATTAAAAACAACTGAAAAAATACAATATCTACCCCGATTTTTATTATAAAGTGTTTCCAATCACTTGGATGACTAGTTCTTGAAGAAATGCCTTCCTTTCTTGCTTCCTTGATGTCGCTACGTACTCAGTCGCAACAACGAATGCAATTCTCAATTTCATCTCGGCCGGACAGGCACCTGTGGCGTGGCTAATTCGATAGCGCAGTACAGCGGCAGGTTCAAGTCCTGTTGGGTGCAACAATTTGCAAAGTGTTTTACAAAGAATTAAAAATACAATAGTAATGATGACGATGAACAAAACATAGTAAGTAAGTATGAAATTAATAACTTTTTGTCTTTGAAGGGTGCATTATGCTCAAATACAGTAAGAGTGTTAGTCGAACAAGGAATCGTACAAGGAGAAGTATTGATTCCGTCTACTAAAAAAGGAACCTACTGCAGTTTCAAAGGAATACCCTATGCTAGACCGCCACTTGGAAGATTAAGGTTTCGAGTGAGTCCTATCAATCAATTAGTCATTTATTCACCATTAAATAGAGTTGTTACAAATCGATCCCACCTTGTTATCTATCTTCTTTTTATATTATCACAATATTTTAGCTAAAGCATGTTGTTTAATGTAGTTACAATTAATATTATGATCTAATTGATACTTAAATAATAATACAAAACCAAAATACACAGAAAGTGTTCAAATTTATAATAGTAATACCGCCTTCTGAAATATATTCGTAAAGTTAATTATTCATAGTTATTTTTGGCGTTTCTCTTATTTTCAAAAGGAAAACACTTATCACACACACACGTAATATCTTCGGCTAAAACATATTTTAGATGTATTCGTTCACATTTCTAGTTTTACAAAATTCTATAATAATATAATTTTCAGGAACCTAAACCGCCTTTAAACTTTAATGACGTGTGGAAAGCAACACATCACGGACCTGTTTGTATCCAACAAAGTTCAGTATTAAGCGGGTTAATTATCGGCTCTGAAGACTGCCTCTACCTCAACGTATATACCCCGAACATAAATCCTCCAGAACTCCTGTCTGTAATGGTTTACATTCATGGCGGGTACTTCGTCTCAGGTTCAGGAAATGACAATTTATTTGCCCCAGATTTTCTAGTAGGCTTTGGTGTGATTCTCGTCACGATAAACTATAGATTAGACGCTCTTGGTTTCCTATCACTAGACCATGAAAGAGCTCTTGGAAATACTGGTCTTAAAGACCAGGTGGCCGCTTTGAAATGGGTTCAGAGAAATATAAGAAGTTTTGGAGGTGATCAAAGTAAAGTTACAATTTTTGGACAAAGCGCTGGCGGGTCGTCAGTGAGTTTACATATGATATCACCGGCTGCAAAGGGACTTTTTGATAGAGCTATACCGATGAGCGGAGTTATGTTTAACCCCTATTCTTTCAACGTTGCTCATGTAGAAAGAGCTTTAAACATTGGAAGACTACTAGACTGTAATACAGATGATCTTGATGAGTTATTAGATTGTCTCGTCAACGTTCCCGCAGAAAAATTACTTGAAGTTAGACCTAATATATTGCTATCAGACGAACTCAGTAGTAGCTTACTCAGCAATATCTACTTTGGTCCTATTGTTGAGAAAAAATATTCTAGAAACCAGTATTTGACAGAGGAGCCCAAACAATTAGTTCGTAAAGGGATATTTAATGATGTTGATCTAATGATCGGGTACACGGAAAATGAAGGCCTATATGCTACCACTTTATTCGACAGAATTGTACTGAAAAAATATCCGTTGTACAAAGAATTATATGTACCAGTACCGATTTCATATTTAAGGAGTCCTAAGGAAGTTCTTGATATTGGAAATGCGATTAAATACTTTTACTTCCAAAACGGAACAGTTTCATTGACCACTATGTCTAACTTCATACAGTACTACACGTGGTCGCATTATAATTTTGATATACATTATTTTTTGGACAACATTTTGCCCAAATGTAGTACTAAGAAACGTTTTTTCTACATCTTCTCCATTTACTCGTCAAGGAATGTGTTTTCTATGGAGGGAGCAAAGCGATATGGTATTTATCAAGCGACACACTTGGATGATCTGGCTTATCTATTTGATGGTAGAGGATTTAATCTTACCCTAGACCTAACATCTGAAGCGTATCAGTACGTTGAAAGGATGTGCAAACTGTTTACTAATTTTGTGAAATATGGGTAAGTTGTTACGATATTGACTAAAGACTTTAATTTCTGCATGCACACACTTATTTCGTCAAGATTTTCGATTCGGCATAAAACACTTTTACTAATTTGACTGTTTATAGCAGAACAGTTTTGAATGCTTATACAAGCAACTGCCCTGCGCACTAAATGAAAATCGTTTTGGTTCTGCTATACCGTAAACGATCACGGTATACCAACTGACGTTTCGAAGACTTTTTAGATCAAAATCACCATCAATATTTCTTTTTTACAGCACTCCTACACCAGATAACTATTTTGAAATAATCTGGCCAAACTACAGTAACAACATGGAGTATGTGCGAATCGACAAGACACTGACGATTGAAACTGTAAAATATTCTGGTCAATTAGGATATTGGAGAAGTATTTACGAACAAGCAGGAATAGAACCTTACTTAGACTAAAATATATTACACAGAATTCATAAACATTGTAATCTTACTATCTTACTATATCTTACTAATATTATAAATGCGAAAGTAACTCTGTCTGTCTGTTACGCTTTCACGCCTAAACCGCTGAACCGATATTGATGAATTTTGGTATAGAGATAAATAGGACCTCGGAGAAGGACATAGACTTTTGATCCCGTAGATTCCGCGGGATCGAGACTTACGCGGGTGTAACCGCGGGCGCAGCTAGTTTAATAATATGTATAGAGAAAACTACCATATTAGTTTAAAATCGTATAATATGAAAGTTTATAAATAAAAAAGTAATTTGGTTGTTACGGCAGGTGCCTTAGTCCTTATAGTTTCGCAGTGAATACCCCACATAGTAGGTTACCCGGTTCACTACCATCCTATTATCAAGTAGTTTTCATCCATAGATTTCTTAATAGTTATATTCAAAGTAATGGCTGTCCTTGTCTGCATTTTATAGTGCAGACTGGGATTATTGCTAGCTTGGTGTTTGCGAGCCAAATTGCAAGAAAGAAAAAATGATATTGAAAAGGTACCCTACGTGTTGGCTTTGGCTTCATACAACCTTCTAAAAGTCCAGAGATCCATTAACCTCGTGATCCTACGTCTTACCGACAATAAATAATGTAGTAAATATTTTAAAACAGGGTTTATTATCTAATTTGAATAAACAATTTAAAAAACTTCACGCTATTTTTTTCATTCAGTATGTTTTGAAAATAATGTTGGTAAATTACACGAGACAATACATCTATACATATAATAAAATCGTAACTTAGCGGTGTCTGTTTTTGGAAGATATAAAAAAAATATAAATTGTATGGGTATCTATTAACGCAGTAGAACCTATTTTTCTGTTTTTCTGGTTGTCTGTTTGTCTGTTTGTCTGTTTTTTGAAGATACTAAAAAAACCGGGCAAGTGCGACACTCACGCACAAAGGGTTCCGTACCACTGTCACAATTGGATACGGAACCCTAAAATGGTTTACAACCAATTTTTAAATTTTATAGGAAAATATGAAATATTTATCTTCGATTCTTACTCCCATCAAACGACCGAATCACTCAAAAAAAAAAACCTTGGCATTAAGAAAATCTGAAACTTATAAGAAACTCTTTGGTAAGTAAGGCAGACTGGTATATTTGACAGATAGGGCAGCCAATTTGAATTCCATGACCAACTCGATTTGTCCTGACCAATCAGAAGCGACCTCACATTGTACTAAACTCCTTGTTATTTTTGAAACACGTTTGTTGTATGGGAGCCCCTCTTAAATATTTGTTTTATTTTGTTTTTAGTATTTGTTGTTGTAGCGGCTACCGAAACACATCTTCTGTGAAAATTTCAACCGTCTAGCTATTACGGTTCATGAGATACAGCCTGGTGACAGACAGACTGACAGACGGACAGACAGACAGCGAAGTCTCAGTAATAGGGTCCCGTTTTTACCCTTTGGGTACGGAACCCTAAAAAAACAAATTTTATGGGTATCTATTAACGCCAAAGAACCTATTAAAAAAAAAAGGTTGTCTGTTTGTCTGTTTGTGTGTGGCTTTGACTACGCTAATCTCAGAAACGGCTCATACGATTTTAACCAAATTCGGTATGCAGATAGCTTTTGACCCCGATTAGGCTTGAGGCTATTTTTTATCCGGATATCAAGTCCGGTTATCCGGAAAAAGTGATTTTTCTAATTTTCTCTTCATTGATTTCAATGTTATATCAAAGAAGTATGTTGTGAGCAATCAACACATAATTTCCGGATATCTGGATATCGAAAAATTCGAACAAAAAAATATCCGGTTATCCGGAAATTCAAAAAAATTTAGATATTGGACCTATCCGTATGTCCAGAAGGCCTACTGCGTTTCTCCGAATGATAATTTGTGACGTTCGAAATTTAAAATTTTTTGAAACTGTTGAAGAAAATTTTTGGTCGGACCGACCGATAATAAAATTCATAAATCTATAGGTACTTAAACTAAAATTGTAAATGTTTTTGGAAGAATCTAAATGAAAACAATTTTTATGAGTAGTATCTATTTTTAACCGACTTCGAAAAAGGAGGAGGTTTTTAATTCGGTCCGTATATGGTTTCTTTGTATGTATGTATATATGAATGAATGTATTTCCATCAATAGAATATTATGAAGTAGGTACTAGGTACAGCTTGATGGACCACCTGAAACCACTTTCTCATCAGAAAACTCCTCAGTGATTAAAGTTACAGTTACAATTTTGATGATTTTTATTGGCAGTCGAGAATGCACTAAAAAGGGTAAAAAATAAAATAAAAAAAATTAAAACCGACTTCAGAAAAAAGGGACAAAATAACTTCTCCTATATACAGTACCACGAACTTATTTGTTATGTAAGCTGAAGTCGGGCAGTTTTTCAGATTGCGTGTAGTTTCCCTCCCGATGTACGTCCACCTTACCGTAGTGGGGGGACTCAGTAGCTGGGCGGCGGGCAGTGAAGCTACTAGGCGCACAAGGTGGGAAGCTGGGCTTGCCTGGCTTCCTTACCGTAGTGGGGGGACTCAGTAGCTGGGCGGCGGGCAGTGAAGCTACTAGGCGCACAAGGTGCCTGGCTTCGTGGAAGAGGAGGGGGCCGCATGGAAGACAACCACTTTAAAAAAAATCGCCTCAGCCCGGGGTGGTGAACGTGGGCTTTCGGAGCATAGGATTACCGCCGGTTTTGAAAGTCTCGAGACGGTGGCGTGTCCGTGCCTCTTGGAGAGGGATTGTCCTTTGGGACAGAGATGAGGCCGTCCGGGTAGGTGGATGTAGTTCGCGAGGAATTCCCACTGACCTCGGCACTTGCGGAGCGAGGAACGCCGAAGGGGCTTATTTTCTTCTATTTTTGAAGTCAGGTTATTTTTTTTATATTTTCTACAAAGGCTACTTTGTCGTTACCTACCCTGCTTACAAGTTACCTACCGCTGCGCAAAATCAACACTTAAACAGACTCTGCCATGACTGTCTTCAGCTCAGCCACAATCTTCCCTGGTCTTCCGTTTAAGCATAGATTTTTGCACAGCGATAAGTAGGTGTTCGAAAAACGCTGACGAAGTCGCGGGCACAGCTAGTTTTGAATATAAATTAAATGCATAGGTTACTTTATTTGTACAACACAAGAAAATAGACTTAAATACAAATACATAAAGTGAAGGCAGATCCAGTCCGAAGTCCGAAGGAATGATAGTCCATTTTAGTTCCATTTACAAAATAATAAAACAATCACCTACTCTGTCGTAAATACTATCCGAACTTCTTATTGTGGTCATAAAACGTCATATACGGGCGGCGCATATAGGTACTCTTATTCTGGATCCCCTACGTAAGGAGTTACTCCAGCTTTATCATAAACGCTTTTCCAAAATTTCAAAACGCCAGAATCGTATTGAATTTTACTAAGATATGGTTTCTTCGAAATTATCAAGGCATTCATGTTTTTGTAATATTCAGGCCAGGGGAAATTTTGATATTCTTTAGGTAATAAACAGGCAGCGTTTTTAGGTGTTGGATTTCTGAAAATGAAAAGGAATTAAATAGAAAGAATTGATGAAGACAGTAGTAATCGTGTTGTTGGATATTTTTGAATGAATATATATATAAGTTAAATAACATACCCGTATTTTGCAAAGTTTGTGATCAAAGTGCAGAACAATTTGATGTATTTATAAGACTCATCATTGATGTCAAATGGTATATTGTACCCGCTGCCGTGGAATAGATATGGCAGTTCGTCCTTGTGAGTGGCTTTGTATATCCCGTATCTCATACCACCAGGTTTGGAGAATACGTTTCTCGTAGTATAAATATCAAACTCATAGAAGAAGTTATTAGTTCGATAATTTCTTGGAAGAAAAAAGTCACTGAAATAGTGTATTGGGTAAACAAAAATATTTAAAGAAATAAAATCAACTAAAGTAGTCGCATTACTTAAGACAAATGTACCGTCTCCAAAATAATAGTTTTTAATTGTTTCACCAATTTTAAGAGTTTCCACAGGGCTTTTCAAACGTAGAATATTTTGAGGTACGAACAGTTCAAGGTATTTTTCAATATATTTGAGATAGAAATCTTGGCGATCTATTAAACTTATAAGGCCTTCTGCTACAGTATGACCACGCAACAGGTCTACTACGTTTAGCTGCCCTTTCTTTTTTATTTCAATCGGTTGTTCTGTTAAGTAGTGATATCCTCCTTGATCTTTTTCTATAATTGGACCGAAATTTGGATTTAAAGTACTGTATGTCTCTTCAGATAAAAATATATTAGCGCTTTGTGGGGCCACTAGTTTTTCAGCTGGTATTTCTTTTAGCGAGGAGATTAATTCTTTTTGATCTTTTGTGTAAATGCCAAGTTTTTTGGCTAGATTGTAAGCCCGAAGTCTATGTCCAAAAGTAGAGCCAAACTCACTGAAAAGAGTACCACCCATCGCGATTGCTCTATTAAAAAGTCCTTTTGCTAGAGGAGAAACCATATGGTAAGTAACACAAGACCCACCAGCAGCTTGTCCAAATATAGTGACTTGTTTAGGATCTCCGCCGAAATGTTTTATATTATTTTTCACCCATTGTAAAGCAGCTATCTGGTCTTTAAGTCCAGCGTTACCTGGTTCATTTTTTGTGTCTGCAGAGAGGAATCCGAGTGCTCCCAGTCTGTAGTTTGAAGTGACAAGAACTATATCATGATCAATTAGAAAATCAGGGCCGTACATATCGTCGTTTCCGGAACCAGTCACAAAACGTCCACCATGAATCCAGAACATAACTGAAAGAGGTTTCAAAGGGTTCATATTCGGTGTATAGACATTTAGGTAGAGACAGTCTTCATTGCCTATAGTAATGACACCATTATCTGGTATCTGCACACATTGGAATCCGAAGTTTATTGCATCTCTAACGCCTTCCCAATTAGATGGTGGTTGCGGAGCCTGAAACATTTTTAAGTAGGCTATTTAAACTATTTTTTTAACTACTAAAACTGCAGTTTTTATGGTAATTTACTTGCCTGAAACCTTAAATCTCCTAGCGGTGGTTTTGCAAAAGGTATTCCTTTAAAACTGAAGTATTTTCCTATACCAGTAACTGGAACCTTTTCTTCACCTTGCAATACTCCCTGTTCGACTGTTACTCGTACATTGTTGTTGTTTCCCAAAACTTCCTGTAGGACATAAAATATGTTTCGAATTAGAAAATCTAAGATATTTCACTTTTTCAAATAATTAGGTGGGATACCATTCCATTGCCACCTTATATAAAGGTAAAGTGATAAACTATTATGAACTTATAAACTACACTAAACTTTGATTAGTCTAATAAATACCTTGTAACAGAAATGTAATACGAAGATGTAAACATAATATATTAAAGTGTTTAAAATTTTCTTGGCCATTGAAATACGGTATTATTTTTTACTTTAAATTAAGTTACACTACTTGCTCACATACGTATAGTAGAAATAATTTGGTATTGTCTGTGTCAAAATTATCACGTTTTATGCAAATATTTTAATGGAAAGTAGGATATTAAAATAATTATCAGTATTGTAAAAAATACTTCAGTTTTACTGACTTACGCTAGCCTCGGTTAAAACTTTAACTTTTAGCCTTATTAATAAACGTGTAATAAGGTCTGAGTACTTTTATCACTTTTTGTTTCTTTCTGACAACTTTGAAAGTTCTTGCCACGCAAAAAGACAAAGCATGCTCTCACTACTTCCACGTTACTCCACGTTTATTAATAAGGCTAAAAGTTAAAGTTTTAACCGAGGCTAGCGTAAGTCAGTAAAACTGAAGTATTTTTTACAATACTGATAATTATTTTTCAGTATTGTAAAAAATTGGTTTCTCGGTACGGTGTTATTTGCATTTGTTTTGCTACATAATTTTGTTAATATTGTGCCCAAATAACAAGAATTAATTAATCGTCTATGATCTAGGGTTCACAAATTTAATAAACATAGCGCAACCTAGCTCTAATTTAAGCAACTAGGTTTGATTGAACTACTAGTGGTTACTAGCCAACGGATATACTACATATACCTATATATTTTTTTGTAAATACATATGACGCATATATAAAACACCTAGAATCAGAAACAAGCATTTAATGGTCAGCAGAAGTATTTGTCTTCTTACAACCATGTACGTTGCAGTTGGTTATTCTGGTATTCGCCACTGATGCCGTAAAAATAACTTCGACTGGTGCAAGTGGCGCTTATAAAAAGTCTATAATGTTTTTTAATTGAGGTCCGTGAGGAAATTAAATTATCAAGAATCTTCAGTTTTTAAAAACATTTTAAAATAATTACAGCACTGAACAAGTCTTTTGAAAGTGAACTGGCTAAGCTCTGACGATTGAAACAGTTCAATATGCGTCAGCTGGTATTTTGGAGAAATAGGTATTTGCAATTATAAAGGAATAGAATCTTTTCGGGGCTATGTGAGTCTGCCTTTTTTTCATTTACTTTGCCTTTGTATAATGACTGGCTAATGAATACCTGAAGCGCAGATTTTTTTTAAACGGGTGTTAGAGCCTGGTTTTAGTACAAATGATAGCAAAATACTTTCTATATGGAGTTTGAATCGTAAATGCCCAACCACAAAACGCGATAGGTACTGCGCTGGCGCCCAGGAATTTCACGGACCACGGTGCGGCCTTTTATTATGATGTATCCCCTACGTAAAAAGTTACTATTGCATGATCATTTATACTCTTTTAAAAAAGCTGTTCTATATAGCACCAGTCTCATTGTCTACTGGACATTAAGTAAAGATGGATCTTTCTGTTTACGGCTGGATGACGAATATATGTATAGTCAAAAGTAAATATGTTTAGCTTAAATTTCTTTTTAATTTTTGGATGTAGCTCAAGGCTATTTTATTTAGAAAATTTATTTTAAAGGAAAAATAGCATTCAAAAATTTTCACTTGCGGCGAGGCTTGAACTCGCGTCTTTGGGTCGGTACCCCAACGTCTGTTCCAATTAGACTACGCAAGTCCACGCTGCGTGCCGTGAAAACTTCCAATGCTATATTCTCCTCTGATTGTTTACGATTAGGGCCGCAAGTGAAAATTTTTGAATGCTATTTTTCGTTTAAAATACATTTTCTAATGTTTATCTTAGTTTAGTTTTAGAATATTTTATTGTCTTAGAATATGTACGACATATATTTATGTAATTTTTTATGTACTCATTCATTTATTATAATAGAATTAGCGTCAGATTTTATTAGTCCCATAGTATGGATACGGTCAATCGGACAATCATAAAAATGTAAATTGTTTTTCTGGCACTTCACGATACAGACTTCTACTGTGGGGGCCGCTGTAAATCGTTTGTTTGCTTCGGGTTTTATTGGTTAATAAATATTTCTTCATTTTCATTTTTCATGTTATTAGGGAGGGATGAAGTATGTATTTTTTTCATAATGACAGTTTTGTATTGTGGTTAATAAAAAAATAAAAAATATATAGTCAAAAGCTTATTCTGGGTCCACTATGTAAGGAATTACTCCAGCTTTATCATATACGCGTTTCCAAAATTCCAAATCGCCGGTTTCATAATGAATTTTCGTAATATATGGTTTCTTTGTAATCATCACGGCATCCATGTTTTGGTAATAGTCAGGCCAGTTGAAATTTTCATAACGTTTAGGTAATGAACCGACAGCGTCTTTGGGTGTTGGGTTTCTGAAAATGAATAGTAATTCAATTGATAAGAACTGTTGAAGTTAATTTACTAAAGATAGGGATAAATTATATTCGATAAATGAAATCGGTACAATGTTGCAATTTAATTTGTCTAACATACCCGTACTTTACGAAGTTTGTGACCAAAGTGCAGAACAAGTTAACGTATTCATATGACTCGTCATTGATGTCAAAAGTTATGTTATATTCGCTGCCGTGGAACAAATATGCCAGATCGTCATTATGAGTAGCTTTGTATATCCCGTATTTCATACCTCCAGGCTTGGAATAAACGTTTCTCGTAGAATAAACACCAAACTTATAGAAGAAATTGTTCGTTGAGTAATTTCTCGGAAGAAAAAAGTCACTAAAATAATGAATTAGGTAATCAAAATGATTTAAAGAAATGAAATCAATCAAAGTAGACGCATTACTTAAGACAGAGGTACCGTCTCCAAAATAATAGTTTTTAATTGTTTCACCGATTTTAAGAGTTTCCACAGGGCTTTTTAAACGTAGAATATGTGCAGGTACAAATAGTTCAATGTATTTTTTCATATTTTCAAGATAGGTATCTTGTCGCACTTTTAAATTTCCGAGGCCTTCTGCTTCAGTATAGCCACGCATAAAGTCTACTACGTGCAGCTGTCCTTTTCTTTTCAATTCTATTGGTTGTTCTGTTAAGTAATGATACACTCCTACATCTTTTTCTATAATTGGACCAAAATAAACTCTAAAAGCACTGGATATTTCTTCAGATAAAAATATGTTAGCGGCTTGTGCGGCCACTAGCTTTTCGGCTGGTATTTCTTTAAGCGAGGAGATTAATTCATTTGGATCTTTCGTGTAAATGCCTAGTGTTTTACCTAGATTGAATGCTCGAAGTCTATGTTTTAAGGTTGATGCATATTCATTAAAAAGACTACCGCTCATTGCGATAGCTCTATTAAATAGTCCTTTGGCTACAGGAGAAACCATATGGTAAGTAACACAAGATCCACCAGAGCTTTGTCCGAATATTGTAACTTGTTTAGGATCTCCACCAAAAGTTTTAATATTCTTTTTCACCCATTGCAAAGCAGCTATTTGGTCTTTAAGTCCAGCGTTACCTGGTTCATTTTCTGTGTCTACTGAGAGGAAACCGAGCGGTCCCAGTCTGTAGTTTGAAGTGACAAGAATTATGTCATGACCAATGAGAAAATCTGGGCCATACATATCGTCGTTTCCAGATCCGACCCGAAATGCTCCTCCATAAATCCAGAACATAACTGGAAATGGCTTCGAAGGATTGATTTCAGGCGTGTAAACATTGAGGTATAGACAGTCTTCGCTGCCTATAATCGAGTTAGCAGATGACTGCACACATTTTGGTCCATGGTTTGTTGCATCTCTGACACCTTCCCAATTAGAAGGTGGTTGAGGAGCCTGAAACATTGTAAGGAGACTATTAAAGTCACACATACTTACTTGTAGTTTTTATGGTGATGTTAGTTTGGGATATTTACTTGCCTGAAATCTTAAATCTTCTAACGGTGGTTTTGCAAAAGGTATTCCTTTAAAACTGAAGTATTTTCCTATACCAGTAACTGGAATCTTTTCTTCACCTTGCAATACTCCTTGTTCTACTGTTACTCTAGTTTTATTGTTGTTTCCCAAAACTCTCTGAAATTATTAAAATAGTGGTTGGATGTTTATCCTAATTATTTTATAATTCTAATATCAACTTTGTCGAGCATTACTTAGGTTACCTTAAATAAAATTAGTAATACGATAATGTTTAGATACAATTTTAAGGATTTCTTAGCCATTGGATCTGATTTTACGTTCCTTATGTTATTGGTTCCACTACTCACTTATACGTAGAGCAATGTCAATGATCATTGTAAATACTATTGTATAGTTTGTGATTACTTTATCATGCCTTTATTTAATTATTTGAATAGCAAGTAGAAAGTAGGTATATTAAAAGTCATTAATATACAAATACAAGAATTTAGAATTGTTAGTACCATAATTAAAATACGTCAAAGATTAGACTAGTTTAGACTCGTAATTACGGTTACGTATCATAATGACTATTTTCATCTGCACTATTTTCAACTTAACTACAGTCGTCTCGACTACGGTCATTTCGAATATTGGTCGACTGAACTACAGTTTCCCCCTAAGTATAAATAAAGGGGTTACTTTTGATTATTATTTTTTAAGTCTGCAGTAAGTATTTACACTTACTTAGGCATAGGTACCTACGTACCTAATTATGCATATGCCATAAAAACGTCTGCGTCTTTATCTAGCAACTAGCTTAGTCCCGCGGTTTCACCCACGTAAGTCCCGATCCCGTGGAAATATCGGGATCAAAAGTAGCCTATGTTACACAGGGCAGGGTGAATGTAGCTTTCTAATTGTGAAACACACACACACACACAAACATAGAAATCTTTCGTCTTTATAATATTAGTGTAGAAGTGTAGATGTAGATTGATTAGGCAAAACAAAACAATAAAATGTTTTTTAGAGGTTAATAATTATTAATGATCATTTTTTTGTCTTTGTTTATACAAGTTATAAGTTAAATACGTAATGGAAATAAACATAGATTCTCGGGGTAACAGAGTCTGATTCCATAAACAACATCTACGGATGGAGATTAGGTTTATTTAAGGTTTTAATTAGTTCACGTTTGGGATTTCAGTGGATTCTGATATTTAAAATTTGAATTAAGGCCGAACTGAAAACTATCACTATACGAAAAGAAGAAGAGTAATCTTTGACAAGGAGATATGCATTATCAAATCCTATCGTGACAGAATAATGCTAGTCTGGTTATAAAAAGATGTGTAGAAATGTAGCTACCTACTTGTATTATTGTCACAGAATAATGACCAAAATATTTCCCATGATATCTACATCTACACTAATATTATAAAGAGGAAAGATTGTGTGTGTGTCGTATGTTTGTAATCAACAAACTCAACCAAAACTACTGAATTTAAAAAAATCTTACACCAAAAGAAAGCTACATTATCGAGGAGTAACATAGGCTTCTTTTGATCCCGATATTTTCACGGGACTTACGCGGGTAAAACCGCGGGACGCAGCCAATCTTACTAATACTATGAACGCGAAAGTTTGTATGTATGTCTGTATGTGACTTTGTTACTCCTTCACGCAAAAACTACTGAACCTATTGCGATGAAACTTGGTATATAGATATCAAGGGATCTATATTAACACATAGCCTTTCCCGATATTACAGAGGGATCAGGACTTACGCGGATGAAACCGCGGGACGCAGCTAGTTATATATATAGAGCAAAATTATTAATCTATCGAGACGGTACGGTCCGCCCCTAGGGCCAACCTTTGTCAACGAACCAACGAACGTTCGAAAGTCCAAGGCCTTTTATATTCCAAGGGATTGGTAATCAGGAATCCAATAATATGATATCGATACTTTTCATACTTGAATGCGACCCGAATAGGATCATACTTTTACATTGTGATAAATAAGACTACTTGAATATACGAGTATGATATGAATAACGTACGCTGAATGCTGAATGTAATTGGCCGGAAATACGGTTTAAATCCAAGCTGTGTTTTATTACAAGTCTACAGCTATCCCCTTACTTATAAACGATGATTAAGGAAAGGATACACCTACTCGATTCATACAAACGTAGTCGACTGTTTCCTCCCTGGAAAAGGCAAATAATATGTTTATGCCTTAAAACCTATTCCTAATCCTATTCCTTTCTGCCTTTCTTATTCCTTAAGCTAATCTGTAAAAATGTGACAAAAGCTGAGGCCACGCATAGGGTCGTTTGTGAATACGGGCAAGTGTCTCTCGCCGGTATTCACAAACGACCATATGCGTGACTTAATGCTTTGTCTTGCTCAGGGGTACGGGTCTCTCGCCCGTAATCACACATGACCTCAATGCTTTGTCTTGCTTTTAAGAGTGACAATTAACATCAGCGAACTGAACATGTGAAAGCTGAGTCCAGACATATAGGATCGTTTGTGAATACGGGTGTGTGTCTCTCGCCCTTATTCACACATGACCTTAATGCTTTGTCTTGCTTTTATGAGTGACAATCAACATCAGCGAACTGAACATGTGACAAAAGCTGAGTCCAGGCATATAGGATCATATAAGCTTGTTTATTATTTACTTTTGTACATGTGTTTTTTGTTTTTTTCTTTGTTTATGTTGTGCAAATAAAGATTTCTATCTATCTATCTATCTATCATGTAAAAGCTGAGTCCAGACATATGGGATCGTTTGTGAATACGAGCGAGAGATACAGCCTCCTCGCGATGTCATTACGCCACCACCTGCGAACTAACGATTTGCGGGAATTAAACAGGAATTCACGACGTTCCCGGGAATATTCCCAGCAATATAAGTCATCGTAAATCATTCAGATTGCTCGTTGAAAGTGCTACGTTCTTTAGACGTCGTGAATTAATGTCGGCATAAGTCAAAATTAAACTTCTGTTGCCGCGAATGAATTTATGTTTTTGTTGTTTACGGCGTCTTGATTTTCAATAGCTGTATGTATATAGGTACATATTCTTATTTATAGCGTCTTCCTTTTGGGCCTACATATTTAAAGATTACTTAGTATAATAAAACTGGTGTCATGATTCGCAGAGGATACTGAGGAAGGCCTCTGTGGCGCGTCGGGCGAAGTCCTGACTGCAAAACAGACGGTTGTAGGTCAGATTCCCACCGAGTGCAAATTTTTGCTTAAAAATAAATATTTGTTTCTGGTCTGAGCGTTTTCTATATTTATCATATAATAATTGTGTATGTACCTATGTATTTACAAAAAAAAATGTGTAATAAAATATGTAGTATATCCTTTGTCTAGTACCCAAAGTACTAGTCTAGTGCTTAGTTTGGGGCTAGACTGCTCTGTGTGATCGCCAATGTGTCGTATATGTAGTTTTGCGTGAACACAAACACACATCTTTATACATATATAAAAATAAAGTCGTGTTAGTTACACTATTTATTCTCAAGAACGGTTAAACCGATTTGGCTGAAAATTAGTGGGGAAGCTTATAAACTTTATAATATTGTTACCTATCTATTTCAAAGAACATGTTTAAAATAAACTAAAAAATAACTTTTTGTTGTAAAAAGACTAAAGGAGGAGAATTTTTGAATTGAGTATGGTAATCATTACTCGTTTATGTGACATTGTCATTGTTTCGTATTTTTATGCGGCTATAGTTGTTATGTTTTATTTCCAATAGTTGTTGTATATAGGTAAGTACCACGGCAAATAAAACAAAACAATTTATAGTATGTGATTTTAAGCTATTACTCCAAAAGTCTATGTTTGGCCGAATTTACTACTTCAAATTGTGAACGAAGTAATCTCGGATACTGAGATATGTGGTTCGCCCGAGAAGGCTACATCAAAATATTAAAGTAGAAAACTCGGCCGTGGATGAGATATTGTGTGTCCGAGTTACCCCCTAAGCCGAACCAGGCTTAGGGGGTAACTTGGTGAGAGTTTCAATTTATCAGCGTCCCGCCCGCGCCGCGGAATCAGCCGTGTCTCTAATAATTAAACGCTCTCATATATTTCTATATATTTATTTTCGCTCCGCACCGCTTTCTCCATTTAAATCGAGCCCTAAATCGTAAATAGGTACAACTGAGTAGACATTAAAAACAAACAGAAAACCCGCTGAATCTCAAACAGGTAGGTACAATTTGTAGGATCCTTAAGCATTTTTTAATCGCTTGATATTCAGTCGCTTCTAAAAATTGAATTTTAAGAGAAGGTCGTTACCTGACACCGTTTTGGTTGTGATTGGTTCTCATTTTCATGAGCATTATTAGCATAAAGTATAAGTATCTACTTATTAGAATTTCGGAACATTATCTGATACTCAGGCGGGCTTGCTAGCTGATTACGTAACTTTGTTGATAACAAATCTTGATTGAAACAATTGAAATTGTTGATTTTTGCGTTTACGGATATACAATTAGACAGTTACAGTCGAAAGTTTTCATTATGTTACAATGACAAATTATTGTTAGCGACTGAATGACAAGTTATGAAAAATTTAAATTGTTTCTATCGAAATTTGTGAGCAACATAGTTAAGTACGTAATCAGGGGTCTGCCTGGTCTGAACATTTAAATCCCATCAGAGTTTGAGAAGAAAACACATTGTTATTTGCTAACATTTTTGTATTAACGTTAAAACTATGTCTAAATCTAGACTTAAAAAATCAGCCAAGTGTGAGTCACACTTGGCCGGCCATAATTACAAAAAACATACGTTTTTCTTTGTATGGGAGCCCCACTTCATATTTTTTTATTCTGTTATAACTGCAACAGAAATACATCTTCTGTGAAAATGTCAACTGTCTAGCTAGCTATTACGGTTCATATGAGGTACAGCCTGGTGACTATATTGATAGACAGACAAACAGACTAACGCAGCGTACTACGTGGACGATTGGATGCGAATGCGATTGCGAAGCGATCCGATCCGGTGCGGCGCGGAAACAAGGAACATCCGAGAATCGCGCCGCATCGTACTTTACGTGCATTTGGCCACGTAGGACACTTCAATAGCTATCGACTGTTCCTTGTTTCCGCAACGCACCGGATCGGATCGCTTCGCAATCGCGTTCGCATCCGATCGCCCACGTAGGACGCTGCGTTACAGTCTTAGCAATAGGGTCCCATTTTGTACCCGACTACGAAAAAAGGAGGGTTATGATTTTACCCTTCAGGTAAGAATCACTATACACGGACTCTGACAGCAGCTGTTCATTTTATCCCTATATATGTATATGCCATCTTCATTTTTTAATTATAAACCATGATTTGACACATTTTCCTGAAAAAAACATCAGATTCAAAAAACCAAAACGTCAGATCGTAGTCTAAAATTAAAAAACTAAAGATAGGTATGTGAAAGCCTCATTCAAAACCGACCAACTAGTTACAAATCGACCAGAGTGCAATGCAGAGCGGTCAATTGAGTACAACTACTGCACACAAGCCTGGGAACGATTACCTACTTTAATGACCAGTTGGTTCCTAGTAATTAGTGAAGTTAGATTACCTAGGAGTTCTAGAAAACATAGCGTACAGGTTAGTTAAGAGTTAAATAGGTAGGTATACCTGAGAGGTTAAATAAGTATTTAAGAGGAAAGGATAACTACTCGTCCGTACAGATGTAGTCGACTGTTTTCTCCCTGGATAAAATATAGGAGCAAAATGGTGTTTAAGTACATAATTATGCCATTACATCTTACCTCAAAATAGTTTCTATTGCGTTAATAAATACCAAAAAAATGATTTTCTTTGTACTTTGCAACCAGACATCGCTTAGTTATAATTTTATAATTAATGTATAACTTTAAATTTTCGAAAACTGCTTCTACTTTCTTAATTTGTTTTTATTGCTCAAGGCTATTTATCTAGATTTTTTTAAGGAACAATACGTAATAAATTAGAAACAAATTAAATAGATGGCGTTAAATCGTGCCTAAGTTGTAAACAAACCAGGGGTGAATCAAATGCCATTCATAATTTTCACCGCTCGGGGGAGGGACTTGCGTGGTCTAGTTGGTATAGACGTTGGGGTACGAGCCCAAAGACTCGAGTTCCAGCCTCGCTGCAAGTAAACATTTTTGAATTTATATTTTCCTTTAAAAAAATATAAATAAAATAGCCTTGAAGACAAATTAAGAAATAGGTACTAGAAGATAACTGATGAAAATTAATAAAACATTTTAAACGAAACAGAAAATTAGCTACATAGGTACACAATGATATAATCACGAAAACCAATTCAAAAAGAACAATTTCACTCAAGTTTCAAATTACAATAACTTTAACAATGAAACGAAATTATTTTACGATTTGAACTTCCTGTAAACCGTTTCGCGTCAGCATTAGATCCGCCTACTTTTGATCATAACCTCTCAGGTGCGAAAATACTTTGTAACCCAGAGATTATCAGTCGGCCGATATAAACCAGTTTAAGAGGAGTATCAACGCCAACGACCTTGAAACTGAAAATCCCTGTCGGGCTCATTGAAAATTGTTGATTATTTCATGACGGAATGTCGTAGAACTTTTTTTTGTGCACAGATTGTAGGTGACATTGTTTCCTACATTTTGGTGTAGTTTTAAGACAAGAACCTCCTATTGGTGCAAAGCCTATCCAAATTTTAGACAAAAAATGTCTGATTTGGCTAAAATGTCGATAGGATTCAATACGTTTCGACATATTTGTATGGAAACTGCACTAAAATATCGGAAACAATGTCAATCTGTACACAAAAAAAAGTTCTACGGCATTCCGTCATGAAATAATCAACAATTTTCGATGCGCCCGACATGGATTTTCAGTTTTTCAGCATATGGCCCTTAAGAGAACAGTCTACCTACACTTTTCTCAATACAAACTTAACAAACGTAGCCGACTGTTTCATTCCTGGATAAAGATATTAGAACAAATATGTTTATGCCATAAGTCCCATATCAGCCATGGCCATGCCCCTACGTTTTGATTTTTTTCATTTGACGTCCAAGCAAAGACAAAAGCTTTGTCATTTTATTATCTTAAGTTATAGCAAAACTGTATCAAACTATCGCCCGATAGATAATTAACAATCTGAGGTAGCATTAAGAAAACAAAATGGCCGACGCAGGTGTTACATTTAAGAATTGAAATGAAGAACTCGTAAACCCAAAGTTGAACTGTTATAAAATCTGAGCATGATCGTTAGCATACTAATAGGGGTTCCGTACCACGTTAGTATAAGTTGTAACGAGGTTCAAAGCCTGGGCCAAGGGAATCCTAATTAGCTATAATAAAGACTTTCTGTATATTTTATCTGTTTGTATTAAAACTATGTAAAACGCGATTTTAAATGTTTATATTTTAAGTAAACAGGCTTAAAACTTTAAAAAATCGCTTATAGTCCCAAAGTCCAACTCCTATAGCCTTATTAATAGACGTGGAGTAAGATCGGAGTACTGAGAACATGCTTTGTTTTTTTTCCGTTTCGAGACCTTTACAGGTTCCTCAATCTTGAATCGTAAATCTTGAAGAAGGGACCTGTAAAGGTCTCAAAACGTTGAGCGTTGAAACAGTGCTTAAAGTATAAACACCACAAGAATAAAACCGAAAAATGTCTTTAATTTCGATGACTAAGTTTATGTAACGTTTGTCTTTGAAACTTCATGTCACAGTAAAAGACAAACTTTACATAAAGTTAGTCATCTATCTATCTATTTTACTATTATAAAGCGGAAGAGTTTGTTTTTTTGTTTGAACGCCCTAATCTCAGGAACCACTGGTCCGATTTAAAAAAATCTTTCGGTGTTGGATAGTCCATTTATTGGCTATTCATTGGCTACTTTTGATCCCTATATTCCCACGGGATCGGGACTTATGCGGGTGAAACCGCGGGGAGCTGCTAGTCTTTTATAAGTAAGGGGCTATATGCATAGATTTTCCAGGAAGCCAGAGTGTCGATAACACTCGACCATCTCGCGTATTTACCTTTGATTGAAATAGCAAGGGAAAGATCGAATTAATTAAATTGATAGCCTCCAAAAATTCTTGGTAGAACCTTTATTTAGAAGGAATATTCGTAAATTGATTAAAAGGGTTCGTTAATATTGAATGTTAAGTGGTATAAGTTTACTAATCCGGGAGTTTAAGATAGGGGGTTTCATTGGAACCTTTCTTGACTAGTAACTATGTTGCTTTTTAAAAGTATTTTGCTTTAAGGGTACAGTCTACCTACTCTATTCTCCATACAAACTTTACAAACGTAATCGACTGTTTCCTCCCTGGATAAAGATATTAGAAAAAAATATGTTTTTGCCATAATTCCTATATCAGCCATGGCCCTACGTATTGATGTTTTTAAATTTTTCGAGTTTTATTTCCATTCTAATTTGAAAAAAAAAAAAAAAAACAAAACGTAGGGGCATGATGGTCATGGTAGACAGGTTTTATGGCATTAACATATTTGCTCTAATGTGTTTATCCAGGGAGGAAACAGTCGACTACGTTTGTATGGAGAAAGAGTAGGTAGACTGTCCTCTTAAAACGCTCGAGTTGAAATGTTTCATTTTACCCGAATGCACGATGCAAAGAAGTGTTATGTGTTTATCTGTCTATATATGTATGTTTGTTCCTATTTGGCGCCCCGAGGCCAAACAGATGAACCGATTTTGATTAAGTGACTACTGAACTTTGTTATAATTTATTTTCCGTTTTTATTTAAAGTTCATTTTAAGCAGTCGGGTTTTTTTTAAATATTAATATGTCGTAAAGAGGTTGCTGATGTCGTCAGGAGGGTGCTTTACTTCTGTATTTGCTTTCTTTATCTCCTAGTGGGCATACTTGGGTAGATATCGGCTCAATTAAAATAACTATGATGAGGTACTGGGTATAATCAACGTTCAAATAATACTGTAGGTAAAAATTTATTCACATAGAAAGAATACGGAACGCGAGACAGTTTCTACCAGCCATCACGACAGTCCCCAGATGAATGATATCCGTTGCTTAGCAACCAACAACCACAACACGTCGCTGCTGTAGACTCTGTCAGTATCACGTGATACTGGCGATCCGATTCTTCTAGTAAGGAGTTTGATTAACTTAGCAGTACATACTCCGACATATTTATCCATATTTTTTTCTTCATTACGACAGTTCCCGATTTCGTGAAAATATCGGAATAAAACGTACTGATTTGATTAGTATCTAGTACCTATATCTATATCTATAAAATGCTATGTCCTAACTGACTGATCAACGCACAGCCTAAACTGCTGATACTAGAGTTCAGAAATTTGGAGAGTGTGTTCTTACATGATGTAAGCATCCGATAAGAAAGGGTTTTCTGGTATTGACGTTTAATATTTTTGTTTCAGATTTGTGATTGAAAATCGGCGTTCGGTTCTGGTAAGTAAAATGATAAAGGAACTGGCTAAAAGCTGAATAATTTAAAATCTGTTAAAATCATTAACAGAAAATCAATGCTACATTTAAGAATGAAATTAATTATAAATAAATGAATGAATTGTTGATGAATGAATGAATTCTCTTTTATCTATTAGAATGCGTTTTTTTTCTTTAAAAAAAAATCTTAATAATGTATTCGGCAACAAAACCGAATATTCGGCCGAATACCAAATATGGCATAGTAAAAGAATATACGGCGCATGTATGTAGCCTCTACATATCTAGTTGTATATGCATGATCCGGTAACAATATTGGTTAATTAATACCTCAGTGGGCCGCTCAACCATGTTATTAGTCTTCACAATGAAAATTGGACGTGAACTACCTCCCTTCGGTGGGAAAGTTATGGTATGTGGCGGACTTTGTATCGTAATTATGAATTGTGCCATAATGCCATATTGTATAATACGCTGCCAATCAAGCGTCTAATTGTGGTGGTTTCATCCGTGAACCATACCATGATCTTTATATCACGACTAGCTGACCCGGCAAACGTTGTTTTGCCTTATAAATTATAGATAATTAATTTTTTCCTGAATTTTCTTTGCTATAAACCTCACGGAGCCCGAGACCTTTCCAACGAATGCAAAACCGTGGAAATCGGTTCGTGCGTTCTGGAGTTATAGCGTCAGGAAGGAAAACCCGACTTATTTTTATATAGTAAAATAGAGAAGACAAACGGTTCAGTAGTTTTAAAGCCTGTTAACATTGAGTTAATAATGCCTGTTAATAAGAATAGTGTTATTAATAGAAGTTAGGGGGCGAATGGCCCACTTCAAAACTGTGCCCATTCACCCCTTTCAATTAATCAGTGGTCAACTGGGCCCGCGTTTGTCTAGGATTGTTAGGCGACCACTTAAAACCTAATAAGTTTAGTGGTTGACTTTTATTTCGAAGGTCGTGGTTTCGAATCCCGGTCGACCGCACACTTAATGTTTTTTTATTTAAGGAAAAAAAATATGTGCGCTATTAGCATCGCGCTATAGGTAGTCGGTTTACCCAAGCCTTAGCCCAAGCGGGTTAACATTAGCGTATTTAGGGTTTTTTTAAAGTTGAAGTTTCGGTAACTTTACGATTACCATCGTACCTCACTTAGGGACATTTATTTTGGATATTTAAAATTAAAATAATACTATGAGTAGGTAATGCATTCAGTTGTAGATTTTATTTTGGGAAAAAACAATAATATTGCTTTATATTAAAGTGATTTTTGGTAACTTAACGTTGACAGATTAAGAGCAAACACATCGTTGTGTAGGTAAATAATTAAGGCTTATATGGCGAAGTGTACTAAGATCCATTAATTACAAAAGAATAATAGTCAAGAATCATAATTAGAATTCAATTAATTTATCCTGGTTAGATGACGTTGGTCAGTTACGGGGCCAATGCCACCACAGCTACGTGACATGCATGCATACGGCTTCAAGCATCTTATCATAGACGACCTTTTAGAACACCATTTTTGATCACAACAAAGCATCATTAAAACTATCAGTCTAGTATAAAACAATCCAGGTCTCTCCCATCAGCATCAGTTGATCAGATCTCATTCAACAATGAAGTTCTTAGTCTTATCCTTTGTGATTGCTGCAGTGAGCGCTGAGCTACCTCGTTTTCAACCAGCGAGGTTCAGGCCACAGTTTCAGCGCCAGGAATTAGCTCCAACCACAACTGACTCTCCAACTGAAGCCACTACGGAAGAATCAGGACCATACCCACCTTTAGGTTGGAAACCTGCTGGAGAACCTTTTACCTTGCCTCAGGAGAAACTTGATAGTCAATATGGAGCTCCCCAGAAGGCTCCTGAAAACCAATACGGAGCTCCTGCTAAACAAAGCGGTCCTTACCCACCTTCCGGGTGGAAGCCTAGTGAACCATTCGAGCTGCCGCAGCAACCGCCTTCTGCCAGTTACGGAGTACCAGACAATACTTATGGCGCACCAACCACTGACGCTCCAAGCACTGATAACCCTAAAGCTGAGAGGCTAGAAGGGCCAGTGGAAGTTGCAAAGAGTGTCGGAACGTACTACGTACTGCTGCCTAATGGGCAGCTGCAGAAAGTTGAGTTTGCAACTGAGAATGATGCCCAGAACATGAAGTCGGCGAGGCTTCAGTTGCGAAATCGAGCTCCGTTACTTTTACTCAGACCTTAATCTTCCTGAGGATTTTGATTGAAATTTGTTAAACCACACAGACCATTTTGGCGTAAATTAGCTTTTTGGGAACCTAAGGCGAATATGCTACAGTTGCTACTGCAGGCGCTATAGCACCCGTAATTATTGCTACTATGTAGTCAAAATTTAAACAAGGAAATACTGTAGGCTTTTAATGGAGGCTAAATTGGTTAGGTATGTTATTTATAAGATTTCAAGGCTATTAATAAATTAAATGGTTTGATGTTGATTTCTTTTTGTTTTTTTTTTCAAAAGCATCTCACAAAATCTTTTTGCAGGGATTTTCCCAAATTTTACATGTGTCCATCTTTACCATGACGTGCAAAACTGCATATCGCTAATAATAATTACTAATAGTATCATCTCTTTTTACAGCCTTATTAAGTTCTTTGCGTTAGATTTATCTTCTAAGCAAAGACTAAGATATTTTTCAAATATTTATTCAGCGCTTAAGACCACAATTTAAACTTTATCATGGGGTTTTGGATCTAAATAAACAGTGACTTCATTAGTGGCGCCGTTGGCGTTGGTCGACGTATCTCTCCGCTGCTGTAATTATGTCATTTTATAATGAACACTCTCTAATTGCTTGCTAGCCTGTATTCAGCAGCTTCACTATCACGATTATCAACTCTAAAGGCCAAGAAATAGAATTGAAATTCCATTGTATTAATTACTGGTGGTAGTTTGCAAACAACCGAAGATTTAAAATTTAAATATTTGAATTTTTAGATGTAAAATTTTGGAGAGAGATATTATTCAAACTTGGTTTCCGTTTTAGATGAGTGGTTTAATGAAAAGCAGGAGCTGGAAATTTTAATTGTGTTTCCTTAGAAAGCTACAGATATTTGAATGGTTCAGGCGGGCTGTTGAAACCTTTCGAATTTGGTGAATTTTTACACTGTAGGAACAGTGAGGTTTATATAATCCGAAAATGGGTTGTATTTGGATTAAATAAATTCTATCAGACGTTTTTACCCCAATATGCTCACAGGATTATATTTACGCTGGTAAACCGTAAGTTTATTTATATTTAAATACTCTACTTCTAGTAGATTAATAGCCTTCAAACTATAGGATTTTTTATACCTGCGTAGGTCCCAATCCCGCAGGAAAGTTAGGATCATAAGTATCTTTGTTTTTACACGTCTCCAGCTATCTACATATTAAGCTACATCGCAATCTGTTTAGCCGTTTTTGCGTGATTGTCACTCAAACGAAACAAACAAACATACTCACGTACTATAACCATCCACATACTTACTCGTCCCAAATACGAAAGTATAGATTTTTGTTCATTCACGCAAAACTACTGAACCGATTGCGATAAAACTTAGTATGCAGATAACTTGAGATATGAATTAACACAGGTTTTTTATCTTAATATATCCCCAGGATTAGGACTTACGCGAGGGAAACCGCGGGGAGCTGCTAGTTTATAATACCTCAGTTAGTCAATTACAAGTTTAAAGTTCATTAAAGAACAATTTAGACGAGGTATATAATAATTATGTAACGTTCATTAAAAGCTGACAAGACTGCGAAGAGGGTCGTCTCTACGATTGATTTAAACTCAGAGAAAGATCTTAATTAGAAGTAAGTTTAATAACTTTGATTTTAAGCTTTTCTTCGCGAATGAGTTTTTCGGTATCTTTGCTTGTTAAAAGTCGCTTTTGTTACGGAAACTAGGAATGAATGGGCAAATTTTTCTAAGACTTTTTTTCGAAAGTATTTTCTTAGAAATAATCTAAGTCTTTTTTTCACGATATTTTCTTATTGTTTTACGACATTTTGGGAACTCAACATTTTAACATTTTGGTGCTGAAGATAGGACCAAAATGCGCTATATGCTCAATGAACTATAAAAAGGTCGCAATTTTGGTGCCAAAGTTCAACTTGCAAAGGACTGTCATTCGCCAGTGTTTGTACCGAGATCCGGTCACTCAACAAAACTACCTCTGTGGCAATGCCGGCAATCCGTTCCGAAACAACGTTCATAATAAAATAGTATTATTTCTTTATTAAAACTAATATAATTATACACCAGGCTGTACGAAACATTGATCATAAAAATGAAAAATTCTAAAACACCAAAAGCTCCACGCGATTAAAACCGAAATATTAGTATTATTTTCCAATTAAAACTAGTTAAACGTTTGTATCAATAGAATCATCGCTGTTCAACGGTTTTCTTATCATGTAATTAGCTCGCATTCGATCTGGAAACAAAATAATTAAATTACAAAGGTGAAGGTGTCCACTTATCGTGGAAGATTATAAAGTTACACTTAACATTGAGATGTATGATTTTTGTAGGGATTTTTGTTTTTTAATCTAAGTTTCTGAAACAGGTTATTGTACCAGCTATACTTCCAATACAAATACTCACGATGACTAGCCAGTCCGTCAAAGTACATATCCTTGACAATCCAGAAGTTGATAAACCACGGCACGACGCCTCTGACGCTGCAGTATGCTAACAACAAGGCGACCCAGGAGGTGTCGTATTGGCTAGATATCGTTCGTGAGCTAATAGTCTGCGAGTCCTTCTTGCCTGAGTCAATGTATTGTAGAATGTCCACTGGAAGAAAATTTGAGATATTTTACAACCATTCAACTCAACCTTTTGAGGAAAGTCTACCTACTCTTTCTTCATACAAACGTAGTCGATTGTTTCCTTCCCGGATAAAGACATTCGACACATAAGACATTTGCCATAAAACCTGTATTTCCCATGACCTCCCGCCCTTATTTTTCTGTTGGAATTTTAACTCCCGGCAGAAAAATAAGGGTGTTTTAAAGTTTTAAGTTTGAGGTGTCTGTGTATCTGTGTGTTAATTTACGTGTGTTGTGTACTTCATTCTATTCGTCCTATAAAATGAATAACAGCCATATTACAGCATACACTATACACATTGTAGTCCTTTCTTCAAAGGGTCTTAGGTTCAAGATCTTACATCAAGATCTTACAGGCCGTCACAAATACCTCCTATTATAAGATATCAGACACTACATGCTTTGATACTGGGGGCTTACTAGATTTCTACGAACGAGCGTATCGGTCGGTAATTGCAGACGAATTTTAAAACGAACGAAATTTAAAACGCTGTTTCTGCCAAGACTTCAAATCAATAGATAAATTATCGTGAATGAATTTTGAAATAAAAGAAATGTTTTGTAATATATCTTTTAACCAGATTGGCCTACGAAGGGATGTTTTTTGCGCCTGTTTTGTATGTATATTTTTACACGTAATAACTGTATAGACAAATTTTCGTCGGACATAGATCAATTTTCTCCTTAGTATTTCTAATGAATTTTTAATCAAATACTTAGGTAATTAGAGACGAACTGTAGTAGCATAGTAGAAAGCGCTGATTGGGTAAACAAACTGTGGTAAGCAGAAAAAATACAAGACCGAACGAACTATAAAACGTATTTCGTAGAACCATAGTAGACCTCCAGTAAGTAATCCAAGGTACATTCAATATCCGATAGCAGGATTACAAGTACCCTATGATCGTTTGATATATGATGATTAATCGAAGGTGCTTCTGTGTATCGATAGAGGGCAATAAGGGAACAATTAATCAAAGTAAACAAAGGTTGAAGAGGTAAGCTGTAAGATAATGGACACCTTACTTATAAATTATGATTACCATAGCTGCATAAACTATGTATCGTTAGTATTTTACTGTGACATAAAGTTTTAAAGTTTGACAGACAGAAACAAACTTTACATAACTTAGTCATCTGTTAATCAGCGAATTCGTAACATTACATTGAAAGCAAATTCGTCACTTTAAAAAAAAATGTGTTAATTCGTCACAGATAGATAAAGTTATTGTAAATGTAACACTGCGGGTAAAACCACAGGTCGCAGGTAGTAAAATCATGAAACTAATTATAGGGGTTCCTTTTTTTACCTTTTGAAGTACGGAACCCTAAAAATAAACCGGAAATCAATAGGGCAAAATGCAAAAACAGCGAAAACTTAAGTACTAGTCATAAAGTTGAAACTTTGATATTATTTGTGTAAGTATCCAAGTTGGGTGGAACTCTGAAGTGGAGGAGATACGATAAGGAGTCGGGACCGTAATATAGTGGTCGCGACTTGGGACTTCTGTTAGTTGGAACTCCAGTGAATTAGGTAGGTACTTAGCCAGCTTTATTTGTGATCACAGTTTTAACTAGCACCAAAACGTGTAGTCTACCTACTCTTTTTCCATACAAACGTTGTCGACTGCGGCTTTATTGTGCTATGTGTAACGTCGTGCAATATTTATTTATTTATCTATCTATCTATCAAGATAAATCATATACTAACTCTCAGTCCCAGTGTTCGTGGCATCGACATAGAACAGCACAGCATATAACAAATCTAAGACCAGTATGGCGACTCCAGTCGCCGTGAACGGTATGATGGTGACGTAAAACCCGCAGAGCCTTTGCCGTTGGATCAGGTTCACCAGGCCCAGGGCACTCCATATCAAGTGTAGGCTCAGCCAGATACTTATTTTCCTAAAAAATGACTATTAATTTAGAAATATTTGAAAGAAAGATACTAATGCACTACTATACTTCTTATCAATTATTTTGTAATTTTTAAGGTGTTTTTTTTATTTCCATTTCGTTTTTGTAATATGTATGTGTACAAATAAACAAATAAACAATTTTCTGTTCTGTTCAAATTCAAAAACACAATTTATGGTCGACCCTGAGCGGGATTGGAACTAACAACCGTATTTTTACTCAATCTGGGAGCAAAGACTTAACCAATTAGGCTACCGGCATCGGTGACTCACATGCTGAATCTTTGTATCAATACTTTACCATCTAACACAACTTAGGTGTGTTTGCGCATGTTCGAATCCCGCCCGAAAAAAAAATTGTTTATCAAATAATCCCATACACACATACATAAATAATTTCGGAGAATAATTTCGTAAATTAGCATGCATAGTTGCAGGTAAAATCTGAATTATGTATTCTGTAGTCGTAGGTACATAATAAAATTAGTAAACAACAACGAAACCAAAACTACATAATAATAAAACTACATAATACAACATGTTTTAGATTTAAATAACATAGAGTTGTTCTGTACGTAGATACAATAAAGTCGTACATTTTCACAATGTTTTGGAAAGTTTCCCAATTTCGTGACTGAAGCCAAACAGAGAGTTTCGCCATAGTGTACATTAGTAACAGTATTGTTTCTCGCTTCTCGAGCGCTCAGCTTGCGTATATATACACAATATACATAAATAAAATAAATAAATTCTGTGAACAACACACAGCGCCATCTAGCCCCGTGGTAAGCGACTAAGCTTGTGTTACGATGACTAGACAACGAATATAATACTTATATTTATTTTTCTTTTGTAAATACATACATATTATACCAGACCAGACACAGATATTTATTTTTTAAGCATGAATACTTGCACCCGGCGGGAATGGGAACGGGAATAGCCCCATAGTAAGCTACTAAGCTTGTGGTTGTGTGTTGTTGTTGGGTCATTACATTAGACACGGGTCTAGATCGCGTTATAGATAATCATTGTTTTTAATTTCCTCGAAGTTTCGGCAAACGGGTTATACCGGCCGTGGTCCCGAGAACACTCAATAATTATAATGGAAAATTACGTACCTGCGGAAACTAGTAGCGACGTGATTATCGTCAGGCCAATATAAAGAGCTGAAAACACCGTTCCCAGAATTTTCCAACACCGTGTAGTTGTAGAAGTGTGTCTTGTCACACGCGATGGGGTCGTATAGATACAACAGCTTAGCTATAGTCACCTCGTATAGCTCGTCTTTGTATGGACATAGTTTACAGGTCAGAACTGTGTAGCTTACGACGACTGCGATGAAAGCTGGAATCAATCAAATCTAGGTTTGTGCTGCTTATGCCCTTGAGCTTTGTTTAGGTTGGCCTTGCCTTGCAAATCTCCTAAAACGAACCTTGTAAAGCCGAGTGGAAGGAGTGTGTAAAAGGATGGGGTTTTTTAATTCGACCCGTATGTTGTTCGACTTCAGCTTACATTACTGATAGGTCGATAACACTGTATGTAGATTTTTCGCGCGGTTTAAAAATATTTTTAGATGAGATACCTAATATCTCCGGACTCGCGACACCGTTACCGAGACGCAGCTATAGTGTGTGCATACATGCATGTACAATGTACATGCATATATGCACATACTATAGCTGCGATAAGTTTTCACTTCTGTCGGCACTCCCGGAGTGCAGTTTTTTTATTTTACCGTCGTCTTTCTATGTGTTGGGTAGACGACTAGCCTACTTAGCCACACGCATAGTGGTCAAACGCTTACCCATCAATTAGAAGAACAAAATCAAGCGCGAACAACGAATTCCCTTTGGCAAATTGACAAAGGAAAATTAGATTGATCCCAACCATGTCCCGACCTCACTCGATCTAATCAGAGGTCAGCCCGAAACACAATCAAGTAGAACTTACTTTGACAAAGTATCGCAAACATACACCAAAGGTCGGCCGAGCCCATTTCATTCTATCCTACGTTTCTATAATCCCGTTTAAATGACATGAAATAAAAATTTATTTTCCCAATCAGGGTCATCGAGATATCGATCCGCTGGAAATTTCAAGTGGGCTGCGAATAGAGTTACCATGTCATTGGATTTGTAGTCAGATTTCGGAATTTAGGGGAATTAAACTAATATTTCCGGTTTTAATCGCGTTCCTATTATTATTTTTCTTTTGTAAAAGCATAATATTATAACCGGACAAGAATTAAAAATATTTTTTACAGAAACAATATATTTTTAGAGTTTTTTACATCTCTTTTGTTACAAGAACACATGTTCAAACTTTGAATTCAACTTTTAGATTGTGAATTGCGCAATTATACAAAAAATACAAATAAAATAAAAAACAACAAAGAAGGTGAGAAAAAAAAACAAACAACACTAAAACTAAAACTTAAATAAATTAGTTACAATAAATTAGTTTTTGGAAGAGGTACACGTGGAAGAGGTACATAGTAAATGCATTAGACGATATTTATATTAAGAAACTAGTTACATGCATATTCGATTTTACAAAAGCAGTCTCGCAGCAGTCACTGGAAGCAACTTTATCAAATAGATTGATAGTATTACCGCTGTGCCTACGCAACCTTTTTGTGAAAATGACTCTAAAATGCATGCCACTAGTTACGTAAAACCCGCCTTACACTGGACGCTTATGCATTCACCGTCATCTCAAAAAGAATCTCTCAAAATGCCAAGCGTTTTCGACGAAAATTCGACCCGTTCTGAGCTTTTAAATTTTCAATCTGGTAACCCTAGCTGTGAAGTAATTTGTAGCCAGTAAATTGGCCGTCCCTTGTTGTGATCGCAGGTAAAGTACGATATTAATGGCCCCGTCTTCGTTCCGAGGTGATAATGAAAAATTTAACGACGTCTCCGCCCAGCGATCCAAATTGAATTTGATTCAGGAAAGAACTGGCGATAAATTAAGCTTTTTATTTCCAAATCGTTGTAACATTAAACAAATAAAACATTTAAAATTAAACCTATTTTTCGGTTTTGATCGCGTGGTGTTTATTCCTTTTAGCATTGTTTCAAGGCTGAACGTTTCGAGACCTTTACTGGTCTCTTCTTCAGGATTGACAAGGGTTCTTTTTCTTGGATTCTTTCAGGATTGTCAATCGAACATCGCGAAAACAGAAAATAAATCTAAATAAACCATAATTAAAAATTAAATTTTTAAAATTAAATACATTTTTCGGTTTGAATCGCGTGGTGGTTATTTCTTTTGGCATTGTTGTAACAATGCCAAAAGTAATAAACACCACGCGATTAAAACCGGAAAAATGTCTTTAATTTCAATACAACTAGGGCATGCAATATCGGAAGGTTTTCAATCTCGGGACGATATCGATATTAAGAGCTCAATCCCGGGATCCCGGGATTGATACTGAGATTTTAGATATCGTTAAAAAGGCGAATTTAATACAATAAAAATGTGTTAAATTTAAAATATTTAATATATTTCAGACTCTAGTGGTTTCATTACGTAAATAAGTTACCCCGAGGGCCGTCCACCCCATCATTTTATGACGGAAAAATACCCTAAACCCGAAAGTGTCTAAACTTTCGCGCCAAATTCTAGGCGCACCGCTAAAATGATGTTAGCAGAAAAAAATTGCATGCGAGCTTGTATAAAAAATAATTGTCTTAAAAATTGCAATGAATCACGTTACTTTTATTGTTTAAACATTTTACCAATTCCCTACGCTTCTAAATCTTTACAGATCTCTTCCTCAGGGGTAGACTAATTTGGGTTTAATTTTAATAGTTCTATTCAATCATTCCATGAGGAAAAATATAGCTAAAAACCTTAATTTATACCCAAATAGTAAATTGCTCAAATCTCGATATCGGATCACTCAATCCCGGGATTATAATATCGAACTTTTGCGTCCGAGATCCCGGGATTACGATATCCCGGGATCCCGGGATTCATGCCCTAAATACAACATCGCGAAAACAGAAGAAAAATCTATTAAAATGTTAGATTAAAACAAATAAGTTTGGGTGAAAGGCTTGCTTTCACCAGGTCTGTAATACAAGACGCCACGCTTCAGCCTAACTCGAGTCTCTCGCACTTCTGGTATTGGCAGATTGTTTTCATTCTCGAAACGCTTGAGGATGATCCTCTTCTTGATTTTAGCCATAATATGGTATAACGACTTAAGAGAGAGGATATTAAAGATAGTGAATACGACCCCCTTCAACCAACATAAAGAAGCGGTAATAGGAAGCCAGCCACCAAAGTCACCATCCTCTTCTATTCTGATCTTAGCTCTTTCTAGATCCCATCCGCTGTACCTTATGATCATGCCTTAAAAAAGAAAAGAAAATATTTATTAATAACTAATGTGTGTCTCACGTATTCAACCGCGATCCTGACCCTGCGGGCATTTCGAAAAATGTACATCATATTTTTTTTAGTTTTATCATTCTCTTATTTTAGAAGGGGGGGGGGGGGGGGACACACATTTTACCACTTTGGAAGTGTCTCTCGGGCAAACTATTCACATTAGAAACCTCAAAATCATTTTTGAAGACCTATCTATAGACACCCCCACACGTATAGGTTTGATAAAAAACATTTTTTTTTTTGGTTTTAGTTGTAAGTATGGGGAACCCCAAAAAAATATTGTTTTTTTCTATTTTTGTGTAAAATTCTTAATGCGGTTCACCAATTACATCTACCTACCAAGTTTCAACAGTATAGCTCTTATAGTTTCGGAAAAAAGTGGCTATGACATACGGACGGACGGACAGACAGAGGGACTGACAGACAGACATGACGAATCTATAAGGGTTCCGTTTTTTGCCATTTGGCTACGGAACCCTAAAAAGTTGATACTAACGAGATTTAGCAAAATTTAAATTTGCCCATATCATTTTATCGTGTCGACTTAGAACCTTCATTTTTATAACCTTCTTTCTTCTATTCGTGTAGTGGTGTGGCTCACCTAGTGTTAGAGTTTTCAGGTCGGCCTTAGGCCTCTAACTTGATCTAACAACTGGTTTATTAACCTTTAAACATCTGATAGGGGACCACCATCAATCTACTATATAAAAATAAGTCGGGTTTTCCTTCCTGACGCTATAACTCCAGAACGCACGAACCGATTTCCACGGTTTTGCATTCGTTGGAAAGGTCTCGGGCTCCGTGAGGTTTATAGCAAAGAAAATTCAGGAAAAATTTAATTATCTATAATTTATAAGGCAAAACAACGTTTGCCGGGTCAGCTTGTCTTCTACTATATAAAAATAAGTCGGGTTTTCCTTCCTGACGCTATAACTCCAGAACGCACGAACCGATTTCCACGGTTTTGCATTCGTTGGAAAGGTCTCGGGCTCCGTGAGGTTTATAGCAAAGAAAATTCAGGAAAAATTTAATTATCTATAATTTATAAGGCAAAACAACGTTTGCCGGGTCAGCTAGTCTCAGTATAATAATTTAAATTTCAATTCGCTATCTCCACGCGTTCCTGATTTATGGGGTTTTTGCTGGACAGACGGCCGCACGGACATCAAAGTGCCCTATAAGAGTTCCTTTTTTACCTTTAGAGGCTTAGATTAAAACAAAAAACTAAAGATACGGTACCCAGTCTCGGAAAATGAGACGATAAAACTGCGTCTAGCTGACGCACTAGCCTCAGTCGTATGTCGAACCGTTGCCGCGTGAGGACGTGCTGTCACATTGCGATCATCTTTTTGACATCCATATGAATGACTTCTTGCTTATTTACAAAATGTCTGAATTATTGTTGAAGACAAATGTTTTTAAATCCAATAATTTTATGAAAATGCATGTAGGTGTTTCTAGCTCATTTTTCGAATACGCAATGTTAGAATATACCGTATCTATAATTTTGTTTTTATCTAAGTTTAGAGGTACGGAACCACAAAAACTTTCAGATCTATAATATTGGTTTGGATTTAGATTTGAATTTACCTTTGGTCAAGCTCTGTGTAATATGAGAGACGTAGACAATTCCCATGGAAAAGTCGAACAAGATAACGCCAATCGTGACTAGAAAGAGCACAGTCAGGATAATTCGGAGCAGTTTAGGATGATTGTTGTTCCTGGTGATGATTCTGAACACAATGGCTGTGAAGCACCAGATAGCATGAATTCCTATGCTTACATCTATATGGCTGGAAAATAAAACAAAAACTAAGAGGTCGTCGAATATGAAATTAAACTCTTTTTTCTATTGCGTTGTAAAGAGGAAAGATTTGTGTACAAACATATGACACTCTCACACACACGTATGTGTGTGTCGTATGTTTGTAATGTATAAACTCAAAATCTACTGGACCGATTTCAAAAAATCTTTCACCAAGAGAATAATATTTATGGTGGGTAGGTATTCTAAACACGACGCGCGACGTTTGAATTTTGATCCAACTTTTTTAAAAGTGGGTAAGTAATTTCTCGAACAGTTTGACTTTGGAACTTGCGAAGCTCGTCCGTCAGAGGCGAGTTTGAAATGGATCACTATTAGGGGACCTTTCTCCTTCTAGTCTTTAATAGAGTCCAGTTCTATGCATGTAAGTTTGAAATTGTAAAAAAAATATAAAAATCTCACATTCGTAACTTCTCTGACAATCTAGATGACGCAGTGGCTAAAAGTGGCTTCCACTGTATTGCCTGTAATGCCAAACCTCTAGTATCGTTGCTTAGATGTAAGGACTTGATGGACTTGGCCTCGGTCATGGTGTGGCCGCACGCGGACTTGTCGTACAAATACATGATGCAGGCCAATCGGTACAGTTCCGATGGAACCTCCAGCTCTAACGTCCATAAACACCGTTGTACAGTTATTGCTGCCGCAAAAACTATGAGACCTGAAAGAATATAAAATAATTGCAGCTTCCGGCGGTTACCTGTGTAAGTGTCGTTCCCATAGGAATTTTGTAACCTTCGTCCCTTTCTTCTTATCCGAGCGATGTTCCCAGTTGCATCCCTCTCGGGAGCCCGGGGTCTGCTAAACCCCAAATTAATTTGGGGTCGGCGCAGTAGGTAAGTCATAATTGACCAAACGTTCTGCATATAGATTTGGCAATATTTTTACGGCCAGCCGCCTGCCTGACACCAACACTCCTAGCAAGCAGTTTATCCGTCACCGCGCGGGGAGTACTTTAGGTTCGCTAGTCTCCCTTAGATCCGTTCGTCCCTTTCTTAGTGGATTATAAATAACATACCCTCCAAATATTATGTTTCTAGGACCAGCGATAGGTATGCGCGTTGCTAGCCTGTTAGTTAATCACTCACTTTACTCAGTGAGGACTTTGAATTTTATTTAGATAGATAGGTAACAAGTAGGTATTTTAGGGCATCGTCATCAAGGGCGATCTCTTCCAGGCAACCAATGAATAGATAAGAATTCTGATTTATAATTCTTAATCGGCCGAGTACGACCTATTAGGAACATACTCAAAATTTGAGGACAAGCGCCGAGGCGCACAACTATTTGGCAAATTGTGTTTGAGATCTAAAGCAGCTAGTAACAAAATTTGAATTAAAATATAAATGTTAAATGGCGATTCAGTATTTGGAATTAACCCTAGGTATACTACTTTCACTATTTAAGTATTCTCTACCTATACCTAGGAATACTTCCTATCCTAATAATAATCCTATCCTCATATTAATTCTACTTCCTACTAATCCTACTAATATGAATATTATAAACGCGAAAGTTTGTATGTAAGTATGTAACTTTGTTCCTCTTTCACGGAAAAACTTCTGAACCGATTGCAATGAAACTTGGAATATAGATAGATGGATACCTAGAATAACACATGGCCTACCTTTTAGCCTTACGCGGGTGAAATCGCGGGGCAAAACTAGTATTTAAATAAGTATTTACCCTGTAGGCTGCGGTTATCAATCCGCCATTACAATTATTCAAAATTAGATTTGGGATATCACTTTAATTAAACTAAAATTGCGATAAAATAATTTGATAGCATTCAATTGCATTAATTATCCACAAATTGTTCTGAATGATTGAACACATTTGTGATTTGATGTAGCTCGTATATTCCCTCCGGCCACCGGCTGCCTGGCCACGGTGGCTGTTGGGAAAGTATTAATGTAATCTTTTCTCGTCCATTTCCCATCGGCCACTGTCTATTATAATAACGTAATCGACATTGTCACGTCATACTCTATTTTAGATTTTTAGAGTTCGAGTTCGCTCGTGACCCATCCAAATAATGACCGCGTTAAGCATTGCTTAACTCACACGACTATTCAATATTTGCAGGTGCAGCTAGGCCAATGAGCTCCTCGGGAAGAGTTATCTATACTAATATTATAAAGAGGGAAGATTTGTATTTTGTGTGTATGAGTGTGTGTCTGTATGTTTGTAATGAATAAACTCAAAAACTCATAGACCGATTTCAAAAATTCTTGTAGCATTAGAAAGCTACATTAACCCTGAGTATTCCCAAGGGATCGGGACTAGGGCTAACTGTACGACTGTTAATTTTTTTTAAACGTGGTCCGGTCAACTGTACTACCCAACTGCACCAAGGAAAACAAGTGGGATTTACGCGGGTGAAACCGCGGGACGCAGCTAGTGTTAAATATAGCGTTTGCACCTTTGATAAGGTTCCATATTATGCACTGCTTAGAAAGAGCTAGTCCTTACAACAAAGTATTTTTTCTGAAGCTCTATTCATAAATTGCTTATTAGAGTAAAAAAAAAAAAAAAGTATAATATGTAGTATATCCGTTGTCTAGTACCCATAGTACAAGCCTAGTGCTTAGTTTGGGGCTAGATTGCGCTGTGTGGAACGTCGTGCAATATTTATTTATTTATTTTATTTTATTAGAGTATCCCTTTGACCCCAATAATATTCGATACGCTCTGCAGATCAAATTCCACGCAACTCCCGAACTATTGAACAATGCATGGGATCTGTTTTGCATTTGCGTGTTCTGAACTCTCGAGTAGCATGTTGTTCATGTTTTAGCAACTACTAGCGGTGTCCAGCGGTTTCACTCGCGTAAATCCCAATCCCACACTGTTAATTCAGGTCGCAAGCTATCTGCACACCAAGTTTCATCACAGTCGGTTCTGTAGTTGTTGCTGTGTGTTTTTAAGTATCATGTTTCATTTGTATGTATTTACGAAATAAAAGTTAATATGTAGTAAATCTGTAGTCTAGTCTAGTACAAGCCTAGAGCTAAGTTTGGGGCTAGATTACGTAGTGTGTAACGTTGTGCAATTTTTGAAAAAATGCTTCCAGGAATACACAGGTACTCGGCGGGATTATGTATTCCTGGAAATTAGCGGGACCTTTCCCCGTGGCGAAGCGGTGAACGCGCTGGTTCGGATTACCAGAGGTCGCGGTTTCGAATCCGGGAACGAATTCATGGAACCATTTTTTCAAAAACTGATTAAATTCTTTCTTACATTGTAAAATAATGTAATGGGCCACACATTGGCATTTCGTCAGATCATTCCGTGGAAGGTGAGTCGGCGGAGTTACTCCAATACTTTTTCGCATCATTTTCTCGTAAAAATCAGTCACTTAGTTTAAAATACCAGCACAATACTATAAACTATTTTAGTTTAAATGGCCATTTAAATCTTAGTCAAAAGTATCAGTACTTATTTAGTTAAATAAAATAAGATATGAAGGTACTAATTTTATTTTTAGTGTTTACTGTGGCTAATAATTTATTAACTGACTTTTGACAGGAGCCAAAAATGAAAACTCAGTGATGATAGTTTTTTATCCTAATCTAAACTATTCGATTAACGATTATTAATCTCATGGACTTACAATCGATATTTGCTTATTAAAACATTTTTTTCTAATTTACTCTTTAATTATTTAACTTAGGGTTACTTTCATATTAGGTGGAAAATAAACTTTTTTTTTTATTTAATCGCCTGGTGTTTATTACTTTTAGTAGTGTTTCTATGTTCCATGTTTCGAGACCTTTACTTATAGGGCTCTTCTTCAGGATTGATTGAGATCTGATTCTATATCTGAGATAGAGATCTGAATCTGATCTGAAAACAGGAAAAAAAATATTCATATTCGGTTACAATAATCAATGACAATAACTATAAGTACGTATTTGAATCCAGTTTACAGAACATTTGGTGTAAAAAAAAACATTTTTTTTTACATTGTGAAATCGCTTTGCGTAATGCTCTATAACTGTCGCGTCGTCACCTTATTTAATATTTTTTTTGTCTTTTTTACTCGATTACAAACAAAAATAGGAAGACAAAAGGAGGTTTATTACTTTGTACTAAAACAAATCTATTAGCTACTGTCCGACAGACTTGGATGAAAACAAAAATAGGCCGACAGAACCCTTTCGGCCGAATATGTATAGTGCGTTTCATCTTTAATTACCTATGCCGTCATGTTGGTAGCAAAACAAAAAAGTCCTTAATATCTTGAATGTGCTATACCTACCCTTGACCTACCCTAAACCTTGAATACAGGAAGATTCGTTCATTCATTCTTTATATACAAATCCCCCTAAATTCAAGGTAGCACAGCGTAGTGTTTTGTAACCAGTTACAAAAGAACAAAATTTTCTGTTTTCCCGTCACCTGTTACAAACTAGTAGGTAATTATATTAAAATGAGTCTGTTTTTATTTTTAACCGACTTCAAAAAAGGAGGAGGTTCTCAATTCGACCCATGTATTGTTTGTATGTATGTGTTCGCCGTCGTGGCATATCCACGACGGCGAACACATACACACCCCGTGAAATAGGCCTCTTACCAAACCTATTGCCCGTTTTGCTCAACAAAAACGAGGTTTTAAGCGTAACACGGAAAAGGGTAGGTTATAAACTGGTACCTAGCTATTGGAGATCTGGGGATCGCAACTGAAATCAGAATACGTAATTCGATACGTGTTTGCATCTAGTCAAGTGTTCCGTACAACTTGACCGTAACTGTACCTATCTACCTCTGTTTTGTATAGTGATGGACGTACCGACTTATCGAAATGTTAATATTTATTACCGATTTAAAACAATGTAAGCCAATAGCGTGCCAAAAGTGGGTAAGTGATTATTATATTCAAAATATTTTGATTTGAGACCTTTACATCACTTAAACAATAAATATTCTTGATTCTTTTATCGAAAGAAATTAACCTACTTAATTCGATACGTGTTTGCAGCTGGACAAGTGTTCCGTACTACTTGACCGTACCTGTTCCTATCTCCCTTTGTTTGTAATAGTGATGTACGTACCGACTTATCGATATGTCGATATTTTTTATACGATACGTGTTTGCTTGCAACTAGTGAAGTGCTCCGTACTACTTGACCGTATCGGTACCTCTCTCTGTATTTGGATAGTTATATCGATATTTTAGTCGAATGTTTTTACCTGCGCGAAAGGTATAGGTACCTACTGAAAACAGTGACCAAAAAAGCATTTTAATTTAATCACTCAAATTCAAATATATTTATTCATTTAGAACGATGTATAAATTACATACGTACCTACGTTTTGAAATGTCGAGATTTTACTGTGTTTTCGGGACGCGCCCTCCGATGAGAAGAAACCAGAAGAAACTCATTATTATTATTATTATTAAGAGCCTGAACTGTCCCACTGCAGGGCAAAGGCCTCTCTACCTTCCTTCCATTTGATTCGGTCTTGAGCTTCTGTGAACCAGTCGCTTCTATAGGAGTCAAGGTCATCCCGCCATCGCCGTCTTGGTCTGCCGCGTGGCCGTGTCCCAGTGGGGTGCCAATCGGTCGCCATCTTGGCCCAGCGTTCGTTTGACATGCGGCATACATGTCCAGCCCAATCATACTTTAGGTTTGCAGCCTTTAAGGAGACGTCAGTGATCCGAGTTGTGGAGCGCAGGTACGTGTTTCTGATGCGGTCGGTTAGTTTAACCCCCAGCATACTGCGCTCCATGCCTCTCTGACTGACCTCGAGGGCCGACCTCTGTTTTTTGGTTAAAGACCAAGTCTGAGCTCCATATGTGAAAACGGGAAGGATGCACATGTCCATGAGCTTGCGTTTTAAGGATATTGGTGCGTCGCCCTTCATTAGATGTTTAAAGGACCAATAGTTCCTCCAGGCGCTTTCCGTGCGTCGAGCGACCTCTTTCTCTTGACGCGCCTTGAAGGAGACTAGTTGGCCCAAATAAATATACTCATGGACATGCTCAACCTCCACACTGTTCACACATATCCTGCGTCGGACGCTATTTGTCATTAACTTGGTCTTGTCCATGTTCATACGAAGTCCGGCCTCGAGGCTAGCTATTCTTAGCTCTTCGAGCATTTCTCCCATTTCAGTGGCAGAGTTAGAGAACAAGACAATGTCGTCGGCGAATCGAAGATTAGTTAATTTCTTTCCATCGACAACAATGCCCTTCTCCCGCCAGCTGGCTGCAAACTTTCTGAAGACCTCCTCCAGAGTGGCTGTGAACAATTTCGGCGATAGCGGATCCCCCTGTTTAACTCCTTGTTCTACACGAAATGATGGTCCTACAGTACTGGTTTGTATTGCGGCGGTACTATCTTTGTAAATATTTTGTAAAAGGTGAATATACGTTTGGTGAATATTTTGGTTCTGCAATGCTTTGAATATGGATTGATGATATAAACTATCAAAGGCTTTCGAATAGTCAACAAATGCTAAGTATAGGGGAAGATTATATTCTGTGTGTTTCTCGATGATTTGATTTACAGCTTGCAAATGGTCGGTAGTTGATAGGCCTCTGCGGAATCCTGCTTGTTCTGCGGGTTGTTGGGATTCCAATTCTTTATATATCCTGCTTTCAATAATTTTAATAAACACTTTATAAAGATGCGATATTAGGCTAATTGGTCTATAGTTATTAATATCCGATTTGTCCCCCTTCTTGTGCAGCAATATTATGTTTGAATGGCAAAATTTGTTAGGAAGGTTTCCGGATTTTAGAATGGTATTAAAAAGGTTTGTTATATGTGGTAAAAGGATCGGTTCACCAACTTTTAGGGCTTCGGATGTTATGCCGTCGGCTCCCGGACTTTTTTGGAACTTGAGACTTTTCAGTGCTATGTGCACCTCCTGTGCGTTGATAGGTGGGATATCATCAGGGCATAAATACTCAGTACTTGGTGTGACAGTCCCGTTGTATGAATACAGGTCTTTGTAAAATTCTGTACAAATTTGAACGACTTTTTCCTTGTCCCTTTGAAGTATACCTTGACTGTCTTTTAAGGCTGCCAGAGTTGGTTTTCCAACCTCCGCTCCTTGTTTTGCTCTCTTTAATGAAATAGTGTTTTCCAGTGCCGAAGTAAATAGTTGTAAATTATGGTCTCTTATATCTTTGCGAATGGCTCGCTTAACTTCCCTATCTTTCATCTTGTAGTCTGGAGTGTACAATGTTAGTTTCTGTCTTTCCTCTATCAGTGTTTTTGTTTTCTTAGATAATAGTTTTTTCCCTTCTGTTGGGTAGCTTAATGTTCTGTGAAGCCTTCTTAATGGATTCTGTTATTTCTTTATATTGTATATCTACATTGTCGTCGATGCAGTTATCTGGTAAAATGTTAAAGCTATTCTGCAATTCTAATAAAAATGTATCCCTATTATCAAAAAGTGTAGTTTTATCCAATCGTTTTATTGTTTTCTTTATTATCTCAGAAAGAAGAAACTCATGGGGTTTTTTTATCATAAGTCATATTGCAATCGTCATAATACAGATATCTGTAATTTGAACAGGAGCAGTTAACAATAATGTCCATGGATTCTTTTGTTTAAAAATACATATCGATAAATCATGTAGAGAGCCATAACAGTACATTTCATGTTTACATAAACTAACCGTTGTTAAGTAGGCAGTAGGTATTCTGTACCTACTACCTATTCAATGTTCTGAAATTTGATTAATCGCACTCCAACCGCCCTCAGAATAAATGTTCGATAGAATGAACTAGCAATCTGATTAATGAGATCAGAATGTTCTTGAGGCTCAGAATACACTTAAGTAGTAAATTAGATTGCTTTTAATTTGTTCTTTACTAGGTGCTGCACGCTGTTTCACACCAAACAACTACCACAAAAATCATTAAAATTGTAACCATGATTTTAATCATTGAGGAGTTTTCTGATGAGAAGGTGGTTTCGGTTGCTCCATTCATCGGTATCTGACCGAAAACTGACCAATTTACTGCACTCTCGTTGCAGCTCTCTGCAGTTGCAATTCTGTTCATCACTCCGATCCTCATCCGATCTTCACCATTTTTTTATGAGACCACTTGTGATGTGTCTCCTTTCAAACAAATTATCAATTATATCTATATGCGATTTTACCCTTAGTTATACACGTAAACCGTTGGTCGTGCTAAAGAAGCAATGACTTGGTGGAAAGTTTCGGCCGCGGTTGTCACCACCCAGTGCTTAGTCGTAGCACCAAGCCGCCTCATTTCAAATCGTCTCTAATGATAATTATTTCGCCATTAAATAATGATTAATCATATCAGAATGTATTTAAACAACAAACTTTTATCAGCCAAATTAGATTGGACCGGAATTTGGTTCTAAAAATTGTTTTGTTCAAAAATAGAATAATATTATTCGAACAAAACTTGAAGCAATTACCAGACACAAGGGTATAATGTATTTGTAATATATACGAGTATACATAGTAATTGGACATTCATAAGCCTTTTAAAATTGAGATGTGTTGCTGAAATTTAATTTTCGTAAAACCTAGTCAAAATGCCTGTTGCCAAATTTCGGGGGCATATTACTCAATTCAGTATCGTGAAAGTGTACAAGTGTAATGAAAATGAAAACATTGCAAAACATGAAGTTTAGGCGTTGTTTCCAAATCTCGTGGAAACGCCATTGTAAATAGTCGCCATTTACAATGACTCATTTTTTTGTATCTACAAATAACTTGCAAATATACTTGACACTGGTTATACATACTTTCCAAATGGCCATAATTGGTTTATAACCGTTAACAATATTTTCACGTTATGAACGTAGTTACGCGGGTGAAACCGCGGGATGCAGCTAGTCGGTAGGTATAGGTACTGGTCGGGTGTTTTTATCATCAGAAGACTTAGAAGGTCGGAGTCGGATTAATTATTCCGTCGAGACAGCTTAATTTGTCCCCTTAAAAACTCTTTATTCTTAATCGATAAGAAAGTTTTCAGCCAAAGACCCATTTTCTAAAGTGTTAGCAAACTTAGTAAATATTTGAATGAATATAAATTATTTTAAAAATAGCTGTGCCCTGTGGATTCACCCGCGTGAAGCCCGATGGAATATGGGGATAAAAAGTAGCCTACATGTTAATTCAGATCTCCAGCTATCTGCATACCAAACTTCATTGCAATCGGGTCAGTAGTTTTTGCGTGCTATTCAAAACTTTTTCTAACAGTAACTTTTTCTATTATTCTATTCTATAGCATAATTTAAGTTTATAGGTAACTATACTCTCTTTCAGATACTTAGATCAAAAATGTGAACAAAAATCCCATACATTTTATTTTTTATTTTTTTATTATTATTTATTTATTTTCCATACTAAGTCTATCAATTACAGGTTGATTTGATCTAAGTTTCCGAAATAGAGTCTAGGTCTTAGATTAGTACCTAGACGGTGGGTATACTAACAACGACGCCGACGTTCGAATTTTGATCCACCTTTTGTTTGACTTTGGTGAAGCTCGTCCGTCAGGGACGAGTTTGAAATGAATCACTATCAAGCGACCTTTCTTCTTCTAGTCTCTAATAAAGACCAGCCCAGTTCTATGTACTAAAGAATGCTACATGGAATCGCAGGAAATTTTGCTCCGAACTTCATTATGAAGATGGCACTGGATGATGATGAGTTTTATGTAACTAGATATACCTAATAACAACAAGTAAAAGTCGATTTCCGTTCTCAAAAATGGTATTTCACAGTAAAATTAGTGAAGCGTTGAAATCCGTATCCGCTTCCTTTGTCCCAAATGAAATGGAAACGTGTGTGCCTTCGACACGCGACCTTTTGTACCAAAAGACAGACAACCGAATAAAAATAAAGTAAAATTACCATACTTTCAATAGAGAATTCGTTGGAACCTTCTGTATCTAGGTACTCTGCAAACAATTTATCTAAAAAAATACCTTGGGAAAAATACACCTTCAATAAAGCTCCAAATATACGAAGACACTTACAATGTGACTTAACCTAAAACAGACCATGCCTACCAGCACACAATATGCCCGAATTTCTTTGTTTATGTGTGCTGTAGGTGTGTGGTTTGTTGTAAAGTGGCATCGTGTATTTTGTGCTTAGAAATGAGACGTTAGAGCAAATATGTTTGTTTAAGCCACGACCTTACCCCTACGTTTTGTTTTTTTTTTTTATTTTCTAAATAGAAAATAAATAAAATTCAAAATATTAGAAAATGGAAAAAATAAAAACGTCCTGTATCAGCCACGGTCATGGCTGATATAGAACTTATGGCATAAACATATTTTTTCTACTTAATATCTTTATCCAGGGAGGAAACAACCTTTGTTAAATTTGTATGGAGAAAAGCGTAGGTAGACTGTCCCCTTAGGAATATAATTTGTTTGCCGTTTGTTTGTCAATCTAACTAAGCGACATTAGTAGGGAAAATTGGAGAAGATCATTGGCAAAGCTGCGCCCGCACATCTAGTATAGACGTGCGAGGTAAGCAACGCTTGTTGTGGTAATCCCGTTTTTACCCTTTGGGTACGGAACCCTAAAAAACTAAGTGTGTATAGTACTCACTATAACTAACAGACAGACTGAATCGACTTTGATTTACACCTAAATGTTTGAGAGACTTATATGAATTAGACATTGGCTAATCCGGAGTCGGCTCCCGTGGCATCTTACTACCCCTCTTAAGATACGATGGGACAAATTTACGGGCTAACAACAAATGTGTTGGTATTTTACCTCTACCAAAATAATTGGAAACGAACAACGAACACGCTTTGTCATTATAACTTTGGTTAGAGCTGACGGTTGACAGCCTTTGTTTACTCACTACCTTTCACACGTTTTGCGATTACAAAACAAATATATTCGTGACTCGTGTATTTATTTTTACAACTTCATTTTGAAAACGTAAAAATAAACCTTTTCCAATTTTAAAATCGAAATTTGTGACTCGTTTAAAATTCGAAAAGATAACGTTCTAATTTTAAAAGTCGATATATCGGTTAGAAAAGCTGGACGTAGGCTGCTGACTGGTACTGGTATTGTGGCACAGACGTGTATACAAACAATGGCGCTTTGTCTTCATCCCTGTATTGCAATCGGGCTGTATACGCCATATTTCTCAAGTCATTCTCCGTCTGGAACTGCACACGCTGGAGCTGGGATCCTGGCAGCAGCACGTAGTACGCACCCTGGTTGCTAATCACTTCAGCATCACTCTTCGGTTGTTCTTCCAATCTCTCCTTCTGAAGACCCTCAACTTGAAGAGCCTCTTCTGTCGTAGGCTCAGCTTCAGGAACTCCGTATTCGTTTGTAGGTTCTGGAGCTCCGTAAGTCTGAGGGGCGCCGTAGCTCGTGTCTGGGACTCCATAAGATGTGCCGGGAGGAGCGACTTCGTCACGAGATGGTAAATTGAATGCCTTTGCTGGCCTGTAACCCGCAGGGGCGTAGGGAGCGTCACTAGGGCTTGGGGTTGTAGATTCCCGGTCTAATTCCTGCCTTTGGAATCGGAAGTTTTGCCTGAATCGTGGCGGCTCGGCGACTGCCACCGAAACGATCAAAAGAACACAAGCGAAAGCCTTCATTATGTTTTATTGTTGTATGTTCAACTGCCTGTAGACGACTGATGCTTTGACCGAGATCTTGAGCCTTTTTATACATATTCCCATGTTTCCTGTGAAGTTTCCGTTCCGTCCGGACGTGATATTGTAAATTTGTCTCCTCCATGATCGATATTCTGCGGGGACCGCGACATTGGCCGCGAGGATCATCGGTTGTGTAACACGGCCGATTAGGAGCTGTCATTGTGGTATGTGGACGTGACTTGCAAACTGATAGAGGAAAGGTGACAACCGAAATAAGGAGCTCAATATTCATGAGATGCGGAGAAATAGCTTTCTTTAAGCGTTTGGGGTTGCTTGCTATTTCTGTTAATAGCTATCGTGAATTCGTGAACACTGTTAGGGTAGTAATATCGTTCTAATTAGAAGAGGTCGGTCCTTCAACGTCTGATGCATAATGCATGGTGCAGAGTTGCAGACTAACAGTTATGGAGTTCAATGGGACATGTTATTGGTACGTGACCGAGTTGCGTGGCGCTGAATCATTCGGTTACATCAGTCGTAATATTTACATGTTTATTGTGAAGTCTGCTTGCTGACTCGGCGTCTGGGTGTAGGTACTTATTTACATTTTACTTGACTTGTGTGGTGAACAATGAACATTACTTACCTACTAAGATTTTACATTTTATGGCCAGTACCAGTGATTACTGAATGGTGCGTGTTTGATTTCAAATACGATTTGGTTTTACATCGTTTACTATAAAAAATGCTTTTAGGGATCCGTATTGTTCATGTATTACTCTGACATTTTATATGAACTCGATTTGCACTTGAATGTTTTTTTTTTCGTCAGTATCAGATCAGTATGTATTCGTAACCAGTGTATTAGAATCAGTCCAAATCTTTTAAATATCAAACATACTACTACTAAACCTTATACTATAAGCTTTAAATTGCAGTAGCTAACTCGTGCAGCTTGCTTAGAAGGGGGCGGATCGTCTTACATAAATTTTTAACTCCTAACATCGGAGGTCCGAAAATGTTTATATACGAAAACATACCATTTCAAATCATAATGATCATTCTTCATAATTTTTTTAAAACATAAAATTTAAAATACATAATCATTGAAATTCATAATATCACTATTATGAATTTCGTTTTTACTAAAATTTGTTTTAATAAATTTCTTAATCATAAGTTTTTTATCCATAATTATTGAAAATTATAATGTCTAAATTCATACATTTGTTTCGCCTACTATTGTTATCTTAACGCACGTTGTACTCGAACTTGGAAAAAAATACACGAAGCACACCGAGTCGGATAGGTTAGGTTTATGTTAGAACATGATTACACGCAGCGCTTTGGCGAGCGAGCGTAGAGAGCGTGCCGCGGCAGCGGTCGCCAAAGCGCCTAATACTATACATAAAAAATCGTGATATATCTTAATCATAAGTGTTTTTATGCAGATCGACAGAACACAAGTCAAAAACAATCGATAATTTCCGTTAGAGTTTGATAATGGGGTAGTTCATAAAATAAGTTTTGTTATAGTTGCCTTTATTAATATAAATAATCTAAGTAACACATTATGAATTATAGCAATATGATCATGAATGTTATGAAGAAAAAAAAATCTGAAAAATAAAATTATGATTTTAAAATGTTCTTGGTAGTAACAGTATGAATAAAAAAATTATGATCACTAACTGTTATGTCCGGTGGTAGTAATAAAAATGTCTGAATAAAAAAAGTATGAAAAATAATATTATGAAGAGTGATTATTATGAACACAAATCGATAGTAAGACAAAGAATATGACTTAGAATTTTATGTGAGCCAATATGGACCCTGCTTAGAACCTTATTTTTATCTATTTATAAATAAGAGACAACAAAAACAGTAAGATTGTTTTGGTTAATGAGTCCCAAGTCTCCTTTCTCGTGTCTCGTGTCTTAATAGAGTGTGTAGAATAGTATTTCACCCATTTGACGACATTTCTCTACAATTACTATTTACTATTATATCACAATTCCATCGACACTCTATTAAGAACGTGCCGACTGTTAACATTTCCATACAAACTTAATACCAAAATAAATTTTTCATAATTTATATTGGTATTAAGTTTGTATGGAAATGGTAACAGTCCCCACGTTCTTAAGACACGATTGTGAGGGGAGACATGGGGCCCCATAGTGTGCATCAAAATCTGCTGTTAAAATACTAAAGTCATAATATCATTAAGAGAACAGTCTACCTACTCTTTCTCCACACAAACGTAGTCGACTGTTTCCTCTCTGGATAAAAACATTAGAGCAAATATGTTTATGCCATAAAACCTATATTTGCCATGACTTTGCCCCGTACGTTTTGTTTTTTTTTTCCATTTTCTAATTAGAATAGAAATAAAATTCAGAAATATTAGAAAATGAAAAAAATCAAAAGGTCATGGCTGATATAGGACTTATGGCATAAACATATTTTTTCTAATATCTTTATCCAGGGAGGAAACAGTCGACTACGTTTGTATGGTTTGTATGGAGAAAAGTGTAGGTAGACTGTCCCCTTAAGTCATCCAAATATTGCATCAACACTCTAAAACAAAGATAAACACTCATTGTCATTGTTTCGCAAATTATTTTCCCTCTCATCAAGAAAGGATTGCGACAACATTTCACCATAAAAAATAAAAATAACTCTTTGAAAAAACAATTTGCTTTAAATTTTTACTCGACACGGTACCTACGTGACGTCACGTCATGCGTGTTTATTTCACAAAATGGCTGCTTGACGTTTAATTACGCGGGAAATGGCGTCTGCCGGTCGCATGTTATGGCGGGAAATGTGAATTGAAATGATTATGACTGAGATTTTTCGCAGATAGGCTCGTTTGCTTTGAATTTTGTGGCGGGATTTTGTTAAATTATTGTTATTATGGACCTCTAGAGTCTCATTGCTAGAGGGCTTTTACATATTTTATTAATATAAGTAGGTACCTTATACCTTACTTAACTTTGGTGGATACCTAGGTTTATTGGAATAGTCCGCACTAAAAGGTACCTAGCGGTGGGAATTATGACAATTTTCAGAAACAAATTGGCGTTTTCCCCACTGTTCTTGTTAATCCTGGTTGGTGGGGATTATGCCAATAAAAATATAGTTATCAATCCTGGTAATTTCGAAAATTCTTTCACCATTAGCAAGCAACATTAACCCTGAGTAACATAGGCTTTTAATCCCGATATTGCCACGGGATCGGGACTTACGCGGGTGAAACCGCGGGACGCAGCTAGTATTATATACAATAGTAAAAGCTGTACAAAACAATTTCTGACATAAAATAACGAAATAAAAAATCAATTCTCTATCCCCAAACGACTAAACAAAACGACATTACATTCGGTACCTTCATACGAAACAAAAACAATCGAATTTAACCCAATTCCGATCCCAATCGAAATTGGATGGAAATTACTATAATTCTCAGCATGGGGCAGAGTTTCGGGTGAGTCTTATGGATAATTGTAACTTTATTGAAAGAAAACATTTGATTTTAAGGCGTAGCATTGGGGAACTCAAAATCTGTGCCTTTATGAAAATGGAATACCGGGTTTTGCTTTTCCGGCTTATGCCCAAACGGGCCATTCTTTCGTACTTTACCTACTAATCTTTTTTCCTCAATGTTTCAAATTTTTTTAAGTACAAACAGCAAGTTTTTTTTTTACTAATTTAGATAGGTACTTAACCATTCTCCGAGCAAGACAAGTCCTAGCTTCACGATTAGCTAACTCTATTGTTCCCGTCTGATAGCCGGCGTAGCCACTATGGAAGACAGGTCGGATCTTTTTCTTTCTTCTTCTAGATGAGTGTGTTACATCTTAGACCATATCATCACGAATATCACCATGTGGGATAGTGGATAGTGCTCATGAACTAATCATGTTTAAAAAAAAATAGTCAACGTCGTAAGCCGGATAACACAAACAAGCTGTAAAAACATAACGTGAATCTGCCGTAGTGTAAATTAATACATTAGAATGACGAATCACATCTCAGTCTATCCTGAACAAGAGACCTAGAAAGGTGTCGATACGTTGAGCGTTGTAACAATGCTAAAAGTAATAAACACCACGCGATTCAATTCACGCGTCTTTAATTTCAATACAACATCGCGAAAACAGAAGAAAAATCTATGTAGTGTAAATTGTTAAATAGTTGTCTAATCATGTATCGAAAAAAACTTTTTTCTTCAAATCTAAGTCGTCAAATTCACAACGCTTCACCTTAAATGGATTTTCTACCAAATAATATAGTCATGAGCTTTCGGGGAGTCTGTTCAGATAATCTTCAAGATTTAATCAATGATTGGCCACTTGTTCGGTCTCTATCTGATTCCTTTTTATGTTACAGTTTATTAATTTGAGTAAAGTTTACGGCTCTTTTTAGATAAGAATCGGATTAGGGTTTAAGATAAATACTCTTGGAGACATTTGTAGAAAAATTCCTTGAAAAAGCGACAAAAAGATTTACTAGAAATATTCCACATAGCTGCGTCCCGGTTTTACCCGGTTAAGTCCCGATCTCGCGAGAATATCGGGATCAAAAGTATGCCTATGTTACTCCTCGATAATGTAGCTTTCTTTTGGTGAAAGAATTTTTGAAATCGGGCCAGTAGTTTTTGAGTTTATTCATTACAAACATACGACACTCACACAGACACACACAAAAATACAAAACTTTCCTCTTTATAATATTAGTGTAGAAGGAGAAATGCACAAGGTTAGCGCAATCGCCCGACAGCCGAGGGGCACAGGTTCGGATCCTCTCAAGGAAGGATTTTTGATAACTAAACAATAAAACATACCTACTATGCGAAGTATGCCACTGAATTGAATAAACACAGAACCCAGCATATTAACTTTTTACCTAAAATTTTAGCAGAAAACATGTTTAGCCTTAACAAACCAAATAAGTCACATTTCCGATTCAGGAATTGGCATCGTAAAGCCGATTTCCACAAAAACAGGATAAATAATTCAATCAAACCTTAACCTCGGAATAGTGGGAAGTTAAATCTTGACAAGCCTTCGTTAGTGTCCTTTGAGGTTTAGGTATTATGTAGGTATTTACCTACGCGTATGTACATAGTAATGTATGTACGTGTGCGGTTTTGAATCCGTGATTAGATTGAAATTAAAACGAAGGTTCATGATATGAAGTTGGAGTTATTTTTAGTATGTGGTGTAATTCTTTCCTCGCTGATGTTATGGGTGTTTTTAAACCCTGCCGGAAAAATTACAAAATGGCATTGGCATGAAATTTAGAGTAAATTTACAACATGAAATACTTTTTATAACACATTTGCTCGTAAAGGGCCTCTTATTTCACCAATTTCAATATCGTAATGTATGTCATTACGTACTTGTGCGTAATCGTAAAGTAAAACGCACGAGTTTCTTTCTAATAAGGTAACACGTACGGTTTATCATGCTCCGTCTAAAACCAACGGTACTTTTTTAAATCTTAAGAAAAAAAAAGCAAAGAAAGCAAATCAAAAAGTTTTTATGTCAGAAAAGTGGTCAATATTTTATGAATAAAATTAACTTTGGGAGATAAAATATAAAAAATAAACATTTAATTCTTTAATTTAATTCATTTTGACAGTAAATTACATCTGTAACAGAAACAAAAAAATATTAATTTACTTTATTACCTAGTAATACTGGCTGTTTTTGTACCGTTGCCTTAAAAAAAAAAGCACTGATGCCCGCGCATCGCTAATTTGTGAACAAATAAAAATTATTCCGCGCGCTTTTTCTTTTCGCTGTATTGTTTTTATTTGATTTCCTCGCAAATGTGTTATAAAACGTCGTATGACATACGTGCGCTTTGATAATTACAGCCTCTGCTTTCTTGTAGCCCTCGCCTACGGCTCGGGCTAGCAATATCGCCTCGGCTGTAATTTTCAACTTACCGCACTTATATCATAATGTACTATTATAACACATTTGCTCGTAAAGGGCCTCTTATTTCACCAATTTCAATATCGTAATGTATGTCATTACGTACTTGTGCGTAATCGTAAAGTAAAACGCACGAGTTTCTTTCTAATAAGGTAACACGTACGGTTTATCATGCTCCGTCTAAAACCAACGTTACTTTTTTAAATCTTAAGAAAAAAAAAGCAAAGAAAGCAAATCAAAAAGTTTTTATGTCAGAAAAGTGGTCAATATTTTATGAATAAAATTAACTTTGGGAGATAAAATATAAAAAATAAACATTTAATTCTTTAATTTAATTCATTTTGACAGTAAATTACATCTGTAACAGAAACAAAAAAATATTAATTTACTTTATTAGTAATACTGGCTGTTTTTGTACCGTTGCCTTAAAAAAAAAAAGCACTGATAAAGATTTATTCGTTTAAGAAAGTCCGAGTTTTATTTATTTCCTCGCAAATGTGTTATAAAACGTCGTATGACATACGTGCGCTTTGATAATTACAGCCTCTGCTTTCTTGTAGCCCTCGCCTACGGCTCGGGCTAGCAATATCGCCTCGGCTGTAATTTTCAACTTACCGCACTTATATCATAATGTACTATTACAATATTATATTATATATTAATAGATGAAACATCTCATCTACTTCGACAGGCGACCGATTAAGTGTGGATTTTTGCTCAGCGATAGGTAGGCGTTTGAACAACGCTGACGAAGTCGCCGACACAGTCCAAACCGAAAAAATAAATAAGTTTTATCATTTATTTCGTTTTATCATGTTTTATGTAGGCCTACTAACGTTACGGTAGCAAAACAAAAAGCCGTTCAAATATTTAAAAAAAAAAAATGAAATGGAAATCGTAAAAGTTTATCGAATTAAGGTTTTGCGTTCGGAATATTAAGAATCTCTGTATTGTTTCAAATCTAAGCAGATTGAGGACTTGTTTGATCACGTTTTCAAGTATTTTTGATAGAAGGTATTATTGGAAAATAAGACGTCCGTGACCTGTTGGCCACTTGTCCGGCTCCTAATGTCATTTTAACTGACTTGAAAATCAGTTATTTTAGTGTTTAAATTTGGTCTCCATTTGTGTTATAAAAAGGCGCTTCTATGGTGAAGTTTCTCTGATTACGAGATGTCACGTTACTCTGTCTAAGCCTTATTAATAAACGTGGAGTAAGGCCACTTACCAGGTAACTTTACCACTTTTTGTTTCAATAGTTGTTCGACTAGACGTCTAAATCAACGCCCTTCGACTTAATACCCCTTCCTCCGAACATCCGGTATTAAACGACACATCGAATCAACGCCGTCGTCACTATATTTCTGTATAGGTAGTTAGGTTAGACATAAAATATCGAGATGATAATCTACCGTCCAGCAAGTGATCGACAGCATCATTAGTCCGCCTTATCGGTACCTAAATACCTATCAAATACCTAAAGGACGTTGATAGATTAGTACAGCCATGGATCGAGGAAACCAGGGATATGGTATCGAACTGAGGAATACCTACTCGTTCTCCATACTAACGTCGTCGACTGTTTCCTCCCTAGATAAAGACATATAGCCTTATTAATAAACGTGGAGTAAGGTCAGAGTAGTAAAAACATGCTTTGTCTTTTTTCGTAACAAGAACTTTCAAAGTTGACAGACAGAAACAAAAAGTGGTAAAATTATGCGGACCTTACTCCACGTTTATGAATAAGGCTAATAGAGCAAATATGCTTACCCATAAAACCTAAATCTGTCGTGACCATGCGCCCCTTTAGAAAAAAAACCGGCCAAGTGCGAGTCGGACTCGTGCATGAAGGGTTCCGTACCATTATCTACACAACAGGCTTTGTTTTGAAAGGTAAATTGCAGTTTACGATTTATGACGATAAAAAAACTCCTAACTAGATTAAACCAATTTTCGGTGGAAGTTAGCATGGTAATTCTCTAACGTCTTTATCCACGGAGGAAACAGTAGAGAGACTTTCCCCCTTAAAAAGTGTACCTACTGGAACGAAGTTCCTTTGGAATTGATAGAAATTGTAGAGTAACAAAATTCTTCTGCGGTTCCGCATTGATTAAAGCATAATTTATCCTAGACCAGGCCGTGTCCGGGCCGGGGCGGGGACGGGCTACTTTTGTATGAAGACAGCACGGATGAGGCACGGACAACATGCTAAACAAAAGCTGTTTTCATACAAGAGTAGCCCGTCCCCGCCCCGGCCCGGACACGGCCCGGTCTAGCATAAATTAAACAGTCGATTTTTCGTATACTAAATAATAACTTTTGACGTATGAGAACTGCACTGAAATATTTATTTTATTTTGTTTTTAATTTTTGTTGTTATCGCGGCAGCAGTTGTTTTGGCAACCAATTAAGGGTCCAGTTTCTTCCATTTTGGTACGGAACCCTAAAAATTGGTAAATATTACTTGAAGATCGCTTGTTTAAAACATAACTCCATGTTGTCAAAATACTACGTAACATCTTGTTGTACTTGTACCTTAAGTAGGTACGTTAGGTTAGGTTAGCATCGAAAGTCCAAGACCACATTCAGATTTTTTGCTATAACTATATAAATATAATTATAATTGTGGGGTGTTAAAACTGGACAAACATGCTAAAAACAACTTTCTATCTTCTTCAACACCACACGATTCAAATCGAAAAATGTCTTTAATTTCTTCTCAAATCTCTAATCTTCTCTTTTATTTCAGAATGACTGTCTTAATTTGACAACCCATAATTATGATGTTAGTATTAGCAGTTGTGTCTTGCGGTTTAAAGATTATAGCTTAAGATACTCCTCGGTAATGTAGCTCTTTTTTGTTGAATGAATTTTTAAAATCGGTCCAGTAGTTTCGGAGCCCATTCGTTACAAACAAACAAATAAATCTTTCCTCTTCATAGTATTTAAAGTTGACCTAGATAGCGATTTTGATAATCTGAATTCAGATTTCAGATATAAGAGGATATCGAGGGTTATTTTCAGAATTTCTGTCCTGTTGTGACAACCCACAAATTTTGATATATAGCGATCGTGAAAATCTGAATTCAGATTTCAGATTTGAGAGAAAGTCTGGGTTATTTTCAGAATGTCTATCCTGTTTTGACAACCTACAATTATCATGTAGGTATTTATATCGATGTTGAAAATTTGAATGTGGTCTTCGACTTATGATCCTGGCTGTACAACTCAGTTTCACATGCATGAAGTAATTTTCACGGTATCCGGCTTGTTCACAAAATGTATAATTAATTAGAGAGGCTTACAATTTCAAGATAAATGTTTTGAATAATGTAGAGAAAATATTTCTATGGGTTTTTTGTTGTTCTGCTTCATGGCTTGTGGTAGGAATTTTGAAGAAACCTGCAGTGCTATTCTATAAAACTCGAATATCGCTTAACTAGTCACTTCGGTTTTCACTCACACTCCGGTTACGATTCAAAATTACATTGTAGGTATTCAATATATATATCTCGCTCTAACTTTGGTTTAACTCGCCGCAAGCTGCCGCTCTACCGCACACTCGAGTTATATTTGAAACTTTATACTAAAATCATAGTCTTCAGTTGACATTTCAAAGTGATCATGTATTTTATACATTGCTCTTCTTAATGTTTAAAGAATTTTAAAATTATGAATTTTGTTTTAAGTCAATTTGAAAACTTACCGCGGAAGCCACCACGAGGTAGCCATGGTTTAAAACATGAAATTTTTCTAACACACCATTAGTGCCTTTAGTTGCATGCAACATGGTTAGGACTATTTTCTGTGTTATAATTATAATCTAGAACTTCTTAAAGATTTATAGCATAAATCTTAAAAAAAATCGATTATCAAGACAGCCAACTAGAGGCACGGGTTCTGTGTTATAATCTAGAACTTCTTAAAGATTTATAGCATAAATCTTAAAAAAAAAACGATTATCAAGACAGCCAACTAGAGGGTTCACGGGTTCATGTCTCGTCGCTGCTATTTTTAAATATTTTGTTTTAGGTAGGTAGAAAAGCAGCTCCAAAACTGATCCTTTAAGAGTTCCTTTTTTACATTTTGAGGTAAGCAACCCTAAAAATAATAACATATTAGCAAAACTTAATTACCAACAGGATGTCAACTTCATACTCAAACAGTGACCGTGATCTGACCTCTGCTCTGACCCTTGCCCTTTGACCTCAACCCCCAGGCCGACCACAAACGTTTGATGCCTACGTCAATTTATGCCCCCATTTCCTAATATCAGAAATCAAATTGAGAGATGTTTCTGTGAATGTTTTAATTGGTTTGGGGGAGGTGCCGATGTTTTGTGATTTTGAGACAATTATGGAGAAAGGTATGTTTGTTCATTGTTACATTTATATTTCTACTAGCTGCGCCCTGCGGTTTCACCTACGTAAGTCCCGATCCCACGGGAATATCGGGATGAAAAGCAGCCTAGCCTATTCCAGGTCTCCAGTTATCTACATACCGAGTTTCATGGTAATCGGTTTAGTGGTTTTTACCTGATTGAGTTACAAACACACATTAGGAAAAAAAATGCTTTATAAATGTTTTTTGTCGCGCTGGGCGGTCGGGCGGCAAAAAATTATTACCTACTAATTTTGAAAGCATTTTTTTTAAATAAATATTTTAATGATGCTAATGGTACGGAATCCTTTGTGTGCGAGTTCGACTCATACGTGGCCGGTTTATTTCAATACATTTTAGAGTCGATGAAGTTTCGATTGCAGTACAGTCGCAAGTTAGTTCAAAATCGTAATGCAATCGAAACTTCATAGTTCTACAAACTGCATGGCCATTAATTATTTCGTTGCGGCCACTGGATCGTAAATATGTATTTTAATTGGCCAACGTACAGTCGCGAACGCTAATAAAAGAAAACAACACGGCCATTTCGATAGTTTTTCGGAGGTTTAAAAAAAAGGTAGCGTAAGAAAAAAAAAACTATCAAAATATTTTTATTGTTTTATTGTCTTACTGAAGTCGGAAAAGTTCCTTGCTTGTTAGTGTTGGGAGTCGTTTTAAGTCTTAATCGAATGCATTCAGGTCATTAATGCAATTTACGAAAAAAGACAGAAATAAAATACAGTTTTTGTGCGAACAAGCAATAAACACTCACAAACTTTCACCCTTGTAATATTAGTGGAAAGTAGGGTAGGATAGAGAATTTGTAGGTAGTTAAAATAACCCAATGTCTCTTCATTACAGTTAATAAAATTTACAAACATTAGAATTTTAGACTTTCCTACGCTTCCTGCAAGCCCATTGCACTAAGTCTAGTCTCATGAACTTACAAATAAAGCGAGCATTTAGCTTCTCTACCCACGTTGATATCAAAATCCGGTGCAATTTATGATTCTGCATTGCATCGTCCATTTGTTCTAAAAGCTAGGCAATTAGGAGAACACCACCTTGCTGAATCATTGTCTTGAAATTTGCTTAAACACTTGGTAATGCGATTGTTGTGAAATGGTACGTAATTTTCTTGGTGAAACGGAACGGAGTTATCTGGTTTCTGTCAAAATCTGTTTATATGAAATCTTTTTATTTCATAATATGCCTAACACATTTCGTTATTATTAAAATAAACACAAATAAATGTCAAATAATTAAAATAAAAAAAAAGTCAATTAAATAAACCGCCCTTGATCGTACCCGGCGCAAAGGAGCCGAGGATGCTAGCAGCATTGCCTCTCTGTGTGTTATAGTTTTATATCTGTTTTAGTTTACTATTAATATTGAAATTAATTGTAAACAGCTTACCTACTGCGTACCTAGAAAAACAGAATATTTTATTTTTAATCGCACTAATATTAAATACGAAGTATAGCAGATATTTGTTTGTTTAGATGTTTTCATCAAAAACGCTAATACTACTGAACTGATCTAACTGAAGCTTGCTATGCAGATAGCTGGAGTTCTGGGTATGTGCTATTTTTATCTCGATATTCTCGCAGGATCGTGACTTACGCGGGTGAAACCGTGGGGCGCTGCAAGATAATTGTAATTATTAGTTAAAGTTCCGATCCCGTGGGAATATCGGGATCAAAAGTATAATATTATGTTACTCAATAATGTAGCTTTCTATTGGTGAAATAATTTTTGAAATAGGTCATGTAGTTACGGAGATTTGTTTTGTTTTGGTTTTCTTTAGTTTTTTTTCTTTTATTACTGTTTTAATTTATTTAATTTCTTTTAGTATAAATTGCTCATTGAACCTTTTGAATGAATAAATGACTAATAATTTACGATATTATGTTTTTGAGATTACCCCCAATATACATATGTACAATGTACATACATACAAACATGTTACCAACGTTGCCTCTTTATAATATTAGTATAGATGAAATCTCGCGTAGAAGCTGTGCTTAATGAATTGATGTTAAGCTAACGCCAGATGTCTCTAGTTTGAGTGTTCCTACAGGTATTAGAAATATATTACGTGTAGCATCCTATTCAAAATCAAATTGTACAAAGATACTAAATTTCGAGTTGAATGGTGCACAGTTAGTACTTGCAACATCTTGAAAAAAAAAATTATTTATCTATTCTTGTGTATCCTTGATTTTTTTTTGTTATCTGTACTTTTCATAAAGCAGTTGATTCGAACAGAATTGGACAAACTGCTATCAAAAGCCGGCCAATGGTTGGTATTTGCAAACATATTGGGGCTACAATGAAAATACCCAGCCTTTTCGACTTCCAAATTATTTGCTATAAGATGGGGATTTCAATTCAATTTCTCCTCGTCCGGTTACTACTTTGGTGTTGATTTTGTTTGTATGAGAATTTTAGGTTTGGGTCGGGTCAGATGATTTTATTTACATTTTAGTAAACAATGCTTACATTAGGTAGATAAGATACATACATAAGTTTTTTTTTGCAATATTTACCTACTCTAAAATGCTCGCCTTTCGATTACTTACTGTGGACTAAAAGTAGAGTCCGACTGAAATTGGTTTTCCGGCCGACACCGAAATCGAATATTCGGCCGTGGCTTCAGTTTCGGCCGAAACCGAAACCGAAACTCATGTGGTCAGGTATACCTAATATTTCTTAAAATACCGAAATTTGGTGCAGTTAACCCATTATTCTGCACTAATTAGGGCATAAAATGGAAACACAGTACATTAAGTTTGTTGTATTTTTTATATAAGGTATATTACATAAATATTTAAAAATATACCTTACCTATATAAAAAATAATAATATTTTTATTATTTTTTCAAATTAAGTTCTCATAGCAAAATGTTTATCAGTTATCCTTATCAATAACGTTGCCGCGAGAAACGACGCGACGTTAGGCGAGCGTGCACGACAACTTCCGAAATCAATTTCGGTTTCGGCAAAAGTTTCTTCCAATTTTGGCCGAAACTTGATTTTTGGCCGAAACTCGGCCGAAACCGAATTTTCGGTCGGACACTAACTAAAAGTTCTATCTAAGTACCTACCCAGCCATAAAAATACTCTCGTACTTTAAACAGGACTATTAACAAACGCGTGTTAATTTCGTACCTATAAAATATAGCGGACACCGTACGGCGTACTGACAAATGAAAAACAGCCATTAGTTCTGTCTGGAACTGGGGCAATCGAGATTAATAGTTGCCAGCGTTTCGCCTAGGTCTGAGGTTATTTAGGTTAATTAATTAGGGTGTTGGTCTAGTGGTAGAAATACCGACTTTCATCCCGAGGGTCATGGGGTCCCAGCCGACTAGCACCTATGTATTTTTCTTTAAGAAAATATGATGTGCGCTGTTAACATCGCTCTTACGGTGAAGGATAACATCTTGAGTAAGCCGACATGTCCTAAGCTAAGACTCACCACGGTCCCAACTCATGGGACATTCGCCAATCCGGAGTAGGCTCCCGTGGCGACAAACATGCCGTGAAAAATGATGTGTTATCAACAATTTCAGTTGTTTCACTCGGTATTTGTTAGCAACAAAGTTACATGAAATGGGTTCGAGCAAACCCTTACCCTTTTTTCGCCTAACTTATTTTACGAGAACAAAACCTATTATTTTTATAGGTATTATTGAAAAACTAAGGGTTCCTATTTTACCTTCAAAAGCTTTACATTTCTTAGCATTCAGCATAAAACTACAAAATGAAAGAAAACATGAACTTGCGAAAGTGATCTCTTCATCTAATTTGTTCGCTTTAAAGCTCAAAAATGAAATAAAAAATTTCTTTTCATCCGTAAATCAGGAATTCATGAAGTTTAATTACCCATGAAGTGAGGTTTGGTCATAGAACGGGCGGGGAAGAAACCAACTACACAATCCGAAACCAGTAGGGCTACTCGAGCTGCTGCGTTTCTTTCGACCAATAATTCTGTCGTCCGAAATTCAAATTTTTTTAAAATTTCAAACTGCTGAAGAAAATTATCGGTCGGATCGACCGATAATTCCTAAATGTCGAGATAAAGTAGGGCCTCAGGACCGACACAACGTTTCGGGAAACGGTAGGTAGTACCTGTACGTTTCGCTTATGCCCCCAGATAATAACTATCAAATATTTCGTGTGATATTTTAGAAAAAAAATACATGTTCCCCCCTCCATTTATACATTTCTCACGTCTGGGGCACACGCGATCTCGACCGCAAAATTCTCGATCGCATTAACAAAGCTGCTTGGATGACGGATTAGACACTGTAACACACTGCACAATTACTGCTGCTGCTAGTTTACTTACGCTACATACAGCCGAATACAGAAACGCCACTTAAAATTTGAGATATAGTTAAATACCTAATTAAGCAGCTTCTAAATTTAAAAATAGTATGGGAATTTTTGAATTTGGGAGGTGCTTTTTGCTTAAGTAGAACTCGAATTTTGAGTTGCGTTTCTGTATTCGGCCGTTACACTTTTTTTTACTTATTTTAGGTACCTCTCTACGCTTTTTGCGCATCTCACTTTTTTTTTATTAAAAAAAATTACATCCGTTGAGCCATTATTGGTTTGACTTGGACATAAGAGCGTTCCTCTTTCCTTAAGTAGTCCTTAAGTAAGTGCGGAGTAATTGTTAAGAAAAGAAAAGAAGAATAACGTTTATTCGCAACAAAAAACACTAATACATGAATAATAAAAACAAAAACAAATTTTTGTTGAGCACTTGTTGTGTCCTATTCTATTACCCGCTTCCAAACGTACCACACCCTGCTCTAGGTACAGTGCACAAATTAAAATAGCTTACTTTGCAAGAAAACGGCGATAGTAAGCCATGCACCCGTATTTTGTCGGTTTATTTTGAAGTACGGTCGGTAGAAAAATAAGTGCTTTTACGGTCCTTGCCTACAATGAAGTGAATGCAGTATCGCAACAACGAGTGGCTTTCATGAATATGCAATGTTCAAGTCAAGAAAATGGTGTTTTGACTTAGTTCATGTTAAGAAATGTTAAATAAGTTGGTGTTTAGTATGTGGTTTATATACTTACTTATCCTTTTTTCAGTATTTTGGCCACATAGCGCGTCGAAATGCTGATAACATGGAAAGGCTCATCCTGGCGGGCAAGGTAGAAGGAAAAAGACCTAGAGGCAGAAGCCCAAAACGCTGGTCCGACCAGGTGTCAGAACAGCTGGAGATGCCAGCTAACATCGCATTGCGGCAAGCTGAAGACCGCAGCAAATGGAGACATCTTGTACACGACGTTGCAAGAAGTCACGATCCTCAACTATGAGGGACCGACCGAGGAGGAGGGGAGGGATCCTTTTTTCACTCACGACGTTGCACACAGCGCAATCTAGTCCCAAACTTAGCACTAGGCTTGTACTATGGGTGCTAGACAACGGATTTACTACATATAATACTTTTTTTTTGTAAATACATACATATGATACATAGAAAATACACAGACCAGAAATGGTAATAAAACAGACAGAGTATAGTCAGATAAGATCGGATAGTGAGGAAGACCGTATGACTCAAATATCTCTCACAATAATAGGTGACATTGCAACTGCCGGGTGCCACAGATCGGTGCGGGGCCGGGGTGAGTTTCTTTTGTGAACACTGTGGCGGTGGTATTTTTACTTTTTTTACTTTTAAACCTGTTTGCCTTTTTTACCAAAGACAAGCAGGTTTAAAATTGACAGTTTATAATTTTATATGCCGAACTGGCCAATATAGAGGAACCTAGATTTATTGTTAACCACTTCCAATGTGGTAAAATGTGTCCCCCTATAACTTCTAAAATAAGAGTGTGATTAAACTATAAAAATGTATGATGTACATTACCATGCAAACTTCCACCGAAATTTGGTTTGAAAGAGATCTAGTAAGTAGTTTTTTTTAAATACTTACGTCATTAATCCTAAACCGCAATTTACCTTTCAAAACAAAACCTGTTGTGTAGATAATGGTACGGACCCTTAGTGCGCGAGTCCGACTCGCACTTGGTCGGTTTTTTACCTTTATGTGCGGAACTCTAAAAACGTAACGAAGTTCACACAACGTCATTGATCTCCAACCATGCAAAAGAATAGTTAAAAAACAATAAAAAAACGTTCATGTTGTTTGCGAGCAGTACCGACACTACCAGTTCGCAGTGAAAAGAAGCCATTAATGAGTCGGCGAGGTGGGTTTTGTTCCAGGGAAATGTGTCATACACGGTGGATACGAAGATGTTTAAATAAAACCAGAATATAGATAGCTTTTTGAAAACAGAACTATTTTCGCATTATTTTATATCGTTTTTTGAAAAAAGTCTTGCCAACATTTTGCACCCGACAGGACTCGAACATGCAACCTTATAAAACCGTTGTATTGTGCTAACCAATTGCGCCACAGGTGCCTGTCCGGCCGCCGGCCGGGATAACATTAAGGATTGCACTCTTTCGTTTTTGCGACTGAGGCGCATAGCAAAATTTGGAAGTAAGTAGTAAGTGGCATAGTTGAGGCTATAAATTAATTAGAAAGGTATACATGGCGTTAGATAGATGGCGCTTTAACGAGCCTTAATCGTGAACAATCAGAGGAGAATATAGCATTGGAAGTTTTCACGGCAACAGGCGTGGACTTGCGTGGTCTAGTTGGTATATAGACGTTGGGGTACTGACCCAAAGACGCAAGTTCAAGCCTCGCCGCAAGTGAAAATTTTTGTATGCTATTTTTCCTTGAAAATAAAAATTTTCTAAGGTTTACATTACATGAAGTAGGTATTTTATTGTTTAAAAGAATGAATTAGCATCGATTCGTCTAACTAAACCTTATGTTGTATATAGATGTTCCCTCTTTACTATTTGGTTTAAATCTCATGGTTCCGCTTTGAGGAGTCGCCTCACGGCCGCTTGAGCCACCTTTGAGATAAAAGTGAGGCATACGTTCATAGTTTGTGTAGCGGCTGTTTAATTGAAAACTTTTTTGCCGTTACCGCCCTAGTGGAAAGAGCAACGCTGCATCCAAGCGTGATTGGCTGTCTAAAAATTGTGTTTGTACCAGTTTCCCATAGGATATTCGATACAATGTAAACTCGCGCACATGTGCCAGTGTTTTAGTGTGCCAGTTACCACCCTCGCCGTATCTTTAGCGTGGCTGGCCCATTTCTAAGACATTACCAGAGAAAATGTTAACGATAGAAACGCCTTGGTCTGGTGAAAAAAATTCACTTGATAATGCGCCAGCTGTTTTTTTCGCTCCCACTTAAAATGACATAAGTTTAACCATCACTTTTTGTAGACATGTAAAATGAAAAAAAGCGCATCTAAAACTACTTGTTTTTTTTATCACTGGGTTGAACGATTCTTTGACCAAACCAATGTTATTTTTATTTTCGGTTTTAAATTTCTTGTATTTTTTTCTTAGATTAGCATTAAGAGATAGCTTTTGGCGATAAGACCGCAAATTGTTCTACTTAGTTAAGTATAAGTTTAATTATCTGTTTAATTTTTTGGTTTCTTTTACATTTAGCTGTCTTCCATTCCCGTATTTCTTTGTAATTTTTAGTAGACCATAAAGAATTGATGTCGCGCTGAACCATTTTTGTATTATAACTGACAGACAACAGGGGTGCGTATTCGAATACCTAAAATTAAAATATCAACTGTTTAAATCCCAACGGTCGAAACCCCTAATTACAATATCTAACGGTTGGTTGCACTAATTTCAAAATAATGAAAGTTTTAAAATATCGAATGGATATTTTATCGAAATACATAAAAATTAAATTTACAAAACCTACACAAATGTTTTATCTAAAAATCTAAAACCTAATTATCTAAACTACGAAAAATACTAAACGGAGCATATTGAAAGTCAAAATACAAACATAAAACATTAAAAACAACACAGACAGGGAAAATGTGGGTAGATAGAATTATCTATTATATAAATATATATAGATAGATAGATAGATGTTTCTGTTATGCTGCGCTTCGGCGAGCGAGCGAAGCGAGCGTGCCGCGGCAGCGGTCGCCAAAGCGCCTTATTCTGTAAAAAAAAAGGCGTCATGTGTAAAAATCGCACTGTATATGAAATGAACATTATGCTAACGTTTTTATTTATAGCATTAGGCGCTTCGGCGACCGCTGCGTGTAATCATGTTCTAACATTAACCTAACCTAACCAAGTCGGGGTGCTCCGTATTTGCTTTTGTATAATACCTTATAAAAAGTATAACAGTAATAAAATATGTATAATAACTAATACTTAACATCTACACACAACAGATACACTTAACCGCAACGTCATAATTCTATCTACCCACATTTTCCCTGTCTATGTTGTTTTTAATGTTTTATGTTGGTATTTTGACTTTCAATGTTGTAAACTTCGATATTGTATACTTATAGATTATGATTGTTGATATTTTCAACCATTAGGGAATCTGAATGTTAGAAATTGTGTGAAAAACACCTAATGTTACATCGAAGTATAGAACACTCTATACTTCGATGTAACATCATTAGTGAATTTGAAACATTAGATATTGTAATTTTAGGGGTTTTGACTGTCGGGATTTTAACTGTTGATATTTTAATTTTAGATATTCGAATACGTACCCAGACAGACGTACAAGAAGGTGATCTTATTTTGGTTCCTTTTTACCCGACTGCCAAGGAGGGGTTATTTCACTCGTATCTTCTTTGTATATAAATTTCTTTATTACCGTATCTCCCAAACGGCTAGATGGATTTCTTTAATTATTTACCTTTTGATGAACAAACCCATAAAAAAGACAATCTATACTAATATTATGAAGCTGAAGAGTTTGTTTGTTTGAACGTGCTAATCTCAGGAACTGCTAGTCCGATTTAAAAAAATCTTTCAGTGTTGGATAGTCCATTTATTGAGGAAAGCTATAAGCTACTTTTGATCCCGTTATTCCCACGGGATCGGGACTTACGCGGGTGAAACCGCGGGATGCAGCTAGTAACTTTATAAAAACAATTACCTAAGTGCACATAAAAGTGAAATTCCTAAAAACTCCTCCATCAAAAATGCTTCTACATTAAACTACATGAGACCTAACTCCTCAAAGTTTATAATCTACGAGATGAAAGCTTTGTACTACGGGATAGAGAACGAACTATCTCTGTATTACAATAGAGTTTTGGGACAATTACAGGGCTCTAGAACATTTCCGCTTACAATAAAATTGTGACATACTATTTGGACTATTTAGCTGTATTTATCCAAAAAAATAGTGTTATCCAAAAAAAAAAATACCTGAGTGATTCGATTCCCACTGGGAGCAAATATGATTAATAATAAATATTTGTTTCTGGTCTGGGTGTATACTTATGTAGGTTTTTACAAAAGAAAAAATAATATAAGCATTATTTTCGTTGTCTAGTCACCGTAACACAAGCTTAGTAGCTTACCATGGGGCTAGATGGCGCTGTGTGATGTTCACAGAACTCAATTAAAACCGTAATAGCGTTATTAATAAACGTGCAGTAAGGTAGGAGTAATTTTACCACTTTTTGTTCCTGTCTGTCAAAGTTCACAATCATAATTAAGTTCTTGTCACAGTACAAGACAAAGCATGTTCACACTACTTGGACCTTACTCGGGTTAGTATCAGGTGGACAAAAAGGCAAGTTGTCCTATGCGAAAACTTAATTTAAAATCATGTAGTCCAATTTGCAACTAGACTTTAATGTAACTCTGCTATGTAGTAACTCGTCAATAATAAAATCTGGACAAATTAGCAGTTTGTTCAAAACGTAAATGGTCCGTTCAATAAATAATGCTATAGAAGATTCATTTGACTAGTAGCATAAGGTAATATGTATTATATCTCAATGTATCTCATACATTACTCGTCTGCAAGGCACAAAGATCTTTGTACGTATTTAATAACGTTAGTGTAACGCGATCTCGGGAACCTCATGCGTTCTACGTAATGAACTTCAGACAGGCAGCGGGGGCACAGTGCAGGAAGAACAGTAGGTCAACTTAAACTATTAGTACACTAACACTAAACTAGGTACTACCTTTTTCAGAAGGTATAGTACCTACCTACACTAATTAATTATTTCTTTAAGGGTTAATGTTTTACTCTTCCCGGGAAAATTGAAATAAACTTAGTTTTTGGTGAAAATAACCAAAAACGTTCCTGTCTACGCAGGTTCCAAAATTGCAATGATTATTATTTACTTTATTGTTAAATTTTATTATTAAACTTTATTATTTAATTTTAACTCTATTACTTTTATTTACTTTATTATTATCAAATTTATTCTAATCATGTAAGCATGAGTCACCATAAAACAACCCCCAGGAGTTTCTTGTGACTTCTTCTCATGAAGTTTGCGAAGTGACGTAGTGATAAATTAATCGTTGAAAGGTGATTTGTGCATAGTTGGTAATGATAGGCTAAATAAAATGTAAATAATAAAGTAAAATAATAATAAAGTAAATAAAAGTAATAGAGTTAAAATTAAATAATAAAGTTTAATGATAAAATTTAACAATAAAGTAAATAATAATCATTGCAATTTTGGAACCTGCGTAGACAGGAACGTTTTTGATAACATTTTAACAGTTTTTAATAATAAGACGGTAGTCTCACTGTAACTTTTTTAATACATTAGAATGACAAATCACATCTTAGTCTATCCTGAAGAAGAGACCTGGAAAGGTCTCAAAACGTTGAGCGTTGTAACAATGCTAAAAGTAATAAAAACCACGCGATTCAAACCGAAAAATGTCTTTAATTTCAATACAACATCGCGAAAACAGAAGAAGAATCTATGAAAATAACCAAGTTAAGAACTTCTATTTCTTCTTTTCGTATAGTGGTGTGACTCACTTACTTAGAGGTTTCTGCTACCTGATTGATTACGCAACTCTGTTTCTAACAAATCTCGATTAAAACAATTGAAATTCGGGATTTTTGCGTCGCTTATGTTTAACTGCAATGGCAATTTGTAAGCGACTGAATGACATAACGTGTAATCAACAATTTCGATAATTTTGATGTTTAACTTTGTTTGTTTGTGTCTCAATTACGCAAAAACTATTGACCTGAATACGATAAAACTTGGTATGAAGATAGCTGGAGATCCGAATTAACACATATGCTACTTTCTATCCCGATATTCCTGCGTGATCGGGACTTGCGCGGGTGAAACGATGTGGCGCTGCTAGTAAGTCATACATATTACAAGAAGACACTTCTGTACTTCTGCTTCTTCTTATCGTATAGGATCACCTGGTGTTATAGTTTTCAGGCGTCCTAAAACCTCTAACTTGACCTAACGACTGCTATCAGATATAACAACCGGGACCAACTGCTTTAACATGCCTTACGAAGCACGGAGGAGCTCGAGAAAATGATTTTTGCCACACAAATCGGTACTTCTGTAAAGTTAGTACTTCTGTACTACGTACTACTTAGTAATGTACACTTACTTAGTACTTCTGTACTAACTTTGCACTGTGCCAAAATAGTTAAAACGAAATAAGGCCAGGAAAGGTCTAGAATGTGCTTAATTGAACGCGCTACATGTCTTCACGTCTCTTTGAATTTATTGTTTTGTTTATTATCAAACTCATTTGTTATTACCGGTGTGTCGCTAGGTTTTTAATTAGATTTTATTTTTGTAGGTATTGTAGAGTAAATAGGTTTTTGTAGGTGATAAAAATAAATAAAAATATCATATTGTGTGGTCCGGTCAGCATCAAAAGTCAATGAAAATGTGAACATCATTCTTGGCCACTTTTAGACAGAACGAGAAAAAAGAACAAAAAAGAAGTCTGTTATGTCTTGGCCACACTTGCCAGGAAATGCTGTTAATTACCGTGCTGATGGTCTTTAAACGTTGGTGTAGCCACTCCATTAAAAGGCGTTAAAATTATTGCATTAATTATTGACGTTTCCCGTCACTGGGGACAGAACATTAAATGCTCGATATACTGTCTGAATGTTAAAAAAACGCATATTATCAAACCCTAGTTGTTCGAACTAAGGTTAGTTTTAAATAGGTACTTACCTATCCATTAGAGGAAAACCAGAGATTTGTCAGTATAATACCTACCACGTTCAAAGGATAACGCGGTAGATGTTGCCAGCAGCCAGAACCCCGATTCCCGTATTAGAATTAACTAAAATTTAATTCCAATACAATTTTGTTTCAATTCGAACTGAACTGCAATCGAAAGTTTTTTTTGGTTTTCCATACATTTAAGGGTCAATGAAGTTTCGATTCGAGTTTCAAATCGAAATGCAATCGAATCTTAAAACACTTTAAAATGTTTTAAAAATTATAGCGGCAAGGTAGGTAAATATATCATCTGTGAAAAATTTCAACTGTCTATCTATTACGGTTTATGAGATAGGTACAACCTAGCCTGTTGACAGACGGACAGACGGCCAGACAGAGAAGTCTCAGTAATAGGGTCCCGTTTTTACTCTTTGGGTGCGGAACCCTTAAAACTATAATTTGTTTCTTGTTGACCAAAAAAGATTGTTCGAGTGCAATATTAGTTGCAAGTAAACGCAATAGTAGTATGATATTGAAATGAAATTCTACACAATTATATTACTGGAATTGGGAGCAGTGTAAATTAGGTGGGTAAGCCTTAATGGTGGTTGAGTTACTTATCTGAATTTAGATGGAAACGTTTTGTGTCCCGTTCAATTGGACCTGCTTTATTTCCTATTGTTTCTCATAATGAAGGTAGGTAACTTCGTTTAACTAATTATCTATCTATTTATCATCATCATCCGAGCGATGTTCCCGGTCACATCCCTCTCGAGAGCCCGGAGCCTCGCACGATTTTCGGCATCCCGCGTAGTGAGGCCATTTGCACTTCTTGGGTCTTCCCAATCTGCAGCGGCCGGGCGGAGTCGCCATAGCAAGACATTTGTTCCCCACGTAACTAGCCGGTCTTCGTAAAACGTGACCGTACCATCGTTAGTGGCATTCTTGCAGTTTATCTGTCTCGGATATGAAGGCTGCCCCTGATGCCGGGGTTTCTGACGCGATAGATAATACAAATTATGTATCTATCTTTATATATAAAAGAAATTCGTGTTAGTTACACTAGTTATAACTCAAGAACGGCTGGACCGATTTGGCTGAAAGTTTGTGGGGAGGTAGCGGTTTTTTCTTTTTTTTTTTGTCGAACAAAGATCGCCTGGTCAGCTAGTCTACACTAATATTATAAAGAGGAAATAATTAATAAAAAAGTGCGAGTGGGATTCGCTCTTTATCTTCCATTTTATTGTTCGATCTGTTTCTTCATCACACCTAGGTCTTCAAGCAAACACTCTTCAGGGCGTCACTTAAGCTGTTACCTACTCCAACTACCGATGAAGAAACTTGCCGTTAACAAACAAATAACTTTCAGTAAACACAATCTATCTCGAAGCAAACGTCCTTAGCCCGCTAAGGGTTCTAAAACCTTTGTTATTACATAAGTAACCAGAGCCCCAGTACGGATTCGATTTGTCAAATATTTGCAGACCCAGCCGGCCCTGTTTACACACTGACCAATTTACCTTCGCAGGCAGCGGTGGCGCTAGTGTACTTCGAATTTGTGAAATTCTCCAAGGCGATTCTTAGTTCTGATATTATCCGTCTGCACAGACAATCTGTGCATGGTAGGTTGTTGAGGGTATAGGGATATTGGAGACAAGGACATGGTAAGGACATAGGTAACCATGTGTAAGGACGCTCCGATAAATAAATAGGTTTCTGGCTGTATTGATGGTAGGTAGTTCTAATTATTACCGAAGAACTGTTTATCGCGGTTTTAACCGCACATTTCTCGATCCCGTATGAGTTTCTCAAACCCCCTTCTAACGACGATTCTATTTTGTTACTAACGGTACCCTGATGTAGCCGGTATAAAAGTGAAATGCCGTGAAAGTTCGTTTCTGAATATTATGTTTGTTACTCATTCACGCAAAAACTACTAAACTGATTGCGATGAAATGTAAAACGCTGATAGCTGGAAATCTGGATTAACAGATATGATACGTTTTAAACCGATATTACGCGGGTGAATCCCCGGGGCGCTGCTAGTGTTTTGTAAGACTACCGTACAGTAAATAAAATGTTACACGCTTGTTCTATTGACGTGGCGCAGTCGGTAGGATAATGGAATTACCAAGACGTATTTAAAAATTGGTTCAAAGTTTCCGAATCGTTTTGTAAATATGTTGTAAAACTTTACAAAAGTTTTTAAACCAAAGTTAAATAAACAGATTTCTTTTATTCAAGAGGTTTAAGAATTATTTATTATCCGCGGTCATTCCAAAGTTTCGGAAGATAAAACAAATTAAAACTCAATTTGCTGCGATTTCATAGATACGTATCTACAGAAGAACTAACTTTTTACAAGATATATAGTAAAGTAACAGAAAACCAGACGCCCAAGGGATTTCACCCCATCGTCGCCATTCTGTACGCACGAGGGATTTTCTTTTCCACTCACTTACTTATTGGAAAGCTAAGAAATGAAATTTCTTGGCAGTTCACTACATTTTTTTCAGGCTTGATATAACATCTATCTATAGAATCTATAGCAACCAATACTTACCGATAACCTAATAATATTTTGAGATCGAAGGTCTGTAATGCGGTGTGCGGGTGAATTGACTGGAAATCATCACGTAACGAAATGGGACAAGAATGATGTTTGTTCCTTGTGCACGAATAAACCATATGAAGGTTAAAATGGGTATGAAAATTTGTATAGAACTTTGATGAGAAAGGCAACCGGGCTATGGTTACTAAACTCTATAGTTAACACGATAAGGTGTAGGAATAATCTACGGAAATTATTATCAGTTGTTTAAGCTAGGTTTAGGTGTTAGGTTAGGTAAGGTTTAGGTAAGATAAGTTGGTAGTTTCGTGATTGTTGTAGTAGTTTGCTCACTTTGCTCAGCCGTTGTTGTTGAGTTTGCTGCTTGGAATTTCAGGGGTTTAGTCAAGGATTAATAATAACTTATTTACACTTTACCTGGATCCCAAGTCTGGTCTTACAATCGTGTCTCAATAAAGAGTCGATTGAATAGTAATTAAATAAATATAAATTTTGCCTTATTTGATAGGAAGCGATGATGCATGCTTGAAGAAATCTATATATAGATCAACTGCACGTGTAACCGCGTTCGCGTTTAACCTTTCAAGATTCAACTTGTATTAATAACATCGGTTCAAAACCAAGAGTTTATGAAATAACCCTCGTCATTCATCCAGACCAGACCGTCAGAAGCACGTCAGAAACATACGAAGCTAGTCTTTACTTAACCTACGTCTAACTCTGAACCAATCAAAACAAACTTCGGTTGTTGCCTTTGATAGGTTTGTTGGTTATTAGGTTCCTGTTTCGTTTCGTTTCAAACGCCGAATTATGAGGAGCTGTAAAGTTTAAGTATGTAGGTAACGCTTTGTTGGTCAGAAATGGTTCTGACAGCTTCTCATTTTCAGCGATTTATGAACTTTCTTCTTAGACTTAATTTCTTTTTGTTTTGTTTCAGGAAGTTCAGCATTCGAGTAGTAACGGGTAAGTAAAATTTATATGACTAAAAGACCGTATTCATCGACCGTATTATAAAGTGGTGATTCCCAAGTTTAACATGTAGTACATAATATACCTGATAAACCTTGTTTTTCTGGGGTACTAAACTCTCACCACACGTCATCTACGGCTCAGAAAAATGTGTCGAATCTAACAACACCTACTCGGCATGTTCGAGTAATATTATGAGACCTAAGTACAATTTTAACATGAAAACATAAAAAAACTAGTCTTAATCGAAAACAGCAGACAAGTGACACATACATATTCAAAAATTTCTCTAGGAGGGAACTGGGACGTGTGGTCTAGTTGGCAAAGAATTTGGGGTGCAGATCCAAAGGCGAGTGTAAATTTTTCCATTATAATATTTCTAAACTAAAAAAATAAATAAAATGTCAATAAGTAGAAGCCTATAGAACATCACAATCTACGCTAACAAATTCCAAGGGCAAAATCTCAAGAACAAAGCTTGCCGTGTTCCCAGCTCAGTTCAAAAGCGATGCACCACTCACGAAGGTTCTGATCTAAAGTGCCACCACTTCGTCATCGACTCGCTGTGTGACACTACACTACTAACTTGCTTCGAGCGCATCCGACAGCCCTTTGACTGTTTGAAAACAACGTTTTTTGATAGTCGTCATATTGCCTACTTACTTTTACGTGAATTCTTTTACGTATATAGGTATGTAGGTACTTCACACACACATTTATTTTGTTTTATTCGATTCTAATTCAAAAACGTGGAAGGGAGTAGTAACTCTTCACATCAAAACGAATTTAGTGTTACGAATTTTGGGAATTTGAAAATTTTGAGGTTGTGTTTCACTGAAAAAACAGCTGTTTTTTTAAAGTTTAGTCATTTACCCCCTTACCTCTAAACGATATTCTCTTAACTTTTATGCATTGGGATGTCATGCATGAGCACAAAATCCCAAATAGAAATCTCTAAATATTTCCTTATTTACAAATGAACCATACTCATACCGTAGTAACATCACAATAACATTATCTTCTTCTATCTTCTAATAAATAAAATTTCCATGTCACAATGTTAGTTACCGTACTCCTCCGAAACGGCCTTACCGATTTTTACCAAATTTTATATGCGTATTCAGTAGGTCTGAGAATCGGCTACAATCTATAATTTATAAGGCAAAACAACGTTTGCCGGGTGAGCTAGTATTATATAAGAACACTTGCTCACGTCAAGAAAAAAAAATAGGTAGTTAAACAATAAAATAATACAAAAAAACCTACGAAGTAATTTCCCTAAAAGGATATCCAGCTATCCCAGTGATAACTGACCGATAAAACAATTCATCCTTCAATAAATTCTCCATCCAATATATCAGTAAATAGACCTATCGGAAAAAGGTCAACCGACGTCGCTAGGACATGACATCTGTCTCCGCCATTCTCTACCAATAATATGAAGTGATTGAGGAATTTACTGGCCATCATAATAATGTGGAAGTTTTATGTCGTGTCGTGGTGAGATTGTGATTTAAGACATGGTTTAGGCCTTATGCGCGTGTATCCCCGGCATAGAATAGGGTTACCCCATCACCCCATTACAAAAAATATTTTCGATAGTGTCTATTTCAAAACACGTCCGTTTCATTGCAGATTCCCCCTACCCACTAAAACTTTAATATACATCTTTTTGTCTACCAAAGATGGGATTGAAAATCTGGATAGACACGAAAGCTATGTTTTACATCGATATTCCGCGCGGGATTTACGCGAGTGAAATCAGCTAGTCGTCGTATTTCGAAAAAAACATCGTTAAAAATGTACTAAGAATACCTTCTTTTGTATGAACCCTTCTTCAGTTCTTCGAGTAGATAAATAATGAGCAATTACTTATCTATTATAGTCATACATACCACAAAAGGTTTTTCCTTATCTTTTTATGATTCCAAATCATGAAACGGTACGTAAACAAACAATTTGGGGTGGGGTCGTTCTGTGAGCTTTGAAAGCTTCTTAGACTATGACTTCATGGAAAAACAAAACTGCCAAGTCAATTGCTATAAAATATGATGGGTACTGATTCTGATACTGACTGACTCTCAAAATCTACTCATAAAGTTCAAAATAAGAAGTATGGTTCACTAGTACCTACTTTTTTAGGGTTCCGTACCTAAAGGTAAAAACGGGACCCTATTACTGAGACTTCGCTGTCTGTCTGTCTGTCTGTCTGTCTGTCTGTCTGTCTGTCTGTCTGTCTGTCTGTCTGTCTGTCTGTCCGTCTGTCTGTCCGTCCGTCCGTCCGTCCGTCCGTCCGTCCGTCTGTCCGTCTGTCACCAGGCTGTATCTCATGAACCGTAATAGCTAGAAGGTTGAAATTTTCACAGAAGATGTATTTCGGTTGCCGCTACAACAACAAATACTAAAAACAAAATAAAACAATTATTTAAAAGGGGCTCCCATACAACAAACGTGTTTCAAACATAACAAGGAGTCAGGACAGGAAGAGGGACAGGAGGACAAATCGAGTTGGTCATGGAATTCAAAATGGCTGCCCTATCTGTCAAATATACCAGTCTGCCTTCACTTACCAAAGAGTTTCTTTTATGTTTCAGATTTTCTTTGTGCCAAGGTTTTTTTTTTTTGAGTGATTCGGTCGTTTGATGGGAGTAAGAATCGAAGATAAATATTTCATATTTTCCTATAAAATTTAAAAATTGGTTGTTGTAAACCATTTTAGGGTTCCGTATCCAATTGTGATAGTGGTACGGAACCCTTTATGCGCGAGTGTCGCACTTGCCCCGTTTTTTTTTTAAGTTTTGTAATAGATTTTTTTTAAGGCAAAATACATCTTGAAAAATTCACCCGCGGCGAGGTTCGAACACGAGGCCTTAGTCGCAAGAACACGATTAGGTGCTTTCTTAATTTTGGGTAGCAGAAGAGTTACCCGTGGCGTAGCGGTTATCGTGCTGGGACGGAATACCAGTACCAGTAGTCACGGGATCGAATCCCGCCGGGTAGGTACTAAGTACTAACATTTTAAAAGCATTTTTTCAAAAAAGTACTGACCTATTTCTTTCTCCTAGCCCAATTATTAAGTCAAGCAGTCATCGTGAAATAGCACAACTTTAAATGGGACCAACTCGAAACTAAAAACGTTCGAATAGAAAAAAAAACATCATGATCGGACCTCAGACGGCAGGTAAATCCGACTGACAGACAGACATGACGAATCCATAAGAGTTCCATTTTTTGCCAGTTGGCTACGGAACCCTAAAAAGTACATCTAAATAGACAACCTTCTCCTTTTTGGAAGTCTGTTAAACACTGCAACTCGCTGTCAGCATAACCAAACCCACAACAGGTCGTCGATCGGTATTTCTAAGTTATCTTTTCAAAGGTAATCGTCCAAGTGGTTTACTATGTTACCTCCTCTTCCCTCCCCCTCGCACTTGTGGGGTTACCAAGTTTTTATTGAGGAAAATATTGAGTTAACTCTAACGACGGGTTCTCGACGCTTTTTCCAGTAAACAGCCGAAGTTTTTTTATGGTACCGCCACTTAAATGCGAAAACGGAACCTATAGGAACACTTTAGTGTCTTATGTCTATCCGTCTGTCAGTTGAGGATGACCCTTTTCATTTTTTTCAAATTAATTTCGTTTACTAGCTCTGCGCCACGGTTCCTTACGCGATTTTTTTAGAAACATTGCGGGACCAAGACTTACTCGGGACTAACGCGTTACGCACTGAAGAATCCTATCCTACTTCCTTCCTACTTCCTACTAATATTATAAATGTGAAAGTTTGGATGGATGGATGTTTGTTACTCTTTCACGCAAAAACTACTGAACCGATTGCGATGAAACTTGGAATATAGATAGCTGGACACCTTGAATAACACATAGGTTACTTTTTATCCCGTAATTCCCGCGGGATCGGGACTTACGCGGGTGAAACCGCGGTGCCGCTAGTGACAGTTATAGCGCCGTCCATATCGAACTACCTCCTTCCCAAATCATTGGCTGTTTTTTGTTATAGGTTATTTTTATTTATGTCATATGTTCCCCTACTCTTGGCACTAAGATGTCGTGGATTTCACACTATTTTCTCGATCCTACACTCGACAGACGAAACTCAGAAAAACTTCTTATAGATTTGGGCTTACATAACCTAATCACCACTTAGATATTAATATTTGTAGTAAATACATAACATATAATAATAACAAAACAAACAATTTACTTGTATTCGTACCTCACCTTGTTTGAGCTTAGCAGGTACCTCGGCCTTTATCTGCCTTATGATTAATTGGCGGAATACCTATTATCCTGGAAATGGCTCGGCCGTATCCCGCCATACCCCACATGGAATGAACAAGATCTTGGATTAAAGCCAACTGGTCCACGGACACTTGCTTATTATTAATGTCACAATTATGCGGACTGCCGTAAATCTATGAAATAGATATTCGTATTAATGAGAACGCCTTTAATAGGCGCCGCAGACGGTCAACAGACGGTCGGCCGATGACGATGTTTCAGTTTAAAAAGACATAAATAAAGCCACGGATTCACTTGGGGACATTTTGCCCCGCAACATGACGCGAAACAGATCTTCATCATCATCCGAGCGATGTTTCCGGTTGCATCCCTCTCGAGAACCCGGGGTCCGCTTTCATACTTTTACATCTACACTTCGCACGATCTTCCCGCTCCCGCGCGGCCACTTGCACCCATAATATCCGATCTTACGACGTCAAGCCAGCATTTATTGGGTCTTCCTAATCTGCCGCGGCCGGGCGTGATGCTGCAACGCGTATCTTCGTGACGCTGCAACGTTGCATAGTGTCCAGCAACTTGCCTTGCAACATTGTACGTGACGCGGGGTATGTTGCTTGCTCTGAAACTTTTATTCCAATTTTCTCCCGTCACTCAGACTTACGCGGAAGAAACCGTGGTGCAGAGCTGATACTTATAGCAAAAATATTGAAAAAATCAAGTCTTCCAACGGTTGGACATAAGAATTGTCTTATGTCTATCTGTCAGAAGACCCTTTTGTTTTTTTTTTTTTTGATTAGGTACATACATAAAGTTGTGTTGAAATCAAAAGGGTCTTCCAACGGGTGGACATGAGAATTATTGTCTATCCATTGAAAGACCCTTTTGATATACATACAACCCATACAAAGAGTTAGTGCCTATACATATGTCAAATATTTTACTCGATGTAACCATCGCGCTACAAAAAGTCTATGGTCTGTCTTTTGTGGCTCTAAATTTTATGATACGCCATTCTGGTGCAGCTGTTTTACTGAATAGAATTTTGGTGGTCTGGCGCTGGCGGAAAAATAAAACATAGACTAGTTTCCCTGGGCATAGTATTGTTTAAAATGAAAAGTGTTGTCTGTGTGTCTATGGAGCACATTACCTTTGAAAACAGGAGTGAGATATTGTCATTGTTGTTTGGCAACGGACAGAAAACAACATTAGGAACAGAATATAATGCTTTCAAATTATTCATCTAACGAAATTAAGTAGCTTAAAATCAAACATAAGCGGATATCTTTCTCCATACAAACGTAGTCGACTGTTTCCTCCCTTGATAAAGATATTACAGTAAAATCTTTATGCAATAAAACCTATATCTGCCATGACGATGCCCTTATGTTTTTTTTTTCATATAGGTCTTAGGGCGACTCTAAAACTCTAACACTAGGTGATCCACACCACTGGGTATACGAAACGTGTGGCACTCGGGGACTGCCGCGGTAAAGCTATTGCATAGCATTTTTTATCAACTTATGCAATTATAATTATTTTTTTATTTTGTACCACGTTGCTATGGTTACCACGTAGCTCGGCCGCTACATGGTAACCATGGCAACATGGTAGGCGGAGTGGGGAGTGTTAGGTTTTCTTCGTTACGAAATTTCTTCATTCAAAGCTCAAAGCCCGCTATAAAAGCTATGCAATAGCTTAAAATAACATTTTGTTTCTAAAGGTAACAAAGGTCAACAGAAAATCTTGAAAACAGAGTGTTTTAATGAGTTTTTCAGGCTTAAGTTTGAAAATATTCCATACATGATTGTGTTTGTACAGACACTGTTTAATATTCAAATCCAGAATTTGTATCGTCAGTCACGCTTCGAGACAATCGATCTCTATGAATAATTGAAGAAAAAGCATTTTCCATCAACTTCCCGACGTACAAATACGAAGTGAAAATAAGTGGGAAGCTTCTCCTTCACAGTGAATGAAGATATCAAGAAAACCTTCGTCTCCTCGTTACGAAATCGACGGTTAGATAATAATAACAGTACCTACCTTTTAAGGGGACAGTCTACACTCTACCTACTCTTTCTCCATACAAACTTTACAAACGTAGTCGACTGTTTTCTCCCAGGATAAAGGTATACCTACCTGATAATACCTGCAGAACAATAATAAAATTAAATGCATTATGTTATGTTTCCTGGTCATTAATAGACTCGAACAAACCGTAAAAGAGAGGATGAAATAAAATGAAATGATAAATGATTTATTGTTTGTGGATCTAATGTAGATATGTATGTAAAAGACGTGTAAACACCACCCGGTATTCTGTATTTGGAGCAGTTCCAAATGGATAGCAAAGTACCTTGTCAAAACAGGGGCGTAGCGACACCGCTGAGCGTGAAATATAGACGGGCTAAATAATATATGAAATACCGGGGACGGTAGGACATTATCCTATTCCATTCGACCTCTGTGGCGCGTCGTGCAATTGCCCGACTGCAATGAAGAAGGTTGCGGGTTCGATTCCCGCCGTGTGCAAGATTTATGGTATTTTTTGTGATAAAATCACTTTCTCGAGTTCTTCTGAGCTACGAAAGGCACGTTAGGTCAAGTTAGAGGCCAAGGCGACGTGCCTTTCGTAGCTCAGAAAATGTTGTAGTAAATGAAAATGTTTTCAGGAACAAGCCATTTTTCATAGTGAATAGCCTTGGGCTTTTCCACTACGAATGTTATGAAAATGGATGCTTAGATTAATTTTACATGCAAAATTACGCGGCGGGCGTCACGTCGTGTTCACGTCGTCGGCGCTTTTTTACGTTAAAAAACCGGTCAAGTGCGGGTCGTGCTTGCTCGCCGAGGGTTCTGTATTCATGCGCTAACTTAAAAAAACCTTATTTGAAGTTGGCGCCATTAATCTAGTCCTCTGAAAATTAAGGTATACGTACATTCACAGAATCACTTAGAGATAGACACATAGTACACATAGAATCACTTAGAGAAAAATTTAAAGAAATAAATATTTTAACAGTATATTCACAATATATTTACGAAAATCTTTTATACGTCCATAAAAATAAGGACAAGCTTGTTAAAAATCGGGACATACATTTATTTAATTTAAGAAATAAAGATGATCTAACTGTGCCCTGGAGTAGGCTCCAGAAAATAAACAGGTCCTTCTCTAGCTCATCTATGCTCTACTATAATAAGTTACCCAAGATTGTGTGTGACATGTCCATTAATAAAGGACAATGCAACCTAGTGGGCCACAAAATACAAAAAAAAAAGTTATTGCCCAGATATGAAACAAACGCTATCATAAACATATCATGTTTGCAATCACTTTTTACTACGGCATCAAAAAAATCGAACCTAGAGAAAAAAAGATATAGACATATTTATTACTAGCTGTGCCCGCGACTTCGTCAGCGTTTTTCGGACTACCTACCCATCGCTGTGCTTGAACGGACGACCAAGGAAGTATGTTGCTGAGCAGAAGATAATCATGGCAGAGTCTATTTAAGTGTAGATTTAGCACAGCGCAGCGGTAGGTAACGTGTTGCATGCTTATAAGAAGTAGCCTTTATCGAAAAAATAAAAAAAAATCGAAATCCGACTTCGAACAAAAGGACAAAACAATAATATTGAGCTCTCCGAAATACAGTGCAACCGACTTATCTGTTATGTAAGCTAAAGTCGGGCAGCTTAACTACATGATATCTTTTTTTTTACGTGGTTAATGTCCGTCACCGTCAGGCCAATCTCGTTGGGCTCCCTACCATAGGCTTATAATGTAAACCCCCATGGTGTCCCTCGCTCCACAAGTGTCATGGACTACATCCCGACAACGACGGCCTTTTCAAGCCTCATCTCTGTATCTCCCCATAGACAACCCCTCTCCGTCTTCCCTCCCTCGGCACGGTCACGCCACCGTCTCGAGGTCCCCAAAGCCGGTGATAACCTCCCCCCCCCCCCCCCCAATTCACCACCAGAGGCTGAGGTGATTTTTATAGTGGTTGTCTACCACGCGGGCCCTTTCTTGCGGAAAGGACCCCCGAGCCCGCTGACGCGGGATTACGGATTAGAAGCCAGGCAAGCCCGGTTTCCCACCTCGTGCGCCTCTTAGCTTTCAGCTACTGAGTCCCCTCACAACGGCAAGGTGGACGACCATCTGGAGGGTAAAACGTAACGTCGTGTCCGGGACTCGTGACTCGAACGCGCAGCCGTCGAATCGGAAGCCATCACTCGGCTCGGTAGGCCACCGTTCCTTAAAAAGGGAATGCGCCGGTCTGTGATTCGAACGCGGAACCCTCGACTCGGAATCCATAGCTGCCATTGTGCCACGTAAACTACATGCAATCTGCATCTACCCAGTAAAACTGCCCGATTACAGATATATTTTTTTAATCCATTTTATTGCATTTTCAAGATTGTAACCGTAACTTTAATCACTGAGGAATTTTTGAGAAGGTGGTTTCAGGTGGTTCATCAATTTGTACCTAGTTCTTTATAAGCCGATTCTATTCATGGAAGTCCAAAAGTTAGTAATTAACATCATTGTGAGATGCTATTCTGCTCATCATTCCAAAGGTTCTCATCAGATCTTCACTAACAATTTATGGGACCAACTCGGGACTCTCACTTTCCAAATTAAAAAGAATGATCAAAATCGGACTTTATATGCCGGAGTACGGCGTGAACATATTCACATACAAATAATATGCGATAGAATTGAGCAGCTCCTCTTTTTTTTAAAGTCGGTTAAAAACAGTCATTATAAAGAATTTCCGTATGTCCAAAGGATCCGGATATATGGACAGACATAGGTATACGGTATTTGAGAAATTTCCTGAAAAAAAACCGGATATCCGGTTTTTTATTTTCGACCGGATATCCGGTTAATCATGTGTTGATTCCACACCATATATTTATTCAATACAACATTCAAACTAATTAAGTAATAGCAAAAAAACACTTTATCCGGATAACCGGACTAAATATCCGGATAAAAAATACCCTATATGTTAATCGGGGTCTAAAGCTATCTGCATACCAAATTTGGTTAAAATCGGATGAGCCGTTTTTGAGATTAGCGGGCACAAAGGCACACACAAACAGACAAACAGACAAACAGACAACCAGAAAAACAGAAAAATAGGTTCTGCTGCGTTAATAGATACCCATACAATTTATATTTTTTTTATATCTTCCAAAAACAGACACCGCTGAGTTACGATTTTATTATATGTATAGATCGTTTAAGTTTTTTCTTTGGGACTTACAACGCGCCACTGAGGTCGTCAAAATTAAACTCTTAACTTAACTTATCTCTTAATTGATAAGTATGTATTTGTTTTGTTATGTATATATGCATAGGTATATATATATTTATAAATATTTAAGGTATATGCATGTATTATTTATTGTTATTTGTATGTGTTGCACCATTGTTATTATATTTTTCAAGGTCTTTTTATCTTTCTATACTTCTCGTCCATCCAAAGGGTGCCTGGAAGAGATCGCTTTAAGTTATAAGGCCGCCCATTTTGCCACTTAGTTATAAGTTATTTTATGTATTTCTTTGAATTGATTTTTTTATATTTTTATTACAATAATGAATAAATCTCTCTATTTTAAGTGCGTAACCCTGCACTAGGCTGTTTTATTATTCTGAATATATAGTACGCATAGTACACACACCGTATTCGATTGTGGCACAAACATAATTGTTGATCAAGTCCAGTAAACACAGCCAAAGTAAACGTTCAAAGATCGATCAAGTCCGGTTAGCACAGCCAAAGTAAACGTTCAAAGAATCAATAAAGTCCAAAAAAAAACGAGCCAAGTCCAAAAAATATCAGGATAAAATAAAAGAACACAGAAAAGTTCCAAACGACTGCGCGAGCTCAAGTTTAAAAAATGCTAGGAGCCTTCCCTATGGAAGAATAGGAGAGATAACCAGCTATATTGTGTAGGTGTGACAGAGACAAAAAATGTTCGCTAACCGTTAGTGATAACGCTACCTGGAATCTATTGTTTTATATCAATCAAAAAAGAATTTGCAAACCGGAGTGGGTCAGTGTATTCCCTACGGAAGAATAGGAGAGATAACCAGCTATATTGTGTAGGTGTGACAGAGACAAAAAATGTTCGTTAACCGTTAGTGATAACGCTACCTGGAATCTATTGTTTTATATCAATCACAAAAGAATTTGCAAACCGGAGTGGGTCAGTGTATATTTTGAACGTCATAATTATAAACGCCCATAAAAAAAAATCTCTAGGCGCGATTTCGGTGCCGCCATATTAAAAGTTGCTGACCTTAATATACACTATTATATGACATAGGTTTCAGGTGTGGGCAGTAAAGCAAAAAAAAAAGAGTCTGTGGCCCAACCCATAAGGCAAAAGTTGCATGGTCCTTTAAACCATATATTAAAAGCAAACTGTACAGGATGGCATACTATAATACATCGGATTATATTAACGATAAAAATCCAAGGAAATGAATACTTTATTGAAAGACGGCGACAGACAGGGGCACGGTCGCGTTCGCGAATGCTTGGTTCGTTCGGCTCGGTTCGGTTCGTCCTGGGGCGTATTCATGGAGTTCTGTGGTAAAGTAGCAGGATAAGTTATGGAAAGGAGTAAATAGATGGTTCTACCTACGAATTTTATAATAAAATTCTAGAGTGTAGGAAAGGAATGCAAGGCTGGCACCACAGAACTCTGGTGGTGGGTCCCGGGGCGGTTTGGGCGGTGTTGGGCGGGTTGTGTGTTTGTGGATAAGATAGTGTTTTAAGTAAATTATTATTTTTTATGTTTATTATTTTGTATATTATAACTTATTTGAACAGATAGACAGACAGACAGAGTTACTTTCGCTCTTGTAATGCTAGTAAGGATTATTATAGTAAGTATAGATTATTGCTCCAGTTCCAATTTTCTTCAATAATATTATATATGCGACAATGTAAATCACATGATTACTGCAAAAAAAATATACAAAAAAAAACCCCATGAGTTTCTTGTGTCTTCTTCTAATGTCATGGAGGTCGCTATCCGAAGGCATAGTAGAGTAGATTAAATTAAAAAAAAAAATGACATGTCAAAGAGATATCTTGCTAATATCCGAATGAATAAACGTACTTTGATTTTTGATTGATTAAACTTCGACTACAGTGTGACATTTTGGCTCTTTCATGAGATTTTTTCTCCAGGAAGATGTGTCAAATCGATGTGTAAAGTCTACAATAAAAAACAAAGTTATGTCAAGTTTTTGCGAAAATCTTAATTTGGCCCTTCACTATTACCTATCGTATTGACTCAGAACCTTGTTTTCATTTACACCTAATAGCGATCATAGACCACAGTAGCGATTGCCACGATGCAAGGCGAAACGGAGTGTTGGAAGGCCAACTACTCGGTGTACCGATGACATTGTAGCGGTCGCGGGGAGACGTTGTATGAGGTAGCTCGGGATTGCTATTTGTGGCGTTGTATGGGGGAGGCCTATGTTCAGCTGTGGACGGATAAAGGCTGAGATGATGATGATGATGTCCACAGTAGCTGGTATAAATTCAACATGCTAGGTCCACCCGTTCCTGAGAAAAATGATACCTACACAGACAGATAGACATGGTAAATAAAATGGTCCAATACGGGTCCCGTTTTTACCTTTTTAGGCACGGAACCCTATTAAAAGTACATCAAAGAATTTCACCTCCAAAACCTTTTGTAATGAAAATTATTTAAAAATGAAAACAAAGAAAATGGTCTAATAAGGGTGCCGTCTTTACCTTTTGAGGCGCGGAACTCTAAAAAAAGTGCATCAAACAATTTCACGTCAAAAACCTTTGTTATGAAAATTATTTAAAAATGAAAACAAAGAAAATGGTCTAAAATTAAATTAAAAATTTAAATAAACCCCCGACTTAAAAAATCTTCAAAGTTAAAACAAAACTAAACTTTAAAAATGCAAAAATAATAACCCGAAAACAAATTTCATGTCTCTGAGTAGGTATGTGGTACCTTACGTTCCCGCGTCGGGGGACGCGGTACTATAAGCACGGGTCGGTTACCATCAACTTCTGTGACACATTCCCGCGTCCCCCGACGCGGGAACGTAAGGTACCACATACCTACTCAGAGACATGAAATTTGTTTTCGGGTTATTATTTTTGCATTTTTAAAGTTTAGTTTTGTTTTAACTTTGAAGATTTTTTAAGTCGGGGGTTTATTTAAATTTTTAATTTAATTTTTTTATTTCACCCTTTTTGTAAAAGCGATTTTGATGAAACATGCTTATTGTTGTCACAAAAGTCACGTCCTTTTATTTGATACCCTACTCGGGTATATTTGAAAACATTCGGTTTTCATTTCCGAGTTTGACCCTACATATACTTTGAACGGCTGAACCGATTTTGATGAAACTTGCATATTGTTGTCACAACAGTCATGCTCTTTTATTTGATACCCCACTCGGGCATATTTGAAAACATTCGGTTTTTATTTCCGAGCTTCAACCAACATATATTATGAACGGCTGAACCGATTTTGATCAAACATAGCTAAGAACACTCGCGCAAAAGACACCTATTAAACAAAAAAAAACTACATTCAAATCGGTTCATCCGTTCGTGAGCTACGATGCCACAGACAGATACACAGACAGACAGACAGACAGACAGACAGACAGACAGACAGACAGACAGACAGACAGACAGACAGACAGACAGACAGACACGTCAAACTTATAACACCCCTCTTTTTCCGTCGGGGGTTAAAAATGGGTTCCCTCGTTACCTTTTGAGGCGCGGAACTCTAAAAAAAGTGCATCAAACAATTTCACGTCAAAAACTTTTGTTATGAAAATGTTTTAAAATGAAAACAAAGAAGCAAGTGTTCCATGGTGGTTCCATGGCATGGCGTGTAGACTCCATCGATCGGTCTCATTAATTCATGGTGTATTTCGCTTTTGTAAGTTATGGTGGGTTGGATATACTGTTTGTTGTGTCTGGAGTTTCGAGACTTAGGACTAGGGCATGCAATATCGGAAGGTTTTCAATCCCGGGGCGATATCGATATTAAGAGCTCAATCCCGGGATCCCGGGATTGATACTGGGATTTTAGATATCGTTAAAAAGGCGAATTTATTACAATAAAAATGTGTTAAATATAAAATATTTAATATATTTAAGACTCTAGTGGTTTCATTACGTAAATAAGTTACCCCGAGGGCCGTCCACCCCATCATTTTGGAAATAGGGCGGACAAATAGCCTAAACCCGAAAGTGTCTAAACTTTCGCGCCAAATTCTAGGCGCACCACTAAAATGATGTTGGCAGAAAATTTTTGCATGTGAGCTTGTATAAAAAATACTTGTCTTAAAAATTGCAATGAATCACGTTACTTTCATTGTTTTAAACATTTTACCAATTCCCTACGCTTCTAAATCTTGACAGATCTCTTCCTCCTAATTTGGGTTTAATTTTGATAGTTCTATTCAATCATTCCTTGAGGAAAAATATAGCTAAAAACCTTAATTTATACCCAAATAGTAAATTGCTCAAATCTCGATATCGGATCACTCAATCCCGGGATTATAATATCGAACTTTTGCGTCCGAGATCCCGGGATTACGATATCCCGGGATCCCGGGATTCACTTAGGACACTAAAGCTAAATTTGTTTAGTTAAAAAATAAATTAAATTATGTGAACATCATGAGCTCAGCTACTACAATAGAAAAAAAAAACAATACATTTTTGGGGTGCCCCATACTTTATTTTAATATACTGAATATCATTTTTTTCATACCCATATGTATATGTAAAAAAAATGAGTTTCAGTATGTAGGTACTAAAACTAATTTTTTTTAATCAAACCTAGGTATACCTATATATGTACGTGTGTGGTATCTATGGATAGGATTTTTTTTCCGAACTGAATAGTTTGGGCGAGGACACTTCCAAAGTGGTAAAATGTTGCCCCCCCCCTGTAACTTCTAAAATAATGGAATGATTAAACTAAAAAAAGTATATGATGGACATAACTATGCAAACTTCCAACGAAAATTGGTTTGAACGAGATCTAGTACTTAAGTAGTTTTTTTTTAAAAACGTCATAAATCGTAAACCGCAATTTACCTTTCAAAACAAAATCTGTTGTATAGATAATGGTACGGAACCCTTCGTGCGCGAGTCCGATTCGCACTTGGCCGGTTTTTTTTTTTAACAAGATGGTGCGAAATTGCATAAAACTCAAACAAGTAAACACCCCTTTTTACAGTCAGGTAATACAGGCCCATGTTTCTTCTTGTTTCAGGCCAGAAAACAAATAAACCTTTTTCCTGTAATTTCGACCGCTACAACTTTCCTACCTTATTAAGACGAGGTTTCCGACCGTATCTCACTCAACACCATTACGCTTTTAATTAAATTAACATAAGGAACAATGAAATACTACGTAAACGCTATGTATTGTATTAGTTGACGATTAAAAACTGGTCGGAAATAACTACTTATGTACTTATATTTATACAAGCTGTGTCCCGCAAATCCACCTGTGTGAGTCCCAATCCTGCGGGATTTTTCAAAAACTAAAACTATGTAGTATGTAGGTATATATTGAGCAGTATTAACTCAATAACTTAAAGTACCTACCTGCTAAAGCAAATTAAAAACAAAAAAAACAAATACGGTGAATCAAGGCATTTGTGACTATGGGGTGATTGCGACGAATCAATTTTTCTTTTTTATTTTCAAATAAAAAATGTTGGCGATTACGCCCACGCGAGGCATGGCGCCCAAGATGATGGCGGCGTTCCCGAGCTAGATAGGAAGGCTTTTACAGCCAGCCAGTATCACCCACCACATACCTCGACAAGACGCACTGACAACTTTCTTAGAATCCCCCTAGTACAATTCCCTTAGATTCCCTAAGACCCAACGGTCTCAAAACCTAACAGTAAAAGTAAGTAGATTATGAAAACAATTTCTAACTGAAATGTATTTATTTAGGTAATTAATTTATAAGTCGGTTTAATTAATATAAGTATGGGTAAGTATTCGATCTCTACATACGGACAGACACCTTTATTATTACATTAGGAGGATGTTTATTTAGTACCTAAAACCATGTGTTAAATATTTTACTACCAGAATTTCGGAGAAGGGAAAAGTTTGATGAAAGTATTTTGAGTAGGTATAACGAGTTTTGAATGTTTAAAGTGTTTATCTTTATTATAATTGTTTATTTAGGGATTAAATTTTCTCTTAACGTATTAGCTCATATAATTTACGTATTTATCCGTGTGTGTGTGTCCGTATATTTCAGAGGCGGTATAAGAACTAACAAAGAGTTTTTTTTTGTTTTTGCGATGTTAGATTGAAATTAAATTTATTTTTTCCGGTGCATTTAACCACGCTAAATTTAATAAATTATAATTCATGTTGGTCTTTGTGATCTAAAGTCTGCGTGCACAGGAACGTTTAAGTACAAATAATATTATATTATGTAGTTTTCGGCAACCCTAAATAATTCAGTTCCTGGCTCTAAGTATGGTACCCAAAAGACTACCTCCCGGAAAAAAAAGTAAAAAAAACAAGATATTCCTATAAATTTCATGTCAACCTAAATGTTAAAAAGTTTTTGGTAATAAAAAACCAACAAAACATTATAAGACTCTTTAAATACTTTCTGCCTCCATAAAATAATCATCATTAATGTAAATTTTCCGTTATCGTGTCCGTAACAATCCCTTGTTTATGTCCACCCTTTTCCTGATATAGGTGTCCCTTAAAAATGTTAATGAATGGCTACTTTCTAACAAAACATGTTTTGTTTCGTCTATTTGAATGGTACCTGGGTTGAATAATGTAATTAATTATATTAATTTTTTGTGACATGTTTTTCGTTTACTAAAATTGATCTAAAACGATATGTTTACCATGAAAAGAAAAATTGTAATGTAAGAAAATTATTTCTAGATTTTTCTTCTGTTTTCGCGATGTTGTATTGAAATTAAAGACATTTTTGGGGTTTTTAATCGCGTGGTGTTTATTACTTTTAGCATTCTTAAAATATTTTCATACAAAATGTACGTAGGCGAGACGGCGTGAATTATACTGGAGCGTCGCGCAACTGACATTTTCCAATTTTAAATTTTCCGCCTGCTCTGCGCCTTCACCTTACGCCTTTTCTGCATAATTCGGGTCTTACAGGCCCCTTTTTCAGGATTGACTGAAACACCACGCGATTAAAACCAAAACATGTCTTTAATTTCCAAATTATTTGTGTTAGCTTCTGGTCACCAGAGGGTCAGTCCTATAGCAATGGCTATTCGTTGTTCAAAGTTGCAGTCGGCTGCTACTTTGGCCACGAATAGGTATTGCTTTTCCAAGAGGCAATGCAGCCTATTGGGTACCATACCTAAGGACTGCTTTTGGATTTTTACTGCATTTTTGAATTTTTTACCGCGTTTTTGTTATTCCTGCACGTAAAAACTACAAAACTGATTGCGATGGAACTCGGTACGCAAATAGTTAGAGATCTGGATTAAGAAATAACCTACTTTTTATACCGATATTCCCACAGAATCGGAACTTACATTACACGAAAGAAACCACGGGGCGCAGTTATGCGATCATAAATATTCTGTTTCAAAGTTGCAAAATAAAACTGATTTAATTGTAATCGACGTTGATCCAATGCAATTGGAACAAAAAATCTACACCTGTCGATCACAGACTCAATCCGGAGGAGAATAACTGTTAGTTTATTTAAACAGTGGATCCGGGGACTGAAATACTTTAATCGGATTAAAGTTTAAATCGATTGGAACGCGAATCGAGTACCAGATCAACTGAAATGATCAACATTTTGTTTGAGAATGTGTTTTTTGATTGCGGTGCAATGAGCGTCTCGTGGTCCAGACGTACTCTTAATAAAATACTTATTTAATTATTTTTAATTTTAACATAGATGCGAAGGCATACGTATAATGAAACTAAAAAAAACATTGTACCCAGCGGGAATCGAACCCGAAACCTTTCTTATTCGCCCGACGTTCCACAGAAGCTTTCAAAATATAAAAAATAGAGATATTATTATATAATAACTAGCTGACCGCCAAACGTTGTTTTGCCCTATAAATTATAGATAGTAGCCGATTCTCAGACCTACTGAATACGTATACAAAATTTCAAAAAAATCGGTCGAGCCGTTTCGGAGGAGTACGGTAACTAACACTGTGACATGTAAATTTTATATATTAGACTAGCTGACCCGACAAACGTTGTTTTGCCTTATAAATTATGGACTATCCAACCCCGAAAGAATTTTTCAAATCGGACCAGTGGTTCCTGAGATTAGCGCGTTCAAACAAACGAACAAACTCTTCCGCTTTATAATAGTAATAGATAGATAGTAGCCGATTCTCAGACCTACTGAATACGTATACAAAATTTCATAAAAATCGGTCTTGCCGTTTTGGAGGAGTACGGTAACTAACACTGTGACATGGAAATTTTATATATTAGATTATAACACAACACAGCACCATCTAGCCCAATGGTAAGTTACTAAGCTTGTGTTATGGTAACTACACGACGGATATAATACTTTTTTTTTATAAATACATAACATATCATAGAGAAGGAGACAAAGAGAGATACAAAGAGACGATCCAAATATCAGTAAACAAAACTCTCACATCCAAAAAATATACTCCATCATTCATCTTTTCGACTTCGGAAAAAGAACAAAACAAACGAGAGAAAGGAAACTATCCTATTTCCTTATCAAATTAGTTGAGACTGCTACCTTTCCTGTCGATTCTACTATCGCGGTGAAAAAAATGAGGCGAGTAATTTTCCTCGTCAGCCCGTGATGAATGGATGGCGACTTGCACGCATGCCAAGACGAAATAAATAAATAAATCTTAACGAAATCTAACGATTTTAAAGGAAATGTCTATTAAATGTTATAAAAATACTAGCTGCGTCCCGTGTTTCACCCGCGTAGGTCCCGATCCAGTGGGAATATCGGGATCAAAAACCTATGTTACTCAGGGTGATTGTAACTTTCTAATGGTGACATATTTTTTGAAATCGGCATAGTTGTTTTTGAGTTTATTCATTACAAACATAGATACACACACACACACACACACAATAAAACAAATCTTTCCTCTTTATAATATTAGTGTAGATAGATTAGATAGATAGATTTATTTATTTATTATTTATTTATATTAGATAGGTTTAATTATTTATTGTAACACCAATATAAAAATACAATTTAAACAAAATCATAAACATCTTCTATCTAGGTGGCACAATGGGCGGCCTTATCGCTTGTAGACAGTGTAGATAAATAGAATAATAAACGAACGCAAGTATAATGACCGACTTATCTTACGACTAGTTCGTCACTTGCGTTCGTATATCTCCTTGACGCAGTGTACGCAAGTCCACAGAGGGGTTCCGGGAGCTAAATAATTGATAACTGCATCGAGTTCAAAAGACTTTAGTACACGCCAAAACGGTCTTGTTAAACTTGTTTTTTCTCTCTGATTTATTATTTATACAAAAAAAGAGGCAAATGCGTCTTTTTAATTCGTTGTCTTAAATATACAAATTAAAAAAAGCAGGCAACTTGACTCATTTGTAAAAAGCCCCTAATTTCTATTTCTGTAAAAAGCACCCTAAGTACTTTTTACAGAAAGCCATAATATTGGACTAGATTTTCAAAAAGTGGAAAAGCCCAAAAATTGGCTCATAGTATGGTGGTAACTGGATGTGATCGAGAAATATGACACAATTACCCCGGTCGACCTTACCTATAAAATGCTAGATCCTAGATCTATAGATATAATATTTTTTGGCAAAAATACTAACTCAAAAAATAATTTTAAAATCTAAAACAAAAAGAAGTTTGATGCTGGCCGTGTCCCCGCGCTGAATAGTTCTAAAGGTTTGCCTCTAAGAGATCGCTTTGAGCGATAAAGCCGCCCATTGCGCCACCTAGCTTTAAGTAGTGGATGATGTTCTTTGTTAATTAGTGGTGGAAGATGTTCTTGTTTAAATATGGTGTGTACAATAAATAATTTATTCATTCATTCAATAGCAAGGCTTATCCACTGGGACAAGAAACCGCCAGCCCTTGTACGACCAGACGCCTCGAGAAGACGTGCCGACAACTCCCTTAGAAAGACCTTGGTACAGGACACCCAACACCCAAAACCTAGATTGATTGCAAATGACTAGATCGAAATCAAACTCTCGAGTCAAGGTTGAGAAATAAGAACTGAACAAAGACCGCCATTAATAATGTTTTTCTTCTACAATACGTAACTGAGCTTTTTCTCATAACTTTTTCCTGCCGTGAGTCATTTTCCTTTCTTTTGTGTGGCTGGGCTGGGGCATACAGAAAAAGATTCTATTAAGACTTATTGGTATAAATATTATTAAACAACGGGGTATTTACCATGTTTTGATTTGTTATTGACGGAGCTCAATATTTCGCCAGTAATTTCAACTGGCGTGTTCACGAGACAGTCGTCACATTATTGGTCCATCTATAGGTATTAAATCCTAAAGATTATTTTGCCTTTGGACTGATCGCCGACACGACGTTCCATATCTAGGAGATTCCCCGACGTATACGTAAAATTATAAGAAGTGTTACTTACAAAGCATTTTACACACCTGCCTAAAAAGGAAGTTAAATAAAGGGAGTAGGTGAAAAAAACATTAAATAAGACTAGGTTATTATTATTCATTTACGTCATAGAATACATAACTTAATAATAATAAGCCCGCAGGGCACCTTGAGGCTCGAAGTATAAAAGTGTCAAAAATCATTTGTATTTATTGAATTTTTATCCCTAGTACAATAGCCCTATTCCGTTTATCGATGGGTATGATTTTATCGTAGATTGTGTGTCAGTTCCACGTGTCGTTACTGACATATGAGACGAAGGTTTCACATTAATTGCTTTTAAACTGTTTATAAACAGTTTTGTTTATTTATCTATTGGATCTAAATACATTCTTACTCATATAATTATGCTTATATGTAATAGGAAAACTTATTTATTGTGTGTGTGCTACGTCAAAAGTTTTGTCTTAAGGGGACAGTCTACCTACTCTTTTCTTCATACAAACTTTACAAACGTAGTCAGTCGACTGTTTCCTCCCTGGATAAAGATATTAGAAAATATATGTCATTAAGATGTTAAATATGTTTAAAATATTAAATAATTATTCTGTTAATTTCTCGTTTATATGAATACAAAACTTAATGGTATTTTTAATAAAATTAAATATTATGCGATTGTTATAAGCATGTCATAATTATCACATCATTAAATGATATCATTCTAATTATGATAATTAACACATCATTTCGACTGAATCGTCAATTCATATAGCAATTCAAACGAAGGCAATACCTACCTACTACTACCTACCTATTTAATGTTATTATTGTATCGCGGTAGTTAAGTGGTAGTTAACTATAATGTGGGCTTAATTTTGATTTTACGACTGACGATCGACTGGTAATTAATAATTATCGTGCGTCGGGCGAAGGCCCGATTTCAATGCAGAAGGTTGCGGGTTCGATTCCCGCCGGTTGCAAGTGTTTACCTATGCTTAAAAAATTAAAAAATGTTTCTGGTCTGCATGTTTAAAAAAAAGTCCTTGTTAAATAAATAAATATTGCACGACTTTACACACAGCGCAAACTAGTCCCAAACTAACCACTAGTATTACGCTTGTATTATAAATAATAATAAATAAATAACTTTTCCATAGTTAAAATAGTGCTCTATCTACCCTATTTCAGAAACTTAGATCAAAAATGTAAACAAAAATCCCATACATTTATTTGAAAGTATATTTACTTTTTTTCTTAAAATGGCAGTTCTTTGTTTACATTTTTGATCTAAGTTTCTAAAATAGAGTAAAATTTCGGAAACACACAGTAGAAACTTTAAAACTTTTAAGGTGCCTTATCATTTCATTTCCCCTACGTTACCTACCTACCTAAATAATATTATTTTCTTTGCAAATATCTTCATTCTACAAGTATTCGAGAAAAAGAACCCTAAAATGAACTCGCATATTTCGTACAAATTGCGAGTGCAGCGCCCTTAACTACCCTATTTGTTTCGCAGAATAACTTGAGCACGACAAGAATTAAGAAAGTTTCGCAGACGTGGCGGCTGGCAAAGACTTTTGGAAGCTTCGAGTCATTCGTTGTAATCAGCCATATATCTCTCGAGACGTTGTGTATAACTTTGTACCCCTAACTAGAACGTAGGTTGTAGTACTTATAGGTACCTTGGTTTTATCTAAGGAGAATTCAACTATAATAATCAGATATTTGTTTTTATTGGTCAAGGCATTTTTACAAGGATCATCAAAAATTCTTCCATGACACAACAAAAATCTGTCCATAAACTAAATTATTTTGTTGGAAAACAATTCGATAATTACTACCTATCTTCTGATAACTAAGTGACTAATATTGTGAGCTACTCTATGATATTTTAGGGATTTATTAATTCGGAATGTTCGATCATGATGTTAGAACACACCGCAGCGTAAGCACGGCCGCCGTACAATAATTTATTTCACATAAAATACTCTCAGAACTGTAATAAATATCGGTAGAGATAAGGAAGACATATTTCTCGGAAGGAATCTCATCTGAAACCTGCTACGTCGTAGGCAGCTATTTTCACCCAACGCGCTATAGAGGTCGTCCAAAGCGCGCCACGTCCGCGCCACGCTTACGCCACTTGCCTCATATTTGTATCTCAGACTTTTGAGCTTGTATCTTCCCCTTCTCGCGAAGTGACAAAAATATCAATAAAACAAATGAAATTGACAAGGGGAGGGTTTTCTATTAAACTTCTTTGTCGAAAGTTGATTTTGGTAGAAAATTTTGTTTGTCTCATCTTGTTACGAGCAATTATAAAACGTTGTTTGTTTTAACGAAGTCTCTCCATTTTGGCGGTTTTATTTAGTATTTTATGTCGAATCTTATTAAGGCTTGGGTAAGCACGCACTGCGATTAAACGCCTGTGTTTTCTAAGGTCTGAAACCACAAAAAATGCAACACATAGCTTTCTATACAAGCCCACCTATTAGCGTTTCTTTTTAATGACTAACTTTGCGTATTGATACGCGGTTCTGCGTTTTCAGCTATTCGTAACTTGTGTTCCATTTCAACTAGTCAAGTAGTAGGTATCTAATTCAGCAATTTATTTATTTATTAAGGCTTCTTCACACAATGCCAGTGGCAGTACCGGCGGCTCGACCGCCGGCATTGTCGTCGGCCTACCGGCAGGTGTTCCTTCCTATTATGGCCTTTTTTTCTGTTTAAGACATTTGTTGTCTTGTTACAGCGCCTGCGCCGACAATCATAGCTTCACACTTAATTAAAAAAACAACAAATTTCAACAGAAAACATATATTTGTCCCTTACGACTGTCCACTATTAATCTGCCTGTAAGAATACACGAAAGGAACCGAAGCCCGGACAGCTACATCAGAGTTGACCGGGTACGAGTAGTAGTAGTACGGATACCCGGCCGGGACCGGGGCCTGGATGATCCGGTACTGAAGCGGGAGCGGGAGCGGGGCCGAGAGCCCGTCGTCTATTAGCCGGTATTGGCCGGATGGGTCCCAGTGGACCGAGGCCGACGCGTACGCGATGGCCGATAGGAGAATTAGGAGTTTCATCTGTGGATAAAATGTTTAGATGTTAGTTTAAGAGAACTTAAATAGGAACACTCGCGCTGCCACCTATCAAACAAAAATACTATATTAAAATAACTTTTTCCGTTTAGAAGCTGCAATGGGACAACCTAAAAACTTATAAAACCCCCTTTTTCCCGGGGCTAGAAAAGTGGCGTGGTCCCATTATGAGCCCATAATTTTATTTTGCCATAATTACACACTGCCATCATCGTTTTTAACCGGAACCGGAAGCAAAGTTAAATTTAGTAACTTTACTTTGATTTCTACTAACTCAATCCCTTCTACGCACCAATTTATATGGTTGATACATAATAATTTAGGCCGTATTAAAAAGTTTAAACGAAATTAAATAGCAAAACCGTCTGCCATATTTTCTTCGTACCAAAAATCCAATTTTGGGCTATAAAATGAAAAATGAAATACTATCAACACATTACAAAAATAAAAAAAACCCGCTAATTTTGCAAGCGAAAGCAAAGCGAAACAACAAAATGCTCTGTCAAAAAGGACGACGTGTTATTTTTCAACAAACAATTTAGGAAACCCTTTTTTTATTTAACACTTTTAAACCGCGCTCACAAAATGCGTTTGAAACAAAGCAAACTAGGACGTGGACAAATTAAAGTTAAATAAGCGAAAATTGTATAAGTAGGTAGGTTATGGAAATTAAAAAAACCTAACTGGAAAAAGTCTCGATCCCGCGAGAGTTTCGAAAAACCCTTTCTTATCAAATATGTTTACGCCATAAAACCTATATCTGCCATGACATGGTCATTTTGTTTAATTTTTATATTTTCTAATTAGAATAAAAATAAAATTCCGAAAAATTAGAAAATGAAAAAAAATCAAAACGTCGGGGCAAGGTCGTGGCTGATATAGAACTTGTGGAATAAATATATATTTTTTAATATCCTTATCCAGGGAGGAAACAGTCGACTACGTTTGTAAAGTTTGTATGGAGAAAAGAGTAGGTATAGGTAGACTGTCCCCTTAACGAACGACAGTATAAGCTTTGATGTCCTTCTTACAAATAAAATTGACATAAACAACAAACAAATATCCCTTATTAAGGCGAGGATACTTAAATTTAAAGATAACCTGACCTACTTGACGCCACTTGTCCCTTGCTAATCAACCCTTAACCTCCTCCCCTCAAATTTTATTAAAAGGAAATTTTAAAGTTAATACAGAGCCCCTGTGGCTTTTTATTAAGTTGAAGGGGTTTCTCAGTTTAATATAAGGTATTAGTTTGTCCGTGGAATGATGCTGTGTTGTTAATTTTGGGAATACGCTGCGTGAAGTGTTGGGGTTTTTAGGGGTTTATGTAAAATGTTTACTTTATTTTATAATATTTTTTATATTAGACCCATTTTTTTAAATTGTAAACTAACTTGGTTGCTCTGACTAAACCTATATAATTTCATCATGATACCCGTGATCAAGAGGTCTGGAAAGACTTCGAAACGTCTTATTATAAAGAGGTAACGTTGGTAACATTTATGTATGTATGTATGTATTTTCCGGGTAATCTCTGAAACTACTGGACCGATTTCAAAAATTCTTACTATGTTACTTTTAGATAATTATACATTATCTAAAAGTAAGATAGGCTTACTTTTGATCCCGATATTCCAACGGGGATCGCGACTTACGCGTGTGAAATCGCGGTCTCTTCTATCATGAATAATCGTCATTACTTACTTAACTGAACAATGTTATAAATTTTACATTTTACACAACACCGGGGATTCCGCCGTGTAGCCCCGGCATAGAATAGGGTTACCCCATCTCTTCCCGTGGGTGTCGTAAAGGCGACTAAGGGATCTGAGGGAGACCAGCAAACCTTAAGTTCTCCCCGCGCGGTGGCGGATAAACTGTTAAGTCCCTATGAGGGTTGGTGGCAGGCATGCGGCCGTCCATTAGAATATTGCCAAATCTTTTTGCAGAAGGTATAGTCAATAAGATGACTTACCCACTGCGCCGATCCCAAATTAAGAAAACGATTTGGGGTTTAGCGGACCCCGGGCTTCCGAGAGGGATGCAACCGGGAACATCGCTCAGATGAGAAGAAGACAACACCGGGGATCTATGGGCCTCGTAATAATGTTCAAAACTACACAAAAAGACCAGAATAATTCCCCCGAAATCCTGGGTTTTTCTAACTTCTTGTGGTTATTATGGCAAGGTTATTTCTTACTTCTATTTTATATACCTACATAGATTTTTATTATTTTTCTCTTACCTTGGGTTGGTGATGGGTGATATTTCTTTCCTAATGTTCAAATTGATCTGTATTTAATGTTCGTTTTTTACGCTATTTATATCGATCTAAAAAACGGATAATTACTCTTTGACCACAGTCTTTTTAAACATTTAGTGATAACACTTAATTGCTTTAGTTTTTTTGTGCGAAATACAATACATTTTCTTTTCCATTTTACTATCATTTCTTTGCTTTGTTTCGCATTGAAACTGATCAAAGATGTTAGGAGATATTGGAAAATGGTAAGACCGCAATCGTATAAAATTCAAAGTCCAGACTGACCTATATTTCAACGCAGAGTCGCTAGTCCTATAGACATGAAGTTTGGAGAACTTGAGAAAAGAACAAATCTTTGTGGTATGAAGGCATCATCTGAAAATGGTTTTTTTGAAATACCGCGGGATTGGGACTAAGGCTTAGAACGCACTGCGATTAGGGTTGCCAGGCCCAAAAATGAAAAAGCCTGACACAGATTCATATTTAGCCGGACATTTTGCCCTAAAAGCCTGACACATTGGTTTTTCATCTGTCTGTGGGAAATAGCGTGCCACATTGCTGCCTATTTGCTTATAAAAAATGGTTATTTACCATTTAGGCGCACAATATCCCGTTCGCAAAATGCCCTTTCTCAAATTGTCCCTTACAAAATTACATGCACAGGTAGTCTGAATTAATAGTAAATTTTGATGATTTGCCAAAAACCGGTTACATTATCAAAATTGGGTTAAGCACCATAAAATGACCCGGATTAACTACTGTTATTTGTTTCAAGTTTACGTTGTCACATTAAAAAAAGTCTGCTTTGAGGAAAAAAGGCTTTGAGGCCCACATCTTTGGACTGAGTTTATTTAATGCAAAATATCTACTGTTCCAAGAAGTTTATTAAAAACCATTTTTACCGCGGCGCCGGCGTCCTCTAGCGGCCTGAAACGTTAAAACTTAGCTAACAACACACCTAGAATCTGACCTATCCACTGCAGACAACTGTTTCAAAAAAGTTTCAGTCGTTTCTAACAAAAAGTTTCAGTCGTTTCTTAATACACACACATCTCTCCCCTTAAAGGGACATTTTGCGAAAGGGACATTTTGTGAAAGGGACATTGAAGGCCTAACTAAATGAACTGAGTACCTACAGTACCTAGTTCTAGTTAACTAGCATAAGTACATAATGTTCAATCTTCATTGATATACCTAACATTTTGAGATTAGGTACTACTTATTTACTTAATTAACAATATTTGGCATTTGAATCAATTTTGTCCAGTTTTACGAAGCTTTACGAAGCCGCGTGACTCCGATAGGGTTGACCAAAAGCCTAACAAAAGCCGGACAGGCCGGACTTGTATATATTTGGCCGGACACGACTGTAAAAAGCCGGACATGTCCGGCTAAAGCCGGACATCTGGCAACCCTAACTGCGATTAAACGCCTGCGTTTTCCTGTAGATCTGAAACCGCAAAAAAAATGCAACACATCGCTTTATATACAAGCCCACGCATTTGCGTTTTTTCCCCAGTGTGTTCTAAGCCTTACGCGGGTGACGCCGCGGGACTCTGCTAGTAGCCCTAATAAACTCGAAGGACAATAATAACAATCGGCGAAAAAAGTGGGTTTCTTACTGTAAATTTAAAGAAAATCGAATAAATTCAAAGTCCTCGGGAGCTTTAGCTCACCTGCAATATAATTAATTAGGGCTTTGTAAACACAGCAGGGAAAAGAGGAGCTAACCTCAACGGCAAGTTTTGTTACTGGACAAGCCATAGGCTGATGGCGACCTTTCTGCCGTATGACTTAGTTTGTGACAACTGTTACTTTTGTTTAGACAAAAAACTACTAGCCAATCACTCCCTACTGGTATATTATTTGCGATGTGATGGTAATTAATATCTAACTAATAAATCGTTGAAATATTTTATAGAAGTAATACTTCTACAAAAACACAATGCACGATAGACGCTAAGCGGGATTCGAACCAACAACGCATTTTTACTCAATCCGGGAACAATGACACAAAATTAAGCTTTCGGGAACTTCCACGGGATACATCCCGTGGAAGTTCCCGAAAGCGATTCCTAATTTCTAAAAATCCTAAAATCTACAAGATTTACGTGTGTAAAACCGACGAGGGTCACAGATAGGTAATACTTAATTTATAAAAGCAAATTATTTCCCCGCTGTTCCCGCAACACTTATACCACATATTTAGAGATTATAAAGTACTAAAGCAGAATTGATTGAAGAATGCACCAGCTCAGCAGCAGCGTCGTGTTTTTAATTAAGTTTGTTTTATAGCGATGAATACGAGCTCACCATGAATAAATGAGTCGGATGAGGGACATGCTAAATACTTCCTTTCATGTTTAAATTATTAGAGAAGTAGGTATTAAGTCTTCTTTTTCTTTTCGAGAGGTCGCCCTAAGGCTTCTAATTTGACCTAACAACTGCTATCGGAGATAACAACAATCAGGTTTCAAGAGTCGAAGTTGTAAAAAACTAATTAAAACTAAATGCCGCCGCGACTTATCAATCTGCGTTGAACTTTATTCTATCGTACTAAAATTGCAAATCTGTTTTTTTGCGTGAGAGTATGAACACACATCACAACATAACAAAAATATCGCAAAAAATTGCTGAATATATTGCGATGAAATCGGGATAAAAAATAATAGATAGGTACAAAGGAGGTACGTACCTACCTAGATTAAATCATGGTAATATGACTAATGCATGAACCAAAAATTCAGCCCCTTTTAGAACGGGTTAGTATCATATGGCCAAAAAAGTTAGTTGTCTTATGCGTCAACTGGACATAAAAATCATGTAGTCCAATTTGCAACTGGGCTTTAATGTAACTCCGCTATGTAGCAACTCGTCATCTACCTGTTAAGTTAAGACTTAAGAGTATCTACTTGACGGCGCCGCCGATGTAAAGCATCAGGTTGATGGACTGTCACAGTCATCAGTCAACCTAGCGAAGCGTCATCGACGATGGTTGTTCGGGGCTGCCATCTTGTCATATTCTGTGATGGAGACGGAGACCGTGCACCACGCACTTGACGAATCGCTTTGTATTTCCGCCATCACGTCTTTCCTAACATAATTGAGTTGATTCCTACTTAGTAACCATTATAAATTAAGCGATGTAATAGTTATTTTGTGAATATAGACAGCAATTGTTAATAAAACTACGATGATTGTAAATGGACACCATTATTTTATATCCCGCGCCCATCTACCTACTTAGTTCTACTGTATGAGTTCTGATGAAGGCCATCCAAGGCCATCCTGGCTCTTCATACTATTTGACGGGCGAGTCAATAATAATAATAATAAATAATAAATGTTTTATTTATTTCTCCACAATAAGAAATTACATAAATAAATCTTACTTGCTAAGCACAATTGGATCGCGCCGGAGACAATGTGGACACGAAATTCTCCAGACAATGAGGGTGTAAAGAAAACCTTTTTTCCATCCCTTATCATTATCTGATTATTTTTATGAATTTTTTTTATGAAATTATCTCACAAATAACTATGTCTTTTTGGATAAATTTAAAGCATCCAACCAAAGATTACTTAAGAAATGCGATACCACCAGAGCACTACATACTTACATGGTTGTTTTCACTACAAATATTATTAAACTAGCTGTGCCCGCGACTTCGTCAGCGTTTTTCGGACTACCTACCCATCGCTGTGCAAAAGTCTACACTTGAACGGACGATCAGGGAAGTCTGTTGCTGAGCAGAAGAGAATCATGGCAGAGTCTATTTAAGTGTAGATTTTTTACAGCGCAGCGGTAGGTAACGTGTTGCATGCTTATTCACATTACTTATTATAAGAAGTAGCCTTTATCGAAAATATAAAAAAAATCAAAACCCGACTTCGAAAATAAGGTCAAAACAATAAAAATAAGCTCTCCTACATACAGTGCAACCGACTTATCTGTTATGTAAGCTAAAGTCGGGCAGCTTAACTACATGATATCTTTTTTTTTACGTGGGTAATGCGCCTTATGCACCGTCAGGCCACTCTCGTTGGGCTCCCTACCATAGGTTTATAATCTAAACCCCCATGGTGTCCCTCGCTCCACAAGGGTCGAGGCCAGTGAGAATTCCTCATGGACTACATCCCGACAACGGCGGCCTTTCCAAGCCTCATCTCTGCCTCTGCCCGATAGACAATCCCTCTCCATCTCCCCTCCCTCGGCACGATCACGCCATCGTCTCGAGGTCCCCAAAGCCGGTGATAAAGCCCCCCACCGAGTTCACCACCAGAGGCTGAAGTGATTTTTTATAGTGGTTGTCTTCCACGCGGCCCCTTTCTTGCGGAAAGGACCCCCGAGCCCGCTGACGCGGGATTACGGAGCCAGGCCAGGCAAGCCCGGTTTCCCACGTCGTGCGCCTCTTAGCTTGCAGCTACTGAGTCCCCTCACAACGGCAAGGTGGGCGACCATCTGGAGGGTAAAACGTAACGTCGTGTCCGGGACTCGGGACTCGAACGCGCAGCCCTCGAATCGGAAACCATCACTCGGCTCGGCAGGCCACCGTTCCTTAAAAAGGGAATGCGGTCTGTGATTCGAACGCGGAACCCTCGACTCGGAATCCACAACTGCCATCGTGCCACGTAAACTACATGCAATCTGCATCTACCCAGTAAAACTGCCCGATTACAGCTATATTTTTTAATCATTTTTATTGCATTTTCGACTGCTACTAAAAATTATCAAAATTGTAACCGTAACTTTAATCACTGAGGGACTTTTGAGAAGGTGGTTTCAGGGGGTCCATCAATTTGTACTTAGTTCTTTATAAGCCGATTCTATTGATGGAAGTCCAAAAATTAGTAATTTACAGCATTATGGGATGCTATTCTGCTTATCATTCCGAAGGTTCTCATCAGATCTTCACCAACAATTTATGGGACCAACTCGGGACTCTCACTTTCCAAATAATAAAAAAAGAATGTTCGAAACCGGACTTTATCTGCCGGAGTACGGTGTGAACATATTCACATACAAAAAGCCATCAATATGCGGGTAGAATTGAGCAGCTCCTCTTTTTTTTAAAGTCGGTTAAAACCAGCCATTATAAAAAAAATCCGTATGTCCGAAGGATCCGGATATGTGGAGAGACATAGGTAGACGGTATTTTAAGAATTTCCTGCAAAAAAACTGGATATCCGGTTTTTTTTATTTTCGACCGGATATCCGGTTAATCATGTGTTGATTCCACACAACATACTTCTTCAATACAACATTCAAACTAATTAGGTAAAAACAGAAAAAACACTTTATCTGGATAACCGGATAAAATATCCGGATAAAAAGTACCCTATATGTTAATCGGGGTCTAAATCTATCTGCGTACCAAATTTGGTCAAAATCGGATAAGCCGTTTCTGAGATTAGCGGGCACAAAGGCACACACAAACAGACAAACAGATAAACAGACAAACAGACAACCAGAAAAATAGAAAAATAGGTTCTACTGCGTTAATAGATACCCCTACAATTTATCTTTTTTTTATATCTTCCAAAAACAGACACCGTTAAGTTACGATTTTATTATATGTATAGATAGATATAGAAGATGACGTGGTATTTAGGTACCATGTTTTAATTTATTTTTGACGGAGCTCGATATCGTATCAGTCAAAAATAAATTAATTCATGGTAAATACCCCGTTATTTAATAATATTTGTGCTACATACTTATTTGACAGAGAGAAATGACGCATCAAATGTGCGCACTCAATTCGTACGACCACGATTATAGCTACGCTTTCGTACGATATAAAGCCTTGGAGTTTCAAATAAATCCAATCCACAATCTCAAAAGGGAATAAAAAACGCCGTAGCATGTAAACGCGGCCGTTGACAAATCCATCCAATATACATGCAGATGGTTTTATATCTCGGTAGGTCTCTCTATCTAGCTATCTCAATCCGATCAGACTTGATTCTATGCAAATTGTTGAAGGGAAATCAAAGATCTATCGCCCAGAGTAGTGCTGTGCGTACCATACCACCGTATTTGTGTTTGTAAACCTTGCTGTTATGTATGTACCATCTTTGTAAAACACTACTTCTTAAGGGGATAGTCTAAATACTATTTTCTCCATACAAACTTTACAAACGTAGTCGACTGTTTCCTCCCTGGATAAAGATATTAGAAAAAATAATTGTTTATGCCATAAGTTCTATATCAGCCCTGAGCATGCCCCTACGTTTTGATTTTTTTCATTTTCTAATTTTTCTGAATTTTATTTCTATTCTAATTAGAAAAGGAAAAAAAAACAAAACGTAGGGGCATGATCATAGCAGATATAGATTTTTTGGCATAAACATAAACATTTGCTCTAATGTCTTTATCCAGGGTGGAAACAGTCGACTACGTTTGTATGGAGAAGGAGTAGTAGACTGTCCTATTAAACTTTTATGTTGTGATCACTGAACTCTATACTATAGACAAGTACGCTGGAATCGCTATACCATACAAAATGACATTAGACCTTTTTGCCTATTTAATTTGTGCCATGTTGCGCTGTTTTCTATTGATAGTTTGCAAAGGCAAAAATTCAGTGAGCGATCTCCTGTTTAGCGTTTACCTTGTTTTATGGAGGTTAGTGTCATAGAAAGAAAGAAAGAAACCTAGACCTTACCTAATTGGGGGGTATTTTAACAACGAAGTTTGAATTTTGTTTCATCTTTTTTAAAGATGTGTAAGTAATTTCCCGAACAGCTTGACTTTGGAACTGGTGAAGCTCGTCCGTCAGAGACCAGTTTGAAATGGATCACTATGACGTGATCTTTCTCCTTCTAGTCTCTGATAGAGACCAGTCCAGTTCTATGACCTAGGTATTTGAACAGGGTTCTGGTTTTGGGGTTTTAGGGTTTTAAATGTTAGGGTCGTAACTTTTTATGTTTTGGTGTTCTAATGCATTACCTACGTTTTTAGGGTTTAGGTTTTTACCCAAAGGGTAAAAACGAAACCCTATTAATGAGACTTCGCTGTCTGTTCGTCTGTCCGTCTGTCACCAGGCTGTATCTCATGAACCGTAATAGCTAGAAGGTTGAAATTTTCACAGAAGATATATAGATGTATATTTCAGATTTTCTTATCAAATTAAAAAATTGGTAGTTGTAAACGATTTTAGGGTTCCGTACTCAAATGTGATAGTGGTACGGAACCCTTCGTGCGCGAGTTTCGCACTTGGCCGTTTTTTTATTATTTTTATTTTCTATGTTTTTGTTTCGAGATACGAGATAGTATTATAATAACTCATCGACCGCGACGCGTAAAGCCAGGGGTTGGGGCTCAAAAAGTTCATCATGAAATAATATTTGCAACAAGTTTTAGCCTGAAATGTTAAATGTTGTTCGAGTATAAGTAACGTGGGCTACCTACAGTTTCTAGGTAGGTACATAGAAAGCTAAATATACTTCGTTTTTAAATTTCAGACTACGATCTGACGTTTTAGTTCTTTGTAATAATTGACGTTTTTCCTTCAGGAACATGTGTCGAAGCAAAGTCTATAATAAAAAAACGAAGCATAGATAGAGGAACACTTTATTGTACCTACTAAAACACAAATAACAGCAAATTATGCAATGAAAAACTTAAAACTAAAGTGGCACAATGGGCGGCCTTATAGCCTATAGACGATATCTTTCAGGCAACCAATGAATGGACAAGAAATAAGAAAGGGGATTAATGTGAAATATTGGTTACAAAAATTAAATAGACTGCATAAATAGGTACAAGAACATAATAAGTATAAGCTTCACATTAAAACCGTTTTTAACCGTTTTTAATATTTTCTAATGAAAATGACACAGATTAATGTCAATAAAAAACATTTTAATGATTTTTTAATTAGTTACCTATAAAAAACAAAATAGATTGCATATTTTATCATCTCTCTTAATTGTTATAAACAATTTAATAACTATTTGTTTGCGGTCAACGGAAGAAAACTAAGATAAATTCAGAAACTATAAATAATATAAATTTCTTTATATTTCATTGTTCTTTGAATATTGGAAAGAGTCGAACGGGTCAATATATAAATAATTAAAGGTCAGTATGATTGTGAAATAGTGACGATTCGAGGACTTTTCGTTTTCTATGTTCACAAATAGTGTTTGAAAGGTTGCTGGGGTGTTTTCTCGCTGTTTGTAGGTACTTTAAAAATTTTAGGGCGTCAGAGAAGAAAGATGCGGTATGAATCCAATGGGAGAAAAAAATGGCACAATCGGGAATAAGCCACCGCCTAATTTACAAAACAATTCCTTTTTATACATCAGTCTGTCCGACAGTCTGTCCGTCTGTCTGTCCGCGGATATTAGCTCAGAGACGCTTAGTATTAAGACGCTGTAACTTTTCAGCGATATACATATTGATCAAGCCGACAAAAAGCTATAATAAAATAAATAAAATAAACATTTTTGGGGTACCTTCTCCACATGTGAAATGGGGGATGATTTTTTTATTTTTAAATGCAATTATCAATCTTAACTTCCACAGATGAAATCCTCAATCCTCGCACTAGCACTCTTCGCCTGCGCCTACGCAGCACCAAACCCCAGCCCACCAGCGCCTCCACTGCAGTTGGACTGGGAGGCGCGGTACGGCAACATCGGCGTCAACACCATCTTACCGATCCAGTACCAAGTACCGGCGCTGCAGTTACCGGCGCTCCGGGCGCCAATCGTGGTCCGGACTGCCGACGGGATACCGGCGTTGACGTACCCTTACGCTCTCGCCGGGGTGGGTTATGACCCGGATAGTTTTGCGAGAGTCTTCGGATATTACCCGGATAATTGATTCTTTGGATTAAAGGATTTGTTTGTTGAAATTATTGATTTTATTTTTTACGAGCTGCGTCCCGCTGCTTCATCCACTAAAACCCCGGTCCCGTGGAAATTTTAAAAAACTCTTTCTTATCGGCTGCATACATCTCATAAGGAACATACCTACTCTCCGTCAGCCCTCTACTATCAGTCAGTCAGTCAGTCAGGACAAAGTATTTTATAGATATAGATATTGCCTTACAATACAATAATTTTATGAAAAAAATTGTTAGATGTTGCGTATTTTTCCTTAAAATATTTTTTAGTTAAAACTGCCTTGAGCAATAAAAACTAACTACAAAATATTTATACTGCCTTTCTAAAAGTGTCGTTTAAATTATTTCTATAAACATTACTTAGGAATTAAAGAAGATATTTTGCGCAAAAAAGTGGTAAATACAGAAACTAAATCGTTTTGGCCCCAAGAGGTTAGGAAGTATGAAAATATTTTCACATTTTTAAATGACTATTCAATTTTGTTTTGTATGGAAGCAAAACAATGGATTTTATATTTTTGTGGCCCGTTTGGGCATAAGCCCTATTAAAAACCCCAATTTATCAAACTTCCTAATTTCTCTATAAACGATGTCATTCATGTTAATTATAATTATTATACCTAACGATTTAAGCATCACTGTAATAGTGATATGAACCCATTAAGCGCTAATGAAATTTTAATGGACAATAATGCCATAAACAACGTCATAATAAAATTTATATCGTTACAAGATGAGTCCCGCAGTTTCAACCGCGTAAGTCCCGATCCCGCGGGAATATCGGGATCAAAAGTAGCCTATATGTTATTCTAGGTCTCCAGCTATCATGTTTCATGGGACCCCAGACTACTAAAACTATTTATATATGAACCGAACCGAACTAGCGTTTGGGGACACGATCTGTCTAAAACAGATCCCTGACGGTTGCTCCTGGGAGTGGCCTGACGGTACAGCGGACCCCTCCATTTATACCCAAAGTGGTCATAGTCGGGGACGCTATAACATAATATACACGGTGCTCACGGAGGTCTACGCGAACAACTTTTATTCTACGACTTTTGGAAATTAGAACTTTTTTTTCGAAAATTTTAAAGTTGTACCTATCACTAAAAAAAAACAGCTGTTTTTGTAAAAAAAGGCAATTAATATTTAGATTGTAGTGGTCCAAACTAAATAAAAGGGCACCTTAAGGCCAATGACCTCAAACTCTAAAAAACAGCTGATTTTCATGCAAACTTTAAACTCAAAATTTTCGAAAATTACTTCGAATTTGCAAAACTTGTAGAACAAAAGTTGTTCGCCTAGACCTCTAGAACAACCCCCTTTCGGCTTAATACCCCCTCGTCGAAACACCCTGTATAAATAGTTTTAGTCGTCCGGGATTCCAAGTTACATCGCAATCAGTTCAGTAGTTTTTGCGTGAAGGAGTAACATAGGCACATACAGACATTATTATACTTGGAAAATTTCTCGTGTATAATATTAATAAATAGGATTAGGATTACGTATTTGGCACATTAGCCTTATTAATAAACCCGAATTAGTTCGGAGTAATTTTACCACTTTTTGTTTCTGTCTGTCAACTTGGAAAATTCTCGTCACGGAAAAATAAGTAAAAAAAATCAAAACCGACTTCAAAAAACATAAAATAACTTCACCTACATACAGTGCCACCGACTTATCTGTTATGTAATCCGCGAAACCGCGGAACGCAGCTACTACGAAATAAAATGACACAATATCCCACTAGATTTTATCTAGAAGTTTCCTCAAAGGGTTTTATAATGATTTTGTCTGTCTACTGCATTCGACAGACAAAAGGAAAGCGACAAATAGAAAAATATGGCAGACATGTACATTTTACACTGTGGAATATTCTGGAAATACAGACAGAGAAAGAGATAGACTAGTTTATTTATTAAACGACAGAACACAAACTAAGACATGTTCAGGTTTTTAGTTAGAGGAATAATCTATACTCTATACAAAAATATAAACATTATTTTTATTCATCATCATCCGAGCGTTGTTCCCGGTTGCATCTCTCTCGAGAGCCCGGGGTCCGCTTTCCTACATTTACGTCTCCACTTCGCACGGATCTTCGGCATCCCGCGTAGTGAGGCCATTTGCACGCATATCCGATCTTACAACGTCAAGCCAGCACTTCTTCGGTCTTCCCAAATCTACCGCGGCCGGGCGGAGGCGCCATGGCAAGACATTTGTTTCCCACGTAACTAGCCGGTTTTCGTAGAACGTGGCCGTACCACCGTAAGCGGCATTCTTGCAGTTTGTCTGCAATGTCTCGGACAGGCTGCCCCTTATGCGGGAGTTTCTGACGCGGTCTTTTCGTGTCACTCCACACAACCAGCGCAGTATCTTCATCTCCGTGACACGCAGCTCCTGCTTATATCGCTCAAGCATTGGCCACGCCTTACTACCAATAATAATAAACATTATTTTTACTAACCTCTAACAATTAAGTACAATTAAATTATAATAAAATTCTACTCTATACTCTATAACTAATGTTATAAAGACGAAAGATTTGTATTTTGTGTGTGTGTGTGTATGTGTGTGTCGTATGTTTGTTATGAATAAATTCAAAAACTACTGGACCAATTTCAAAAATCCTTTACCAAAAGAAAGCTACATTATCGAGGAGTAACATAGGCTACTTTTGATCACGATATTCCCACGGGATCGGGACTTACGCGGGTGAAACCGCGGGACGCAGCTAGTTTATCTTTACGTTGATGTCTTGTCTAACTTTAGTATTATCTCTATACGATGCAGACAGTGGAAAATTGTCAGCTGATACAATTTTACAGGTGAAAATCTTTCTGTTTTACGTCCATGTTCAGATTTATTTTGTTCTGTTCCCAGATGGAAATCTCTATACAATAAAGTTAATGTAAGCCTCACAGGGCCTAAGTCGCAAAGTTTTACTCGCGTAAGTCCCGATCGCGTGGGGAATTTCGAAAAACCCTTTCCTATCGGATGTCTAGATCACATAATGAACGCACTCTCCGAATTTCAGCTCTCTACTATCAGCGGTTTAGGCTGTGCGGTGATCTATCAGTCTGTCAGTTAGGACAAAGCATTTTATGAATATTCTTGTGCTCTTAGTATAGGTAGTTATATTTTTTTAACTATGGGAATGAATGGTTTAGGGACTTTCTCCATGGAAGCAGTCTGAAGTAACTTTTTTTTTCTTCTTGATGAATCTCTGATCCCATATTTTTTACATCGTAAAGACACAAACCTAATCAATAAGTCATCGTTTCTAAGAACGTTATGAAATGACCTAATCACTGAACCTCCCTTACTTATAAACAGCTGCATAAACTGTGTATCGTTTGTATTTTACTGTGACATGAAGTTTCAAAGTTGACAGACAGAGACAAACGTTACATAAACTTAGTCATCGTTTATAATAAGAATGGTGGTAATAAATGATTAGGTTTACGTAGGTAACAAATTGATGAGATTCATTAAAATACTTTAATTATTAAGTTAATTTTATTTAAGTAAACGAATGCAAAAAGAACGAGGTAGAAACAATAGTAGCTCGTAGTGAACTAGGTACAAAATATTTCATGTAAGCGCGTAACGCGAGGACCTCTCTGATCCTCTCCTAGGGACGGAGAGATTAGGTACGGGTACGGAAACCAGGATCGGTACGGGTACTGGTACCCAGACCGGTACGGGTATTGGTACCCAGACCGGTACGGGTATTGGTACCCAGACCGGTACGGGTACTGGTACCCGGACCGGTACGGGAAAAGAGCCCGTAGCGCTAAAATAGTCGGAAGGTCTATTGTAGTGGGTGCTGGTGTAGCGTCCTCTGCCGGAAGGGGTTCTGATGTAATGGCTTCTGTCGAGGAGGGTGCTTCATCAGGGGGCGCTGGCTCTGAGGGCGCTGCTGCTGCTACGACAGCTAAGAAGGCGAAGATAATTGGTGTTTTCATCTGTAAACCATATTGTTAAATTTAGTCATGTAAAACGTCAACACGATTTTTTTTTATCTATAATTGGCACAAGTTAATGGTGTAGGTACCTACCTAGTTTAAAACGAGCTTTTCACTAAGATGACGTACTAAATAAGACATGTTGAAAGTATAAAGTATTCAAGAACTCAATATATCTATTAAGTAAAAAGCAGGTATGTAATTCTTTAGCGAAAATCAGGAAATTTGTGTAAGGAACTCTCAGAAATATTTATTTTCAAAAATAAACTCGAAATGAAATTTGTTAAAGTACTTTAATTTATAAACTTCATTTGATTTGAATTTACATAGATATTACAAATACAGTAAATAAACAATAGTCGTCCAATAAATATTATGTCTATAAACAAAATATTCTATGAAAAATTTCTCCCCGACTAATTCGGTACGGGTTAAGACGGTACGGATACCAGGACCGGCACGGGTAGACAGCCCGTAACGCTACAATACTTGGAAGATCTACTGTTGGTGCTGAGTAAGTTTCCTCTGTCGCAACTCTGATGTGATTAGTTCTGTTGAAGAGGGTGCTGATTCAGGGGGCGCTGGTTCAGAAGGAGCTGCTGCCGCTACGACAGCCAAGAAAGCCAAGATTATTGCAGTTTTCATCTGTAAACAACGATGTTATATTTTATCAAATTAAACCTTCAAAACAAACTGACACATAAAAACAGAATTAAGTTAAAAGTAAAGTGAATCTCAATCTATTTTGTCTGTTCGATTACTGACAGAAGTGAACCTAAGAGGCTACTTACTTTGAAAAAGCTTTTTTCTACCAAGATGACGTTCTGATGATGAGATGACGATAGCATAAAACCTATATGAACCTTACTTACTAAGTAAAAAAGGCAGGTAACACTCAAAATAATTAAAAACAAACTCGATTGGATCTTTTAAAATAGTTTAATAAAATTATGAACATCATTTCATAATATTTAGCAATCACAGTAAGAAAACAACATAAAAACAATAGTCGGATAAATATTATCTTAATCTACTGCTAACACAAAATATTTCATGAAAAGCCCTTGCTCGGTACGGTAAAATTCGGTACGGGTAAAGATGGTACGGATACCGGTACCAGGACCGGTACGAATAGATAGACCGTAGCGCTACAAGACTTGGCAAATCTATCGTAGGGGGTGCTGATGTCGTTTCCTCTGTCGCAAGGGGCGCTGATGTGATCGGTTATGTTGGTGCTGATGGAGAGGGCGCTGCTGTCGCCACCACGGCTAAGACAGCTAAGATTATAGCTGTTTTCATCTGTGAAATAAACAACAATTGGTAGTTTAGGCAGTATTTTTTAAAGTTTTGCGTAATAATAACAGGGATAAGTGAGCGATTTCGGAACCAAGACCGAAGCCTTCCAATAAATTCCAATAGTTCCTTTATCACTGTTCAGAAATTGCACCGCGGTGGAATTTAACTTTCGCGTTATTTCGTAAATCAAAAAGTGCGACTAGACATTGCAAGGCTTGCTTCGTGAATCCCTCACCACAAATACCTTAACCTACGGCAAACAACTATGCATGTAAGCATAATATACATTCCAGACCAACCATTCGTCGCCTCTGCCTCACAATGTCTGGTTGCATCATTTTTATATACCTACCTAACGCGGGCGAATACAGAAAGGCAACTAAAAATTTAAGTTCTACTTAAATAAGTAAGCACCTTTTAAATTCAATTTTTAAATTTAGAAGCTGCTCAATTATTTAAGTAAGCCTCAAATTTTAAGTGGCGTTTCTGTATTCGGCTGAAAGTGTAGGTACCTAAGTTAGGGTTGCCAACAGTTTTTTCGAAAAATATAGTATTTATGGCTAAAAAATATAGTACGACCCAAAAAAATATAGTACAAAAATTAGAGCGGTGTTTTGTAGAATATTTCGAAAAAAATACGTATTTTTTGGCCCTAACCTTTTTTTCACACTTTCAAATACTCTTTCTTTCTGGAATATAAAAAAAAATGTTCCCGACATTCAATCTTCAAATTATGAGCACCTTTTTTATGGCTTTTCCTTTTTTCCCTCTACATACTCGTAGAAAACAGTCCTCTGTAAATGCAGAGAGGAGGAATTTATAAAAGAAACAACTTTTTACAAATTATGCCAGAAATATAGTATTTTTGCGTACTTTCAAAAATATATAATACGCTGAGCTGAAATATAGTACAATACTATATATTATAGTACGGTTGGCAACCCTAACCTAAGTTACCTACCTTTCTAAGTACCTTTACTTAGAAACCGTAAATAATAAGTCGAATATAAATTATGTACTTGCCTGCCTATATTGTTAACAGCGCCAAGGTGCACCAACGATTACGTAAACTGTGCTTAAAATCTACTGGGCGGACTTTTTTAAAACAATCGAAATAAATAAATAAATAATTTTATCATTCATCGACTTCATTTTACAGCCCCTCAGTGCTGCAGATTTCATTATTTTCACCGCTGCAGCGGCTTTTTACTTTGCACAAAAGGAACACGGAATATGTTTGCGACATCATCTCAAAAGTATCATTGAGTTTGTGGTAGCGTTACTTCAGTGGATTGTCTCAACTGTCTTCCTTCTGGCGCTAAATCTACTTCTAAGGCCCGAATCAGTATATACCAATGTACTTTGTGGCCCGAATTATACAGAAAAGGCAGAAAAGGTGAAGGCGTGGAGCAGGCAGAAAATTTCAAATTGGAAAATGTCAGTTGCGCGACGCTCCAGTAGCAACTGCTATCGATGCGGCGGGCGCAGGTGATCAAGCGGCGCGGCGTGTCTGCACCGCGCCGCTTCAGTATAAATCACGCCCCGTCTCGCCTACGTACATTTTGTATGAAAAGTGTTTTAATGCATGCGCCGCGCCTTTACCTTACTCCTTTTCTGTAAAATTCGGGCCTAAGGTTGAGATCAATGATTTTTTACTAGTATAGTACGAAAGACGTAATAATATTGTCAGCGCTGCAGCGGTTTTATACACTTACTTACTTTACTAAAATGAACATGGAATATGTTAAAGACATCATCTCTAGTGCTATTAGGTAGTAGATACATAATATGTCAAGCTCTGAATAGCGGTTTTAGTAGGTCATCTCAGTAAACATCCCGTTTTAACTACGCCATTCACTCCACTTGTGTCAGTAATCGAATAGACAGAATCGTTTTAGAAATTAGACTCGATTCTCGTTTACGAGTCAATTGGATTTGGTTGTGGTTGGTACCTAAATAACCACCGGGTGGTAGGATACGAGATCTCCAAGGAATATACACCATAGTATGGTATGGTGACCATACTAACTCCCGTTGGGTTTGAATAAAGATACTTTCTAAACGATTTTGTTTTGATCATTATACCAATGTCAATCTGTCTGTCTGTGCCGCTCACTGTCCTCCATATTACAAGTACGCTGGATAGGAGATCGCGCACTGAATTTGGTGCCTGTTTGATCTGCGCCATGATGCGCTGTTTTCTATTGAAAGTGATGGTGACTTCACTTTAAATTAGGTACTTTCAAATACTTTCAATAGAAAACAGCGCAACATGGCGTAAATCAAATAGACACAAAGATCTAATGTCATTTTGTATGGTATAGCAATTCCAGCGTATATTTATGGAGTTCAGTGGGCCTGGTAAATCGTCTTGTTGACACAAAGGAACCGTCTCTTTCTCATAAACGACGAGAAAAACAAAGGCAACCTTAATGTCGATGCGACAACATGTATCTCGTGCTGTCATGCTAGGCTAGTTGGTGACAACTGTATCTCATGAATAATTAATTAAGTAAATTTCACAAATACAGTGATGTCCGTCAGGTTAATTTGAGACACAAGGATGATCTGACTGTGACCTATAGTAGGCTCCAGAAAATAAGTAAGTCGTTCTGTAGCACTAGTGTACTTTATTATAATAAACTACCTGAAGACGTATGTGACATGTCCATTACAAGATTCAAAAAATATATTAAACTTAAATTGTGTAATAAGGCGTACTATAGCACGTCATCATATTTTGATGAAAAGAATCGATGGACATGATTGTTAACTGCTCCTGTTCAAATTACAGATATCTGTATTATGACGATTGTAATATAAAACATGATAAAAAAATAATTGAAAAAAACCCCATGAGTTTCTTGTGGTTTTTTTCGGCGCGTTCCGAAACACAGTAAAATAAAATCTCGACGTTTCAAAGCGTATAGGCCAGCGTTTGGGGAGTTTCCCTATTAAGCCGCTTTGCAAAGGTGGTGTAACAAATTTTATGTTTTAGTGTTATTTAGGTATATTAGCTTAATATAAATCTCAGTTTTCGACCTCGGGGCACGACGGGGTATGTCCGATATTTTGACTTTTATGTGTTAAAATGCCGTTTTTTTTAAATATTGTCTCAACAGTAGGTCGTATGACAAAAGCGTCTTATGGTCTTATCAAAAGAGTCTGGTGATTTGGCAGGCTTTCCTAAGCCTGTTCTTCTCTGCGATCATACCCGCAAGGCATGCGGAGATTGGCTTCAGCTGAGATTTATATTAAACCGATATATCTAAATAACATTAAATCATAAAATTTGTTACACCACCTTTTGCAAGGCGATTTTCTCTAGTTATTGGCCTAGTACGTATGTGTGTATAATATACGTTCTAAATGAATGAATGAATTTTGAATTTTGTGATAGCCAGACAGTTGAAATTTTCACAGATTCTGTATTTTTTACCACTATTACAACAACTATTACAAACTGAGAAAATAAATATTCAAGTGGGGAGTGATTTTTTTGTGATAATGGTACGGAATCCTTTGTGCGCGAATCCAACTCGGACTTGGTCGGTTTTTTAGACCTTCTCACTAATTAGTAAGAAAATTTAAAAATAAAATTTAACATTTTAAATAGATGTATTAAAAGGTACCTAATTATTTTTTGGAAAACAATACACATTACATTTCCTCGAATATTTCGACTGCCTGAAACGTAAGCCAAGTCCTTATTCAGAAAAGCTTTTTCATGTAAAATGTTCCTAAACTCATTTAAGTCTTTAATTTAAATAATTCTGACGCTCACTTACCTTACTATAGATATCCCGACACAAAATTACTAATTTACTTAAAGTAACCGATTACGTGTTTTCTCAGTTCGGAAATTTAGTGTGTTGAGTGACAACAAGTTCGATCCCCGGGACGAATTATTAAATGGAATTTCTGTAGGGTAATGACAAAGATTATTAGTTATATACAACTTATATACTAGTAATTATCTCGACGGTTAAAGACCTAAGAGGTTTATCATTAATTGGTAAATCAATTAGATTTATATTAGGTAAGTTAATCACTAGTTAGTCTTTTCTCGTACCTACCTTCATTTTTTATTCAAAAATAACTGCGTATCGCGGTTTCACCCGCGTAAGTCTTGGTCCCGTGGGAATATCGGGATTAAAAGTAGCCTATGTTAGTCAGGGTGAATGTAGCTTTCTAATGGTAAAGGATTTTTGAAATCAGTCCTGTAGTTTTTGAGTTTATTCACTACAAACATAAGTACGACACACACACACACACACAAAAATATAAATCTTTCCTCTTTATAATATTAGTGTAGATGTAGATAGTTTAGATGTAAATAGTGTAGTATAATTTCAGTATCATTACACGACGTCTGTGGCGCGTCGTGCGAATGCCCGATTGTAATACAGAAGGTTTCGGGTTCAATTCCCGCCCGGTGCATGTGTTTATGCGTAAAAAAATATTTGTTTCTGGTCTGGGCGTTTTCTATTATCAAATGTAGGTATTATTTTATTTCAAATTTACTTACAAAAAAAAGTATATTTAATATGTAGTTTATCCGTTGTCTAGTACCCATAGTACAAGCCTAGTCCTTAGTTTACAGCTAGATTGCGCTTTGTGTAACGTCGTGCAATATTTCCTTTATTTTTTAATTTAGAAATACTTACCAAAATTCAGAAGTTTATTTGGTGCAAAGAATTACCGTAGCTATTCAGTGAAGTCTTAGTAAAGAATTGTAGTAGAAGAACCCTAAAAAGGTGCAGCGTTCTCTATAGCTCGGTTAGAAGATAGTAAAAGATAAGGAATAGAATTTTCTTGATTAAAATAGAAACCTCTCAGTAATCCTTCCGAGTCACGTCCCGTTGTGCTCGAAGACTTACAAAATATGTACACTAATGTAAGACGCATTTTTATTTGTTTGTTTGTTTCGATTGTAATGTTAGTAACGATTATTATAGTGTCGATTATTGCTCCGGTGCCACTAAAGTATATGTGACAATGTGAAGCACATGCATGCATATGAAAAAAGATATTTTGAGTTTGAGTTAGTAACGAATAGACTCCGAAACTACTAGACCGATTTCAAAAATTCTTCCACCAATAGAAAGCTACATTATCCAGAAGTAACGTAGGCTACTTTTGATCCCGATATTCTTATGAAATCGGGACTTACGCGGGTGAAACTGCGGGACGCAGCCAGTTCAATATAAAAGACAGGTGTTTCAATCCGCAGCCATTTAGACTTACAGCTAAACTTTTCAGACTTTGCAATTTGAGTTTCAGCTGAAGCGTTTTCAGAAGCTCCTTTGAGAGAAACGTATGTTTTAAATTCAGGGTTTTAGACTCACATTTTATTTAAATCGTTAGTATTCAAAGAGATGTGTGCAATTGAGGGAATTCGTCAACTTTTCACACAGTTAGTCTGGACAGATTTGTCATATAAATTATTCTGTTTTCGCGATGTTATGTTGGATTGAAATTAAACTCATTTTTCGGTTTTAATCGCGTGGTGTTTATTACTTATACCATTGTTTTAATGCTCAACGTTTCGAGATCGTTACAGGTCTCTTCAGGATTTAGTGAAAATATTTATTTGAATTTCTTATATTTAACGACAGACATATTTTTAGAAATAAGTCTAAGAAAACGTCCATCTTCAAAAAATAATTGCAACAGTTAGTCTGTGGGGGGAGCTTGGGACGATCTCTGTAAATCGAACCCCAAAACGTTGTGAGATCGATTGCCGACGAAGAAGTTTTAGTGTTTTTCGCTACAAATAAATATTTGTTTCTGGTGTGGGTTTCTCTGTATGTATGTTGATGTATTTGTTCATTGTACCTACCTATCTCAATAAAACATTCGAAAAAGTAAGTTTAATATCATTCATTTTAAAACCTATCAGCAACATTTAAAATTAACAAGAAACCATAGCCCAACACTTTTGAAGACAGTACTTAAGAGATCCCTTACTTAATTCCCCTCCGTCCGGCCTCGAAGCCTCCTAAGTACTACTTAACCCGTAACTTAGAAGGGTAACCCTTGGGGTTTACTTAGCCAACGCCAACGTTTAGATGAGTATGTTAACGCGCAGTTTACACTATTCGGGGGAAAGACTTTTAGTTTGGGGTTCGGGAGTCGAAGATCTATGCGGGTCAGTGTCTCGGGAGACCAAAACTTGGGTTTTCTTTTTTTTTGCTTTGATTTTTGAAATGGAGTCTCTTAGGCTTGGCGCAATACTGGTAACTGTCGCGCGCTACCGCCACATTTGTAACAGTGTCAGGAGCGAGAAGCAGCCACCGGTATTTGGATGCCGCCATATTAATATAACCCGATGTCTCCTGCGCAATCTTACAATGGCGATGACTTACGACTTACGAACTTACAGTGGCAGGTGTCGGCATTTTGCGTGGCCAGTAGCGACTACAAGTAGTCGGCCGCCATCGACTACACAAAATAGGTATATGAAAAAGTATGTTATGTCGCTGTCGCTGGCCACCAGTAACTGTGGTCGGTCGTCCGTTTGCGTCGAGCCTTAAGGCACCGAGCGGCCGAAGTAAAGAGCTAAATCTGGTAGATGTCGCTACGTGGCTTAGTCGAAAACATGGAGAGATACAGTCTTTAAGGGGAAACGATACCTAGGTAAGTGGGTACTCTTTTTTACTGCTGAACCGATATCAATAAATTTTGGTATAGAGATAGATAAGACCTTCGAGAAGGATATAGGCTACTTTTGATCCCGTAAATCCTGCGATCGTGACTTACCCCCCGTAAGTAGGCTAGTTGTTATAAATACTTTAGTAAACAGTTTTCTTGGGTTTTCCATAGTTATAAATGAACTGGTAGACTACGGAGAACTTCACTAATACTGCTGGTTAGGTCAATGTATCAGCTACGGTCATAAGGTATGAACTGAAAGCGGATTGTCTAGAATCAGTTCACCAAATTACATGTCTATAAGACCAGCGGTTTAGGCTGTGCGTTGATAGGTCAGTCAGTCAGTGAATCAGTCAGAACTTTGAATTTTATATTAAAGTTTTTGTACAGATGCTAGTAACGACTTGTTAGTAATGTTTGTAATGTTAGTATAATAATTTAGTAACTGATTTTTCCAAATTGCAATACCTGTTATTTTATGGAAACTACGAAACCCTACACTACGCGTGGCTTGACAACGCACGCACTTGCCCAGTTTTTGAAATAAAATTTTGTAAACATTATTTCTTAGTGTTAATCCACACTTAGGAAATAAAGCTTTATTGAAAAAATGCTTTCAAAAACTTTATATTACTATTAGTCCCCGGCGACTACCTCTCACCACGAGGCCTTACTCGCAAGAACACACGAGGAGGTGCTTTCTTAATTTCGACCTGGCAGGCTACCCGTGGCGAAGCGGTCAAACGCGTTGGGTTGGATTACCAATTGTCGCGGGTTCGAATCCCGCTGGGTATGTAGGTACTAAAGTTTTTGAATCCACTTTTTCAAAAAAGTAGTAAAATTTTGTAGATAAAACATGCATGTCTCTTTTGAGAACAACAAACCCGTTATGTTCATAGCTTAACACGTACCTACCTACTTACCTATAAAATCGACAGACGGACGGACCGACAAACAGGTGTGGTAAAAAAAAATATTGATAAATCCGCTACAAGTCTCTACATTGTAACAAATACCCCAGGCTTCTATGAGTAATTTCCTTCACAAATCAGTGTTCACCCGTGGACACCCTACCACCAGGGGCTAGGAAACTTTGCTCATTATTTCACCCCGTACCTACCCTACGAGGATTTGCAAGTTTGTTAGCATTTGTCTTAGTATTTTAGTAACGACCTTGAAAATGAAAATCCCTGTCGGGCTCATCGAAAATTGTTGATTATTTCATGACGGAATGTTGTAGAACTTTTTTTTGTGTACAGATTGTAGGTGACATTGTTTCCTTCATTTTGGTGTGTTTTAAGACAAGAACCTCCTATTGGTGCAAAGCCTATCCAAATTTTAGACAAAAAATGTCTGATTTGGCTAAAATGTCGATAGGCTTCAATACGTTTCGACATATTTGTATGGAAACTGCACTAAAATATCGGAAACAATGTCGCCTACAATCCATACACAAATAAAAGTATTACGACATTCCGTCATGAAATAATCAACAATTTTCGATGCGCCCGACATGGATTTTAGGTTTAGCAAGTATAGGGCCCAAGGGGCTAAGTATTATACATTTTCCCCTTACTTATAAACGACTAGTAGATTTCCGCGGTTTCACCCACGTAAACCCCGATCCCGTGGGAATATCGGGATCAATGTAGTAATGTAATGTGATAATGTAGCTTTCTATTGATAAAAGAATTTTTTGAAATCGGTCTAGTGGTTTCGGAGATTACCCGCAATATACATACAGTAGATTAGTAAATTAACATGGAATAGAATTGAATTAACAAGTATTGTTTACTTGGACTGTACACTTTTTGGTTGATAAATTATTTTATTTTTATTTCTTATGAACCCTTAAGACTTTAGTATTATTTAAGATCAGTCAAAAGCAGAGTTGATAGCCGGATAATGTCTGGCGATCGATTCTGCATTTATTTTTAAAACTTTTACTCCAGACAACGTTACATATACTATATATACATTCACGTTACCAACGTTACCTCTTTAAAATATTAATTACAAACACACACACACACAAATACAAATCTTTCCTCTTTATAATATTAGGTAGTTAGCCTATCTATGTATTTACAACAAATAAACAGTATAATACATATATCGTACCTATATCCGTTGTCTAGTACCTACCCATAGTACAAGCCTAGTGCTTAGTTTGGGGCAAGATTGCGCTGTGTTCACAAGATTTGTTCATGTATAGAAATTAAATAGGTATGTTTGAGCTATCCATCACCTCTACTCGGTACTTGCATAATATCTCATTGCTTACCTACCTATTATTATTTTTGTTCTTAAACACGTACTCGCAGATCCCACGTCTCATCAATCCGTCTCGCCTCCACGGTAAGACATGAACGGTCTCAATTATTTCGAGTGGGAAACCGTTCTGTTGGAAACCGTCTTCGGAACTATTAGTTCCATGGACGGTCACCATCACTTTCAATAGAAAACGCGCGACAACAGCGCAACATGGCGCAAATCAAATCGGCACAAAGATCTAATGTCATTTTGAATGGTATAGCAATTCCTGCGTACTTAAATAGTTTCATTTCAGTGATAAAAAAAACGATTATGTTTGAGCCATTCATCACCTCTACTAGGTACAAAATATCTCAATGCTTACCTCCTATTATTTTTGTTCTGTAACACGTACTCGCAGATCCCACGTCTCATCAATCCCTCTCGCCGCCGCGGCAAGACATGAACGGTCTCAATTATTTCGAGTGGCAAACCGTTCTGTTGGAAACGCTCACAATTTCCTATTGTCTTAGAGTAAGCCGCTTACTGTTCGTCTTAAGGACAAAGGAATTATAAGTGATACTAATAGCTGAAGAGGTTCTTTAATTATGAAAAAAATGTGTTTAGTTTTTCATTTACCTACTGCATTTTTGGATGCTATTCTGCTAGTCCCGAAAGTGTCTCATCAGATCTTCACTAAGATTTTATGGGACGTATCGAAACAGGCCCTTATATGCCGGAGTAGTTAGTACGACGTGGACATATCCACATACATATGTCGTAGGATAATGAGATAAACAGGTTTTCTGCAAAGAAAAAAAAGAAACACTTAATTAGACATTGGTTATGATATTTCTCAATTTTACTGAAATAAGTTAGGTTTTTTGCAAAAAGAATTAGGATTTTCGCAAAAAAACCTGTTTATCAAATTATCCTACGATACATACAATACATATTATTTATTTTATATTTATTTATTGAATAAACAGTTTGTGTTACAATATACATAAAAAGACGCCACATAAACTCAATAAAGTTTTAACGGACGTCAGTGCCGTCGACTTATAAATAATAATTATAATTATCTATCTAAACTAATGTGAATTGGTTTCGCAACTATAACTCAACTTATTAAAGAAGTACACAGTATCAACAAACTACGCATCGAGTAGATACCTACGCAGATGCAGTTGCACAGATGTGGGTAGGCACGGTCGCTTGAGCGACTGCAAATTCGCAATTGAACTTAGCAGGTTAACCTATTCCATCGAACCACTCAAGCCCGCAAACCAACACCGACCAGTGAGAATGAGTTTTTGAGTTATTATTATACAGCATGATGTGATTTCGAATAATATTAATTAATTGATTGTTTTTTTTTTTTTTTTTTTTTTTTTTAAGTGATTAAAATTACGAATTAACTATGGATAATTTATTAATAAAGTGCTGTTTTAATTTTTGTTTGAAATTTTTAGGAGTTAATTGATTACGGAGGGTTAATGGAAGATCATTGATTAAAGATGGTATAACATATTTTAGGGTTTTTTTCCCGTACAGATTTGTAAACCAAGGCAAAAGTAAATAAGTTCTAGTATTCACACACATACACACGATATACGGGTCGCATTGAGAACCTCCTCCTTGTTTGAAGTTGGTTAAAAATACTAAAAACTACAGCAAAAACATAATAACAATAGTATGAAACAAACAGAAAATGCGAAATAGATTGATAGAACTCAGCGTCGTATTCAAACGGTGAAGTTATTCGAAGCACTTTGATAAACGATCATGATATTTGTATGAGAAACGTCTGTGTGTTCGTCGATTTGGATCAAAACTGTATTCGGCGGAAGTTTCTCTACATAAAACTCATCAGGATATATATCCTCTCGTTAAATACTCTGAACGTACTTCTATAGAAATAATAAATACTAGCTCCGTCCTGCGGTTTCACCCGCGTAAGTCCCGTGGGAAAATCGGGATCAAAAGAAGCCTATGTTACACAGGTTGAATCTAATGGTGAAAGAATTTTTGAAATCGGTCCAGTAGTTTTTGAATTTATTCATAACAAACATACAGACGCACACACACACACAAAAATACAAATGTTTTCCTCTTTATAATATTATCGTAGATGTAGATTAGTGTAGATTAATAAAATCTGTGAACAACTCACAGCGCCACCTAGCTCCATGGTAAGCTTACCATGGATGGAGTTTAGTGAAGCTTCTAAGCTTGTATTTTTCTTCTATTCGTATAGTGGTGTAGCTCACCAAGTGTTGGAAGTTGTCAAGTTGGTCTAAGGTCAGGTTGACTTAACGACTGATATCCACAGAGATATAAATGTCTGTGCTGCTCTCAAAGGTAACAACCGGGACCAACTGCTTAACGTGCCGCGTTGGAACCTTGTATAATAACTCGGGAACAAGCTCGAGTTTTGTCGAACGTACCCTAAGACAGGTAAAATGTAGTTCCATTTTCCCGGGTCTTAAAGTAAAGTAAAGGTAAAGCTATGGCATATCATTTTTTTTTCTTAGGCTTCATGGTAGGCGGAGGCGGAATTCATGGTAGGTGTTAGGTTTTATTTTCGTTACAAAATTTCTTGATTCGGTCGCCGTGCTCAAAGTCCGCGATAAAAGTTATGCAATAGCTTAAAAAGCTATGCAGTAGCTTAATAATACGCGATTAAGACCCGGGAAAATATAACTATGTTAAAAAATCGGCATATTCCACAAATTACATGATCCCCTGCCCAGGGGATTTGTAGACTTTTTGTCCACAAATCCCCTGGCGGCGATCCGGCGGATTCCTCAGGGGATTTGTGGACAAAAAGTCTACAAATCCCCTTAATTTAAAATTATATCCTTTTTAGGGTTCCGTACCCAAAGGGTAAAACGGGACCCTATTACTGAGACTTCGCTGTCTGTCTGTCTGTCCGTTTGTCACCAGGCTGTATCTCATGAACAGTAATAGCTAGACGGTTGAAATTTTCACAGAAGATGTATTTCGGTAGCCGCTACAACAACTACTAAAAACAAAATAAAACAGATATTTAAGAGGGGCTCCCATACAACAAACGTGTTTCAAAAACAACAAGTGAATTTTATTTACAATCTGAGGTCGCTTTTGATTGTTCAGAGTCAAATCGAGTAGGTCATGGAATTCAAAATGGCTGCCCTGTCTGTCAAATATACCAGTCTGCCTTCACTTACCAAAGAGTTTCATATAAGTTAAGATTTTCTTCGTGCCAAATTTTTTTCTTCTTTTTTTTTGAGTGGTGGTGGAAGTGAGAATCAAAGCTAAATATTCCACATTTTTCTATCAAATTTAAATATCGGTAAACCATTTTTTTAATCATATAAAAACAGTGTGTTATATTGTCTCAGTCTTCATGTAGCATGTAGAATTACCGTAGCTTTATTTTTAGTAATGTGCTCCAGTATGCCACTTGCACCACTTGAACTACCAGCCATATTTATTGATTTAAAGAGTCGCAAAAATGCACCGTATTCGTATAATAACAGACTGATAAACAACTTAGAACAATAACAACCCTTTGAAAACCGGTTTAAAGCCGACAGCATTGTGAAGGTATTTATTTTACAGGATTATGGAATTTATTGTTAGGCGCATTGAGGGCGAATTGCAACAAACCTAAATTTTCACCTAGTTTGACTACTACTAATTTCTCATAATAATACCATAGGACAATGCTCATGCCCAATGTACATCTTACTAATATTAAAAACGCGAAAGTTTGCGAGTGTATGTGTATGTAAATTTGTTACACTGCCACGCAAAAACTACTGAACCGATTGCAATGAAACTTGAAATATAGGTAGCTGAAGACCTGGATTACTTTTTGTACATAGGCTACTTTTATCGTGATATTCCTGGGGGAACGGGACTTACGCAAGTGTCCGTGTATGGACTAGGTCGGCCGCTCAGTGTCGATCATGCACAACGCTCAATTCTCGCATCGTCAATGTGTACGGACAGAGGACCAGTGCACATATTATAATTCCGCGTCTTAATTACGCGATAGTCTAACACAGAAGAATATTTAAGATAAACTAAAATTGCATTACCTAACTAGTCTACCCAACCTTTATTACTTGAAAACGTTTTTATCATAAATCGACTAAGACCTGTTTTTCGTATCTACCCAACTCCACCTGTTATATTATTAAGAATGTTTTGACCTATATGACAATGTTTACTATTTAACAACTGTCTTATTTTATTATTGAAGGAAGTGCCTACCGTGTTGGTTTCTTATCTTTCGATTGGTTCAATAGATGTGCATCTTACGCGTACCAATCATAATCTAACTTTGATTCTTCCGCATTTGGTATTTATTTCTTTATTTGTAACATCTTCGCAGATTACAGTATTAGCATACTACAAAACTTAGTAGTTTTTAATGCTATGTAAAATAATATCATGTTATTTAAGTTTTAATTTGATAATAAATGAAAAACAACCGCGGGGCGCAGCTAGTTAATTTATACGCCACAGTATACCACAGTGTACTTCGTTTCTTTCGAAACTTTAATTATTTTATTTTAATTTTGTTGATATTGTATTTTATTTATAGACTTACTCCGATTTTAAATATCGGTTAAGGGGATTTGTAGACTTTTTGTCCACAAATCCCCTGGCGGCAATACGACGGATTTGCCAGGGGATTAGTGGACAAAAAGTCTACAAATCCCCTGGGCAGGGGATCACGTAAGGGGATTTGTGGAATATGCCAAAAAATCGTGTGAATTTAAAAAGTTTATAGGTAAAATGTAACTTTGATATGGAATACTTAGTCTGAAAGGCGCTTTATTTCTTGAGGTTCCCCAAATTGTTGTTAGCAATATTCAGAACACAATGGGAGAAAATATACCGAATTTTGGAAGTCGTCAACGATTTATCTTTGTGATTCGAGGTTGATCTACATTTGTGACAAATACAATCAGCATTGGGAAGTTCCGATTGCTAACTTCGCTGTTTGATGAACAGAAATTCATTTCGGATTTATCTGTTTTTGATGACGAAATCTTACAATATTCTTTTGTTTAGCTGTTGGAATTAAACTCGTAGGAATTTGTTTTCGAATGTTTTTTTTTTTCAAATTTCTACAAATTTCTTAGTGAAATATTTAGTAAGTAAATTTTAAAGTTAGGAAACTAACTAACAAAATTAGGCTGCGAACACAACAAAGGAACCAAACAAACTGGTTAATATAATAACAGTTTTTATTAACAAACTAAAGTCACGTACACACTTTTGTCACGTCTCCGGTTTATGTTTGCACCGGTATGAGCCGGTTCAACACCGCCCTGAACCGGTGTGAACTAGAATTGTCCGGTGTAGAACCGACTTGCAGCGGAATGAGATTGGCGCGTGATCTTCGTGTTAATTTTAAACGGAATTCAGGTAGTAAAAGCGAGTACTTAGCTAGATAGAATCCCGTCGGTGTGGAAGCGCCGAATGCCTTTATATCGAAGGCTTTGACACCGAAAATGCGAAATTACTTTGCAGGTATAAGTTTTTAAAGAAAAAGTTTAATTAGGTAAAAAAAGGTAAATCTATATGTATAAAAGAAAGTCGTGTTAGTTACTCCACTTATAACTCAAGAACGGCTGAACCGATTTAGCTGAAAATTGGCAGGGAGGTAGTTTAGAGCCAGGAGAAGGACATAGGATACTTTTTTACCGTTCGATTAAAAAAAAAATGCTTATTTATTGCCTTTAAGGCGGAACAAAGTTCGCCGGGTCAGCTAGTATAATATTAAAACCACAGTTAAATCAGTAGTTAGCTCCTCGGCGCTTCTCTAAAACTAACAAATGGCAGAAAAACTTCCCACACATTTCATGAAATATTGAAACCGAGCGTGCCGACTTTTTAATAGGTAAGTACCTACTGTCATAGCCACAGAAAATATGTTCCTGCCGTTCCTTCGATTTTTTTGGGATTGTGGAGTTACTAATCAAATCACGCAACGAGGCATTTTATTGGTTTTTACGGACGTCCAGCAACTATAGACGCCGACTACTGCGACGTTTTGTCAGAGGTTTTCACGTTTTCTGACATGCGAAGGATGTAAAATCGCGTGGTCTAGCTATATCTATGTCTGTGGTAAATACCTATTCGAATTTAAGGTTAATTCAATGTTAATTTGTTTTTCAGCCCGTTACACAACAAAGTAGGTAAAGATTCGGTATATATCCCCCTTCCATAGTCATGCCCCAGTGGCTATTCTAATTCCAAGCTCACTCCTTCCAAACACGACACAACTTTTACTAATAATCCGAAGAATTTCTGTACCTATCATCATCATCATCCGAGCGATGTTACCGGTTGCAACCCTCTCGAGAGCCCGGGGTCCGCTTTCCTACTTTTACGTCTCCACTTCGCACGATCTTCGGCATCCCGTGTAGTGAGGCCATTTGCACGCATATCCGATTTTACGACGTCAAGCCAGCACTTCTTGGGTCTTCCCAATCTGCCGCGGCCGGGCGGAGGCGCCATGGCAAGACATTTGTTCCCCACGTAACTATAGCCGGTTTTCGTAGAACGTGGCCGTACCACCTGCACCGTAAGCGGCATTAGGCCAAGCACGACACAACTTTTATTAATAATCCGGAGAATTTCTGTACCTAACCGGTTTAATAAAAGCTGAAGCTGAAAATATTTCTTTACATTCTGTTTATGAAAAATTTTACAGATTTTTTGCTGAACTATGTTCTATGCCTGCACGGATCGTGCATATATTGTATCATGTTGCTTTTTTTAATAGCAATTGATTGAATAGAACGTATCGCAAATAAACAATCACACATAAAAAAAAAATGAATGCAATAAATTTTGCAGTAGGTACGTTGCACACAAAGTAATATAGCCCTAAATTAAGCAATTAGGCTTGTATTAAGGGTACTAGCTGACGCTAATACTAAAATACCTTGTGTTTGAAATCTTTTATAAGTATATAAATAGAAAATTTATTTATTTACTTACAATTTAAACACAAGAAAATACAATTAATTAAAACAATCAAACTTTTCATAACTAAACAAACTAAACAAAAAAAAATGCACTTAACCTAAAATAAATCATCCCCAAGCGTATCTTCAAGTTCTATATATTCTTCTGTATATAAAATTCAAGTCCTGACTGATCTACATTTGGCGATATATCAACGCAGAGCCCAAACCGCTGGTCCTAGAGACATGAAAAATGAAGTGTGTTTTTTGTGGTGTGTAAACATCCACTAACAAAGGGATTTTGGAAATCCCGCGGGATCGGGACTGACGCGGGTGAAACCGTGGGCCGCAGCTAGTAGGTACATAAATATTATTATTGATGATTACATTGATTACATACAGAAAACACCCATCACGCTCAGATCTGAAATGTCTATAACATAGGTACCTATATTTTCTTACTACTGTAACAACATTAATAATCATAATATATCTTAGACCGTTAATTGTTTCCGACTCAACATTAGCAGAGACACAAGCAATAAATGTACCCTACCATAACGAACGGACTACATAATAATAACACATGATCAAAACGTGTCGGATTACCATACCGACGGACAAATGTTCCTACGTATTAGTGTGTGGCTACGAAACGTGATGAAAGGACGGAATACATATGCCGGCTCTTGGTACATCTCTCACCCGAGCGATGTTCCCGGTTGCATTCCTCTCGGGAGCCCGGGGTCCGCTAAACCTCAAATTAATTTGGGGTCGGCGCATTAGGTAAGTTATCATTGACCATACCTTCTGCAAATAGATTTGGCAATAATTTTACGGCCGGCCGCCTGCCTGACACCAACCCTTCTAGGGACCAAGCAGTTTATCCGCCACCGCGCGGAGATAACTTAAGGTTTGTTAGTCTCCCTTAGATCCCTTAGTCACCTTTTACGACACCCACGGGAAGAGATGAGGTAGCTCTTTTCTATGCCGGGGCTACACGGCTAGGCTCCTGGTACATACCAGGACATATTCCTACCACACGGACAGACTGTCAGACATCGGAGTCCCAGTAATAGGGACCCGTTTATACCCCTTGGGTACGAAACCCTAAAAATACTTTCGATTCCCGGTATTGCGTGTTCCTAATTTCCGCTGTAATGCTAAAATATGTTCCATCGTGCAAAGCTCTAAGTAGGTTTATTATAGCTACTTAACTACCAGTGTATATCCGGAATTCATAAGTAAAAACCGTAATTTACAAGTAAAATCCGGAAATTCGCACTGTCAGTATCCCTTTATCGCTATTATCATAGTTCATATCTACAAACCGAAATTCGCATCGCCAAACCGCTAAGCCCATCCGGCATTGGGTAAATTGTTTTCGCCGAGTTAGCCGTTGTGACGTCATCTGACAGGGGTCATACGTCACTCTGACGTATACCATTGCTTAGACGTCAAAACGTAACAAATTATGACCTTCTACGAGGATTGCTTGGTTTTGTTTTGTCTCTGAGATATGTATAGAGCTCTCTTGTGGTTCAGGCTGTTCTAATGCTAGAGTGAAATAGATTTGCGATTTCTATTTCTTCATTGTTATTAGGAACACGGGTCTAGATCGCGTTATAGATAATCTTTGCGAAGACCTGTGTTTCTAATAATAATGATGGCGGAAATCGTGTAAGTTTAAAAATCGTGATCTTCTTCTTACAGGTCGCCCTAACCCCTTTAACTTGACCTAACGACTGCTTTCAGAGATAACAACCGAAACCAACGTGCCTTCCGAACATGAATTTCTAATTATTATTTATAATTTTTTTTATTTTATTTTATTTTAATTATTTAAAAATAAAAATGTGCAGTTTATTCAAATTCATTAAAAAAAGAATCTACCATCTTAAATTCTAATAACAATCCTTGGCTTTATGTATAAACACAGACAGATTATCTTGGTAGCTTCATTTAATAATTAAAAGAAAACCTCGCCTAATTTGAGCCATAGTAAAACAAATTCAGCTAACAAAGAGGACGATTACTTGGTTCGGCTGGAACCGGTTCTAACCGGCTTAAACCGGATCAAACCTAATCTTGTTACGCCGAACACTTATTAACCGACAAACACTAAATCCGACAGTAAAAACCGGTCTTTATTAGTCTTAAAAAAGTAGACTCTACCCTTTATTCTTTGTGGTTTTAGTGGCCATAATGTTTAGAAGAAAGAAGACCTAATTTTACTGCCTAGCTTACTGTGTTAGCTTGAGTTAGGGCGATGGTATCGTGTAGGTATAAGAGATACCTACACTTACCAAACTTATCTTTTATAAAGTGGAAACATTTTACAATATACCTATTTATCTTATAGTAGGTATCTTCTTTCTCGAAACAGAGCACAAATATTTGAAAAAGCATATACCTACCTACTAGCACATTTTGTTTTTTCTACTATGTTTTTCTTTTTATCACGAAAACTAAAATAAATTGTGTATTTTTCTGCGATTTCTCGATGCTGATATTAAAAAAAACTTAGGTATTTTATGGTCTTTAGGATGGATATTTTTCTACTAAATTTAGCATTTTAAAATAATATTGATTGAAAACATTTTAAGTGCTTTATAATACTGAAAATGTGTTAGTCCTTTTTAGGTTAAAAATGCATTCACACAATACGTTTTTAATGCTAAATGTAGTAAAAAAAATCCTAAAAATAATAAAATACCAAAAAAACCGATAAATTTCGCCATAACTAATTTCTTTTAGAAAATAAACTAAAAGAAATTGCTTATGGCAACAAAAAAACCTACCTATTTAGTTTGAAGTACTTTTTGCCTCATACATAATGAAACTCAATAACTCTATAAGTTAGAGAAAAGGTACCATCCCCTTCGGGGCCCACTGTCCCTAGTTAGTCAAACACTCATTTAAACTTTAACATAGGACAGATAGATGTTGGTATGAGGTCCCTTGGAGCTGAAATGGTCGATTATATACCATTGTATGTACAATACATAGCTTTGTAGCTATATTTATGTTGGTACGCTTTCAAACTAAATTGTTATAACTAGCGAGACAGGGCGGCTTTACTCCTAAAGTTGAATTCAGATTCGGGATGTCTGGTTTTCTATGTCGATCCGACTTTAAAAAAAAGAAAGTGGTTCTTAATTTGGTCGTGGTTGCTTTTACAATGACTATTTTTATCTTTGATGCAGATGGCGATAACTGGGAGTAGTCCATATTATCGACATCACTATTTTCCGTTTGTCGCTATATCGAAAACGTACCGTCGACAGGTGAGAGTGAGAGTACGCCATAATGATAGTATGCTACGTCGACAGGTCATCATATCGATGGTACGCTGTATGAATAGTTCGCCATTAAAAATATTTTTCTTCACCATAAAAACTTTTATATAAACATATATATACAAACTACAAACGTATTTTCATCTTCACCTTCATCGAAGACAAGCCATTTTCTACATTTTTTTAAAGACATCTAAACTAATAACCCTCCTTCGGCAGTCGGGTAAAAAAAACGTTTTACATTTACGGACGACGGAGAGAGTTACTTTAATTTATATTACTACAAGTATGTCTTCGTATGTGGCTTACGATGTGTGTTGCATTGTTTCAGATCAGCAGACAGGCGTCGCACGCGCAGCATTGATGGGGCGGTGATGCAGCATGCGTAGTGCGCCGCTCGCCGCTGTCTTGCGGCTCTTGTTCATTGCAGGTAAGCTAAGCTATGCCAGGTACAAACTTAAGATGTACTCCACTATAGATAGATAGATAGATAAACCTTTATTGTACCAAAAACACAAATTACAAGAAATAATACAAAGAAAAACTTCTATATTCAATTTGGAATGACCCTAAAGGTCTTCGGTAGGTATCTTAGACAAGCTGTGTCCCTCGGTTCGTGGGAATAACGGAATCAAAAGAAGCATACTAAGTAAGAATTTTTGAAATCGGTCCAGTAGTTTCGGAGATTATCCCCAATATACATACATAATATACGTTACCAACGTTACCTCTTTATAATATTAATATTAACGACGACTTTCGAATTTGACCTATGGTTTTTTTTTGGTAGGTATTCCGTCGCTTTCGCGGACAAATCCCACAAGTGCACACTAATACTAAAGTTTAGTGTCATGGAAGTGCTACTAACATAGTTCTAAGCTACCTATTAACACATTAATTTTACCATAAATTAGTTTTTGGAAATATTTTTTTCAAATAATCATGTCGAAACATAACGTAATATAATTTCAATTCAATCAAACAACAAGCCTAAATAACAACTTCTAAATGAACTTGTAAAACGGATTCCAGTGCCTTAATTCTAAAACGACATTACTAACACAATTACATCGGCAATGATAATCATTTATTTTGGTCCTTATTTATGTAAACACTGTTCTAAAGGGACCAGATAACCGAGACCCTTCACATTTCACTGATTCTTGTTAAATTTCGAATAATTTAAAGCTGGTTTCAAAGGCGAAAGCTCTTGGTGTAATGGTGAGCAATCCCGCCGCGAATTCATGAGGTTTCCAGGCAAAAGTTTTACGTTTTCTTCAGTTAAGATTTATTTGTTGTGTCGCATTTCGTCTGAAGAATACGTTTGATGTTTTGGTAATAGGCTGATTGTTACGACATTGCCAAGCTGTCAAAATGTCTGGCTATAGAAAATCAAGCTTATTTTTTCAGGGTTCCGTACTCAAGGGTAAAAACGGGGCCCTATTACTAAGACTCCGCTGTCTCTCCGTCCTTCCTTCCATCTGTTACCAGGCTGTATCTCACGAACGGTGATACTCGTAGCTAAATAGTTGAAATTGAGGCGCAGATGATATTTATCTATTGCCGCTATAACAACGAATACTATAAACAGAAACAATTAAAAATGTATGTGGGGTCCCATATAACAAACGTGACTTTTTTTTGTGACAATGATGCAGAACCCTTAGTGCGCGTCTCTAACTCGCACTTGGCTTGTTTTTTTATAAGTAGCCTAGCAACTAGACATTTGAATATGTTAGATAATTAACATTCAATAAATTTAACATCGTATTTTAAACATCATCCATTTTGACTGGACCAAAAGGCAGTTAAAATAGAATTTAATCATCCAGAAAGACATGAAATCGGTCCGCTGCGACCATGAAATTAGCACTAAACCTAGTCCAAACCATTGTTTAGTCATTCACTAATTTAGACCTAGATTTGGTTTGAACCAATTAACCGCGTTTATGGTTCCATCCTGCTCTGATTAGCTTACTCATAATTAGGCCAAAGAGCTTATTAGGAGAAATCCTGTGGAAATTGTCGCCTACCTATTAGATTAATATTATCGACTATTAGACGACCTTTGTTGCACGTTGGGTGAATACTCGACCGTAATTCAGAGCAGAAGGTGGCGGGTTCGACTCCCCGAGGGAACAAGTATTCATATTTTAAAACAAACAAAAATTCAAATTCAAAAAGCATTCCTGTACAATGCAAAATATTTGTGACGCATCAGACAACGCTGCAGAGGTCGCCTTATATTGGGCGGGATAGAATATTTGAGTTTCTTAGGGACGCAGAATTGACTCGAAAAGAAGAAGACCTAACCTACCTATGTATAAGTAGTCACAAAAAAAGCTCAATTTAAATTAAACATCCCTTATTCTGAAGAGAAGCTCGATCTCAATTCGAGAACGCTTCTATAAATCAGTGTCTCTCACAAATCGCTCGTGTTTCGATTAAAATGGTGCTTGTAAAACGTTCGCATTCGTTGTACGAGCAATGTAAAGAGCTAAGTACTTCGCTATCTCTTCAACGAGATTATTCTAAGAATACGAGAATTTCCTTTGGGAACTGTTTGTATTGTGAGGTAACTATGGCTCTTTTTATCTGCACGCTTCGACAATCAAGTGTTTTCGGTTCGGTTTCGAAATCATTGAATAGTGGCACGTGTTTTTTTTGTGGGAATGGAATTTGTTTAGTAAAGTTGAGAGCTCGCTTTTTGTTTATCTATCTATACTATGCCTAAGGTATATTAGGAAATATTAAAGGAATAATGCTAAAACATTCAAAGTTGACAGACGAATGACAAATTAAAAATAATTTATTAAAATCGCTTCATTCCTTCGTAAGCACTAAACCACAGACGCACGTACGATAGCGTATTTTGTGTACCATCGATATGATCCTTTCGATGTAGCTTCCCTTCGGTATAGTGAACTATCGATGCAGTGTACCTTCAATGTGATGTCATTTCGCTGTAGCGTACCATCGATATAGCATACTCATGCTACAGTAATCTTTCAATGGGACGTTTTCGATGTAGCGACCATCCAAGTAGTGACCTTCGATATTATGCTTTACACCCATTTCTATGAACCGTTCACACACGCAGAGACACCGCTGCGTAAGACGCCCGGAGTTCGGAGTCGTCACCGCATTTCGTGGTGTCGTGTCGTGCCTCGTAGTAAAACGACGAGCGCTAAACCAATTAAAAATAATTAACGGAAAATCGAACATTGAACTTTATGTCTATAAATAATTAAATAGAAAGATTATGTTATCACAATTTGGTCAATTTTTTATCTTATACAGTTCTTCGACCTACCTAGTCTATTTCAGAAACCTAATACAAAAATGTAACTTTTTCTTTTTCATGTAACTTTGACTTTTACTACAAAACATTTTCATGCTAGTAGGTACGTCGTTAGTCGGCGTCTATAAATACCCGTTTTAGGTACCTTTGCTAGTAGTACGTTATGTACATTCATAATTTGCAATGAATAGCGGGTAATGTGTCATTAAATATGTATGCCTAAGTAATGGATATTATGATAATATCTCAGAACTATAATTTGTACCGAGGATCAGGATAGCAAACACATAACGTGGCTCAGTAAACATTTGCACTATACTTAGCCATTAATGTTAGGATCTCATTTCTCATGTATACGATGTGGTTTATTTTATAGGTACCTAATTACCTATACCTACCTTGCTTCTAATATTCCTTTTTTTAAAGTTCCGTACCTGAAGGAAATATAGATTATTGCTCCAGTTCCCCTTTTGTTCAATAATAAATATGCGAAAATATAAATCACATGATTACTGCAAAAAATAAATTAAAAAAAAACAAAAGTTTATTGTGTTTTCTTCTCATTAGAGGTCTCGTTCCGAAGACACAGTAGATTAAATATAATTACTGACATTTGTAAGAAATATCTTGCTAATATCCGAATGAATAAACGTACTTTGATTAAGGGTAGAAACGGGACCCTATTACTGAGACTTCGCTGTCTGTCCGTCTGTCACCAGGCTATATCTCATAAACTGTGATAGCTAGACAGTTGAAATTTTCACAGAAGATGTATTGCTATAGCCGCTATAACATCAAAAACATCAATGGCAGTTTTTGAGCGACTGTAACTGTCATATTTCATTAGTATATCAATCGAGATTTGTTAGCAACAGAATTACATGATCAGCTAGCAGTTTTAAGTGGCCCCAATTACCTGAACAGGGATATGATTGTTAATTAATTTGATCGTTTACAAACGAACCTGCATAATTAGATAATCATCGAAATGCCTCGATAATTATCGAAATGCCTCGATAATTCCTTTGTTTCGTCGAACCCGGTCGATTTTCCACTTAATTATCTCTCCAAAGGACACTAATTAGGGTCTCAGATTATTCACAAGTTTGGCGAAGTTCCATTTAATTACAAATATAGATAGATGCGTATAAGGCCGTGTTCCCATCGCAAGCGGAGCGGAGTTATTAATGGGTCAGTCAATGTCCAATTATCTTTTTGCGTGGAAGAGACCACTCTCAGTGGTAAGGCCGCCTATTGTGCCACTCTAGATTAAGATTTTTTCGTATTTTATTGTAATTCATATTTGGTAAGTACAATAAAGCTTTCTATCTATCATTTTCATTATCGTCGATCGTTAGTTGTTAAGAAGAAATGATACCTACTCGTTCTTCATACAAACGTAGTTGACTGTTTCCTCCCTGGATAAAGACGTTAAAGCAAATATGTTTATACCATAAAACCCTGTGATAAAAGCTAGGTATATCTGCCATGATCATGCCCCTTCGTTTTGTAAGCCAGTGCATAATATTATTTAGATTTTTTTCTTTTTTATTCTTTCTGTAGTCTGCTAATACATGGCAATCTGTCTGATTGACAAAAGTCCAATAGGTTGGCTGAAATATTTCAATGTCGTTTATTTATTTATGAGACTTTTTTAGTCTTTTTTTAGAAAATAATCAATTTGTTTTAAAAATATTCCTGTTTTTGTATCTCTATACCGTGTCGAAAACAACCTGCCACAAACAGGCTCTGTTGTTTTACTTGTTTTACAGTAAACAAACAAAGAAGTTGCCGGAAAATGGTTTTTCGATTAAAATTGAATATCCAACGTATTTCATCACCCAACGGCGTGACGCAAAGAAGGGTTAGTGTTTATTCGTCTATGTCATTGAAATTAAACAATACAAGTACGCTGGAATTGGTATACCATACAAAATGACATTAGATCTTTGTGCCAATTTGATTTGCGCCATGTTGCGCTGTTGTCGCGCGTTTTCTATTGGAAGTGATTAGTTCCGGGTCACCATTACTTTCAATAGAAAACGCGCGACAACAGCGCAACATGACCTCCTGTCCATATAATTCATAATTTAGGCCAGTGGTCTATGTATGTAGTATTTTTGTTCCTATGTGACGTTTCAGAGGCCAAACGGATGGACTGATTTTGGTGATTCTAATGAAAATCAATTCTTATCTGTGAGTGTCATTTAAAACATGACAGTTATTAAAATTCAAAATGTCGATCACCAGGCGCCATAATGTAAAACATGTGTAGAACAGAATAAAACTACAAAATTAAAATGTGTTAAGTGGGGTTGACCTATTATTGGAATATATTGTTGGGGTATATTGTTGAGACTATGTGGTCTGAAATATGAGACACTTGCTTAGAAGGATGAAAAAAACGATTTCAAATATATCGAGTAATTCAATTACCTACCTGTGGCTCAAGAAGAAGGTGATTTACAGAATTTAAGAGATTGTCATAACAAATTCAACATCGCTTCAAAGAAATTACTCCAAGAGAGCTTTGATTTTTATTAAGATAAAATTGGTATTTCCTCGAAAAAAATTAGCTTGCTATATTACCTACCAAATCCTTCAATAATATTGATCGAAGAACCCGTTGCTCTGTGAATTTTGAGACTTCATCATATAAATATTTCATTTAAAATAAACGGTCGTCACATTTTCTATAACGTGGTACCACAAGTTGCCTAATAGTAATGTGAAGCTCTCTAGATTTTGCCACCAAGTATCTATCTAATCTTACAGAGCAACAGCTTTATACAAGCCCGTGGCTTAGGTACTGCACTACATGCGCATCTATGTGTGCGTGACTTCTCTCACTGACAGTGTGCCGACGTGTACATGCACGTAAGCCGAGAGACTCTTCGGGCGGCCTCGGCAAACTCGAGCGGCTAAGTCACGCACACGTAGCTGCGCATGTAGTGGAAAATCTACGCCGCGCCGCGGGCTTGTATGAAGCTGTTCCTCTGCAGTATTAGATACACGATGCTGATAGTTATCGTGAGCTTCAATACCACAGACAGATACAGAGACTCACAGACAGACATCTCATACTTATAACACCCTCTTTTTCCATCGGAGGTTAAAAATAGCCCATTGAACATACTCATAGTTTTTACATAGTATCGACAAAGAAATCGTAGAGTGCTATCTGAATTAGGAATAGAATAATATAATAATAGAAATCATTTAAGTTCTATATAATCTGTTATGAACACGCAGGTACAATAAAATTCCATAGATAATAAAGTAGAGATTAAGAAAGGCTCTTAAAGCTTTATCTTTTTGTAGGTAAATAATGAATGTATAACTTTTAAATGGATCCATATAAATTTGAATAATTTTCCATTCATTTGCTTAAATAAATATTTAAGTTATCCATCTTCTTTCACTAATGTGACGGTTTTTTGTCTGCAAGGTCGGCGGCGCACTTTTAAAGGTTTTTAGGGTTCCGTATCCGAAGGGTAAAAATGAGACCATATTACTTAGTAAGTAAGTATTACCAACTTGGTATGGGGAATGGGTATGGAACTCTTGTATGTTTGTCTCCTAAGTAGTCCAAACAAAGTCACAAAGTCAAAATTGATGGTTTCGACTTTCTCATCCACACCTCTTTTTATGCGCAAATTTACTAATACTACTACTTGCAATAGTCTTGGTCGCAAGGGGATAATGAAAAATCGGCTAAGTGCGCGTCTACTCGCGCACGAAGAGTTCCGTACTAATACCACAAAACTAGTACCAACATCTACCCCGAGTCGCACTTGACTAACTTCAGAGCCACTCAGCCGCCATATAATTCTTGACATGTTTTTATTCCAAGAATATTGGGTAATCCTTCAATCAATCCATATCCAAAGGTAAGAAAAGTAATGTTTTACGTAAACATGCCCATTTCTTACCTCTGATCTCAATTATTCTGACATACCAACATGTTATGACATCCTATTTTATTATTTTGACGAAGGTAGCCAACGTTATCTCAAGTAGGTACGTACTTACTTACGTATGCCTTAGCCTATTTATTTAGAGAGGATAACGGTTTCAACGAAATATTTCATTTACCTACAACATTTTATTCATCTAAAACACCTCAAATCTTAAATTAAGATAGACAAAAACTTTACTCCCTTACTTATAAACAATGACTTAGTTTATGTAACTTTTGTCTCCGTCTGTAAACTTTAAAATTTCACGCTACAGTAAAAGAAAAGCGTTACATAAAGTTAGTCATCGTTTATAAGCAAGAAGGTTATTGTACAAAAAAATTACAAACACATTACATAAACAAAACTTACCTACTTAATTATAAGAAAGGTAAAATGGGCGGCCTTATCGCTAACAGCGATCTCTTCTTGGCAACCTTTGGACGAAAAAGAATTGCAAGTGTTGATCTTTGCTGTTCAGTAATGATAAGGAATTGTCTAACGACAACGAAATTAATTATACACATGGTATAATCCGTAGTATAGATATCCGTTGTCCAGTGCCTTATAGTACAAGCCTAGTTAGGTACTTAGATTGGGGTTTGAGGCGATGTGTGCATTATCCTGCAATATTTATGAGTACTTGTATCAGGTAGAAAACGCCTCGCACTTCTTTTTCTTCTAGCTAGATTATTTGAACAAGGTAAAGATTGCATTTTTGTCCCCAGGTGGAGCTACCTTCGTGAATCCGTACACAAGTGACGAGCTCACTGATCTCAACCAAGTATGGGTGGAGATCCCCACAGCCCTAGTGGCTTTGGGTGGAGACGTCCACATCCAGCTCCACGGGCCCGTCGGTCCTGGTCTGAGGGTCCGCCTCGCTCGAGAAGACGACGAAGGCAGGGCTCTCGTTGCCACCCTGCCCTTAGCCCTAGACGCTGAAAGTAGAGTCACTCTCCCCTGTGGCTATTTCTCCCGAGGTGGTGTTTACTACCTAGAACTCATAGCAGACAAAGATAAGTTCTCTACCGACTATGAAAACGCCACAGACTTCGAAATCAGAGACAAACGCGACGTTAGTGAAGTGAAAGAAGTTGAAAGTACAATTATGGAAACTAGTGATAGTGTTGTGAAATCGTGGAAGTTTGACGTGTTGTGGCCCTCAGCAACTTTAGACGTTACCCCGGAGCAAATCCAGACGTATCCTGAAAGACAAGTGACTGCTATCCTGGAGTTTCCAAGGGTAGTATGTGCTCCTATGGAGTCTAGTGCTGACTTCTGGTTGGAGTTGCTGTATTGTGGACATTCCAGTGGGGGAGCTGTGCTGTGTGATGGGAAGAACACTAGTTCTCATGCACATGTGCTGTATTCTGAACAGGTGAGTTTTCTCTTAAAAAAAAAACGAAACGGCTTAATATCATCCTCCCTCATAGATTTCCAGATGCTTCGGTTATAAGCGGCCTGCAACCGCCGTGAACCCGCGGCCTTAACTAAATCGTCCGTCCATCGGCTTATACTCGTATTTTAAGCCATTTTTACCTGTAAAAGTTGTTGAGGACGCGTGTAAATTTGGTTTTTGTTACTTCTTTACGTAATTATAACTTAGAATTTAGACAGATATTCTTACGGGACTGCGTCTTACACAGTTGAAACTGCTGAGCGCATCCAATATTGTCAGAATTTGTTGTCCAAAATCTGCCCAAAATTAATAATCTAGAGACAAAGTTGAATCTGCTATTTGTAGAAACTTGAATTTATCGAAGTCCCTTTTGTGCCCCTTGAGAAAGTTTTAAAGTTTAGAGGTTAACTGCCTATTTTCAGTTCATAACTTCTTGATTATTTTCTCTTACAAAATTTGAATAGTAGTTTACATAATAACTACGCTACAGGGCAAATATGAAATTTCGCTCAGGCATAGGACTTTCTTTCAGAATGACCTTTTTGCTGAAAAACAGTAGAACTTATCTGAGTTCAATCTCCCTTGCCATGATATCTCATAGCAATTGAGATGGAACTCAGATCATGGCACCCAGATATTTGATAAGATGGATGCCATGATATCAGACTGTGAAACCACCTACCCAGGCTTGCGGGCCAGAGAGTGAGCAGCCAAGACATTTGAAATTGCTGGCCGATCAATTCATCTTTACAAAATGTATAGACTGTTGAACATTTCCAGGATTATATATCACACAAAAAAGATATGTAGCTTAAAAGGTCCCAGTTAATTTAGGCAAAAACTCAACTTAGCTAGACGTAACAATATCGAGTGTCTCCCAGTATTTTGAATAGAACAGAATTGACTATTTTTTTTGCAGTAGGTATGGTCAATGATGACTTACCTACAGCACCGACCCCAAATAATTTGGGGTTTTAGCGGACCCCGAGCTTCCAACAAGGATGCAACCGGGAACATCACTCAGATGAGGAAGAGCATTGACTTTTTCGTTATACGTTACCGACATGAATTTTCTGATTAAGTTTTATGTTTGAACCCAGAAAATAAATACATTATTATCTATTAGCCATTACAGGGCTGTATGTGAGTTTATGTACATTTTATGATCATGTTCTAAAAGATTGGAGTGTTCCAGGTATTTGGGTTTTAGGTAGCGTAATAAATAATGCGAGATTGCTCCGTGTGCTCTGCTTGATAACGTTATAAAATATGACCTGAGAGTGTAAATAAAAATATATGTTCCTTTGGCTCATCATCGTATGAGTTTTTTTATGTGAGACTTTGAAGTGGCTCTGAAAAGAACGTTACATGATGTTTCAAGGCTACGACGACGATGACATACTTGTATAATATTATCAATATTTTTAACCGATTTAACAAAAATTAAGGAGGTTCTCAATTTGACCATAGTTACGTATACTTTTTAAGTTCTAGCAGTTTCGGTTGGGCATAGTTCCGTCTACAAGTTCAGCTAATCTGTCTTTCTCTTTCCGTTTTGTTTACAGGGTTATTGTAATAATAGACTTCATTTGGCTTGACCAGTGCCGTATGTAGGTAGGTACGGACTAAGGTAGAGCACGAAGCGAAATGCTTAGTTTCGATTTCATGCAACTCCAGCTGCATGGACCGTCTCATACATCAGTAATTATCTGGTAACATTATAGATGCGATTCTTTTAAGAGGAGTATCAACGCCAACGACCTTGAAACTGAAAATCCATGTCGGGCGCATCGAAAATTGTTGATTATTTCATGACGGAATGTCGTAGAACTTTTTTTTGTTTGGATTATAGGTGACATTGTTTCCTACATTTTGGTGTAGTTTAAGACAAGAACCTCCTATTGGTGCAAAGCCTATCCAAATTTTAGACAAAAAATGTCTGATTTGGCTAAAATGTCGATAGGCTTCAATACGTTTCGACATATTTGTATGAAAACTGCACTAAAATATCGGAAACAATGTCGCCTACAATCTGTACACAAAAAAAAGTTCTACGACATTTCGTCATGAAATAATCAACAATTTTCGATGCGCCCGACATGGATTTTCAGTTTTTCAGTATAGGGCCCTAAAGAGTACCTATCCTTTCCACGTAATAGTAATTTTACCTGTATTTTATTAAAGTTAATACTTGTGAACTATATTTTGTCCACATCCAGATGCACGGATTTCCTGGTCGGCGCACCATGACTCTTCGTTGCGAGTTGTTCGGGCAGGCTGGCGACTACGCGCTGACGCTGCGACCAGCCGCCGCTGCAGGGCCTCAGGATCTTGCCACTGCTTTTATTAAGGTAAGACAAAAACTGGTTTAAAAAAACTTTCAAAAGCTTTATAACCCGAAACTACTGGTATCCGTTCAGATAGCAGCAAGCCACTGGTAAGCCGAATTTAAGAAACCACCTCCTCGTCTTCGTGGTCTTTTCGGGCCACGGCCGGTAGGTATAACCCGTTTGCCGAAACGTAGAGGTAATTAATAACAATGATTATCTATAACGCGATCTAGACCCGTGTCTAATAATAATGATGCACCTTCTCGTGTTCTTGCGAATAGTGCCTCGCAGTATTTCCTAAGTGTGGGAAACACTAAGAAATAATGTTCAGAAAAAAAAAACATCGCATATTTCCTTGTAAAATATTTCAAGTAAAAATGCCTTGAGCAATAAAAACAGAAATAAATATTATAAGTCAAGATGCTTATTTTGTGGTTAAGTAACGCTTAGTGCAACGTCTAATATATTTAACTAGCTGCGTCCCGCGGGATCACCCGCATAAGTCCCGATCCCGTGGGAATATCGGGATCAAAAGTAGCCTATGTTACTCAGGGTGAATGTAGCTTGTAATGGTGAAAGAATTTTTGAAATCGGTCCATTTGTTTTGAAGTTTATTCATAACAAAATACAGACGCAGACTCACAAAAATACAAATCTCTCCTATTTATAATATTAGTGTAGCAGATAGATAGATACTATCTATCTATCTGCTACATCTATCTATCTGCTATCTATCTATCTATTAGATAGATAGATAGATAGAAATCTTTATTTGCACAACATAAATAGAGAAAAAAACACATATACAAAAGTAAATACTAAACAAGCTTAAAAATAAGTTGCACAAATGGGCGGCCTTATCGCTGAAAGCGATTTCTTCCAGGCAACCTTTGGATGGAGTAGAACTGTAACAGCTTGAGTGGTAGGCAGTGCACCTAGAGATTACCTCATATCTTATAGATATACATAGATTTCAGCGACTAACACAGGTAAAACCGCGAGGCGCAGCTAGTAGATTTATACTAACAGCGTTTTAGTCTAATTGGCCATTTCTATTTGAGGCTAAATGCATTCAATCATCCGGCTAAATGGGTCAACCATTAGGCTTTTTGTATCTTTTGTGTCCAAATGCCTCTGGTTAGTTTAACAATTTGAACGAATTTATATCTTTAATCTTGAATGCTTGACTTCATTTAGCGTTCACTGGTTTTATTGTAGTAGAGATGGCGTTTTTAATGGTTCGTTTACAGAATGTTCAGTAGTTACACAATTTAAGGTTGGCCTGTGAGCATAACTGACTTGCAACCATTTTGGTAACCAAATGGCTACGAAAATCATAATTAAATAAATTATTTAGCTCGGAAATAGGTAGCTACATTAAAGTACATTGATAGTATTGATACTAACTAAAAGCTATAGTAGAAATAAAAAACAAAAAGTAGGTAATATTTAGGTTATTAATATTTTTTAAACCGGAGTTTTAACATTCTATACTTACTCAAAAAGATAAAACTGTTGAGACTATATCAACTATTTTTAAGAACCTTTGTCACAGCGCAGCAATAATAAATATCTAGGTATTTTACTTTACTTTAGGTATCGATTTATAAGTTGTATTGTATCATTGTTATTACTAAATACCAGAGTGGATATCTACCTACTATTAATTTCATCCGAAAATGATTGACACCTTCTGTAATAAAAATCTTTATTCTCTACTATACAAGTTATTATGAAAGCTCATAAATCTCAATACCGAAACAACTTATCCTACAAATATTATAAATGTGGAAGTTTGCGCGTAGGTATGTTTGTTACTCCTTCACGCAAAAACTTCTTAATCGAATGCGATAAAACTTAGTATGTAGATAGCTCGAGATCTAGATTAATACATAGACTACTTTTTATTTATTCCAATATTCCCACGGAATCGGGATAAAAGCGGATGAAACCGAGGGTTGTTATAAATGTGAAAGAATGTGTAAGTAAACAAGTATTTGTTTACTCCTTCATGCAAAAACTACTAAAGGTTTATTGGCATAATTCCCACTAAAAGGTCTCCACCAGTAGGAATTACGACAATTATCAGAAACAGATTGGCGTTTTCCCCACTATTCTTGATAATCCTGGTTGGTGGGGTTTATTAACCGATTGAGATAGCAGATATTAACTGATAGCAGATAGCTCGAGATCTAAATTAACACATAGGCTACTTTTATCTACGACTTTTCGGGTGAAACCCCGGGGCACAGCTAGTAGGTAATAAAAAGGTTGTTTTCTGAGTTTTTGTTTAGTTAACGTAAAGTGAAGGTTACAATATGAATTCCTCTTATGGGAATAGTTTTACAAACGGCCGCGAAAATATTTCACATTTTTTCCTCAAACAAAGTTGGAAAACTAAATTATGATGATTTTTACAAGCACCTGACATGTCTTTTTAAGGTTCCGTACCCAAAGGGTAAAAACGGGATCCTTTTCCTAAGACTCCACTGTTTGTCTGTCTCTCTGTAACCTCAGACTATATCTCATTAACCGTGGTGATAGCTAGACAGTTCAATTTTTGACAAGATGAGCGGATGATAAGAAGATGAGCTGCCTTTACATGATGATAGATAGATAGATGATCAGTGATGATACGGTCTAAGAAATAGCACACTCATTTAATAGACTAGGCATATGGCAATCGAACAAGATCAGGCAGGCAGCCGACTCTCGTACATAAGCACTCTGAAATACTCTCTCAACTTGTACCTAACTGGCTATAAGTTTAAATCGATTTAACTAACTATCCGCATAATATTAGTTAGATCCCACAAGTACAGTATTCATTAAAAGTCCATGACCACATTCAGATTTTTAAAATCAGTAGATAGGTACCTAAATCATAATTTGTGGTGTGTCAAAACAGGACAGACATTCTGAAAATAAAATCGAGACTATGAGAGTTATTTTCAAAATGTCTGAATCTGAACATCCTGAAAATAACTCTCAAAAATCTGTGTAATGGTCACAATCATGGACGCGTCCGTGTTCCCATATGTTGGCCGATGCAGCCACTAAGGAAGACGGGTCGGATCTTGTTCTACTGCCGTCTTATTTCTTCTAGATGGCCGTGTTACATCTTAGAGCATCTCATCACTTACCTTTAGGTGACATAATGGTCAAACGCTGATCTATCGTGTGAAAAACATCATTTTTTGATTGACTGTAAATTGTACCATCCCAGCTCTGCAATGAAAACTAAATCTACGTAGCTCATCGATCGAATATTAATGAAAATGAAAATGTACTTATCTAGTTATTTACCTACCTACCTCACAATTTTGGTTTTAGATAACATTTATTTAGGCTGCTGAGGGATCAAACTGATGTCTTGATTAATATTGAAAGCTTCCTTTATGAATACCGGAACGTAACTATTTAACTTAGTTATTTTAAATTAGTATTAGGGATGCATAACGAAACGTACTTTATAAAGATCCGTACCCAAAGGGTGAAAATAGGACCTTGTTTCAAAGATTCTACTGTCCATCTGGGTCGGTATTACGCTCCGCAATCGTGTTTCATCAATAGTGTGTCGTTAGAATATTAATCGTCACATTTGACGTGTATTTGACACATTTGGCAGTTTCCTATGTTAACTATTCTATGGACACACCACTGCGTCACCACTGAGACACCACTGAGATGCCACTGATGGAGTCTCAATGTTGTCAAAACTCTAATGACAGGATGGATTTTTAACAGACTTGACAGACAGACAGACAGAGAAGGTTGGTTACCATGGTTACTATTGCAATTCCACTGAGACACCATTACGATACTATTGAAGTCTACCAAATTTGTCACAGTCTCGATATATTGGCAATAGTGTGTCAATATTAATCGTAATAGTATTGTCATCTTGTGTCATTTAGTGTAATACCGGTCCAGTCTTTATGTCTGTCACCAGGCTTTATCTCATGCTTGAACCGTGATATATAGCTAGTCAGATACAATTTTCACAGATGATGTATTTCTGTTGCCATGACAGCCAGACGGCCAGTGGAGTGTTACAGCCGTATTTATAGACAAGTCGAGTAATTACTGTAGCTAAGTAATGCATTTGTCTCGCACTTATCAGTTCTTTTCAACGTCTGCGAAAATGTGACAGAGGTTTTACTTAGCCAGAGTAATTACTTCATACGACTATAAATACGGGGGTTAGTAGGTAATAGGGTCCCGTTTTTACCTTATGGGTACGGAAAACCCTAAAAACTGAGTATGCAATTAAGAGCCCTGACTGTATTTATATTTTATTTTATTTATGTACCTAGTCCTATTTTTATTTTCATTTACAATCTCGCCCATCAATATTCATCATACATACTTTATGACGTAATCATGGAAGAAAAATGGGCATTTTGTTGAGAAAAAATGCCATTTCACTGAGAATTATTATTTACAAAGTTCTTTGGGAAACAATCTACATAAAAGTTTATAGACCTCTCTGAGTGTAATGTTATTGCTGGAGACGGATTCTTTACGAAAGAATTATAATTTTCGACAATATTTTCTTCATGACAATGTTGGAGATGTCTGTGGTTGTTTTACGAGGCTTTTAGAGCGACAAATATACTTCTACTAGATGCGCCCCGCGTTTTTACCCGTTTAAGTCCCGATCCCGAAGGGATATCGGGATAAAATATGTGTTAATACGGGTCACTATCTACTAGTTCCATCGCAATCGGTTCAGTCGTTTTTGTACATACACAGACTTTCACCTTTATTAATATAAAAGGGAAGGGATACCTACTATTTTCTCCATACAAACTTTACAAACTTGTGGTCGACTATTTCCTCCCTGGATAAAGATATTGGAGAAAATATGTTTATGCAATAAAACCTTTATGAGCCATGCATGGCCATGACCCTACGTTTAAATTTGTTCATATTCTAACTTTACAATTTTATTTCTATTCTAATTAGAATATGAAAAAAATAAAACAACGTAGAGGCATGGTCATGGCAGATATAGGTTTTATGGCATAAACATATTTGCTAATATCTTTATCCAGGGAGGAAACAGTCGACTACGTTTGTAAAGTTTGTATGGAGAAAAGAGTAGGTAGACTGTCTCCTTAAGTTCAAGAATGGAAAATATTTTGTTATGTACCTACTGTCAACTACCACAGTGTGTATTTTGTTCTGCTTCCGCAGTGGGAGTTTGCGCAAACTATCACATTTCGTGTTAACGCGAAACTTTCTATTGAAAGTTGATGCTGAAGGGGAAATGATACCTACTCTTTTCTCCATACAAACTTTTAATATTAATAAAGGTGAAAGTTTTTGTTTGTTAATCCTTTTGCCAGCCAATTTGGTTTTTAAATAATGTCATAATCCCCACTGATGGGTCCTTTTAGTGCTATAATGCCAATAAACCATGAGTAGGTATCATTGTAGGTGCTTTTATATTTTTTTTCACTGTATTAATGTGTCTTTCTTCTTATTGTTTCTAATCCAGGCGGACTGGTCGGAGCAGTTCGTCTTGAATGTCCACGGAGGATCAGTGTTCCCCTGCGGAGACGGAGTGAAGGTGCTGTTCCAATACCCTGAGTGTGTGCTGGATGGAGCTGACAGGGTCAGGGTCTTTGGACGGGACAATGATCGGCTGAGATATGTGGCTGAGAGGCGGGTGCGGAGGTAAGGAATGTTTTATACTTTTGGAATACTTTCTGAAAAACCAAAGCTTCGTTTTTTTTAATTTTAGACTATGATTTGACACATCTACCTAAAGAAAAGATGTCAAATACAAAGTACCAAAACGTCAGATCGTAGTCTGAAATTAAAAAACTAAATAGGTATAACATTCTATTTTGTGCTGGGCGTCCATGCCTAAGTTGTAGATGGTAAATCCAGAATACAGTAAAAAAACAGGGTGTGAGTTACCAACGCAATTGTTTCTCTCGGATTGAGAAAAGATGCGCGGTTCGAATCCCGCCCAGTGTCGTCCATGCGTGGTGTTTTTGTACATGTATTTTTCCTTTAGAATATTTCTAAAAAATCTATTCAGCGCGATCAACGGAAGGCGTGTTCCGAAACCACTCATCATTATTTAGTTTTTAAACCGATTCAAAATTATCATGTATTTGTATACAAGTTTGTATTAAATTCTACTTATCATTATAAATGTGGGAGTGTATACCTAAGTAAGTATTAAACGAGTATGTTTGTTACTCCTTCCCGCAAAAATACTGAACCGATTGCAAATGGAACTTGGTACGAATGTAGCTGTACATCCGGATTAACACCTAGACTACTTTTTATCCCGATATTCCCACGGGATCGGGACTTACGCAGGTAATACCGCAAGGCCCAGATAGTAAAATAATAAAAATTGAATTGAATTGCCTTATTATTAGCAAGCAACCTCTATAAAACACAGATGGCATCCAAACTGAACTGCCTTTCAAAAACTACAAGCGTCATAAAGGTCGGTTATCAAATGTTATAGCTCCATTTAGACCATGATCGAGTTAAGGACAATGGGCCCATTAGTAATACTTGCAATATGAAGTTCTGAGGGCCGTAGTCATAGGTGATTTTCACCTCTTAAGAACGTGGGTACTGTTACCATTTCTATACAAACATAATACCAAAATAAATTATGAAAAATTTAGTTAGTTGGAAATGGTAACAGTGCTTACCCACCCTCTTAATAAACTAAATTACACCAAATATTATGTAAAAACAAAATATTTTGATTTTTAATTTTAAGTATTTCCACACATGGAGCTTTTTTTGAAAAATAGTTATCTAAAATTCTGCACCCGACAGGAATTAAACCTGCAACCATACAAAACCGTTGTAACGCGCCTCCAATTGCGCCACAGGTGGCTGTCCGGCTAAAGTGTAAAAACTTAGATTAGCTGGTCTAAAAACGATAGTTAGCTATTCTCCTAGCAGTATAGCGTTGATTGTAAACATGCCAAAAAGCAATATTGCTGGCAAAACTGCTAGCCGTCTAAAGCTAGGGTCCCACGGCCCGTGTTTTATCAAGCCAGATCGTGCCAGACCAGACGGACAGGCCGTGTGAATCGTCCCGTTCGATGAAGCCTGTTGTCGCGCGAGACGCAATCAGTCGCACAGGCCTCGACAGACGTGGCGCGGTCTGGCCTGGCCTGTGATATAACGGGCCGTGGGATCCCAGGGTAATTTCAAGTCTCTTTTGACACAGTCACAAAACTATTTACCTTTTTAGACGCCCTGTATTATCTTTGTTACCCCGTTTCCAACATCAACGAGTATCTACCTATGACTAAGGCCTTAACTTCCACCCCTGTCCCTTAAGAGGTAGATTATCACAACACGTGAAGAATAAAACTTTATTACCGATTTGATTTTCCAAAATGACCGCACTTGAATTTGCATCTCGGTCATATTTCTGATACGTGCGGTTGTAATATTGTATTACTTTTACTTTGTAACTGAATTCGATATCTCTCGATGTGAATTTTTAATGTAAATTGGAAATTACAAGCTACAACATATCGTCCGGTAAAACTTTAACTACCTACCAAGGTAGTTAAAGTTTTACCGGACGATATGTTGTATAACAGTCACGAGCAAAAGTCGATAACCACATTCAGTTTTTTTAAATTAGCTATTAGATCATAATTGAGAAAAAGAGACGATCAAAAAAAGAGAGACATAATCATCTTTCTGTCAAAAGAAGAAATATTTTTTGTAAAATAATTTTGAAAATCAGAATGTGTTCACCCACTTTTGATGCCGACCGTACCTACATGTTAAATTATTACTAACCTTATTACGATGAAATTCAATATGCAGATAGTTGAAGATCGGTATTGAAACAGGAGCTACTTTTTATGCAGTTTTTTCCACAAAATCAGTCTTCTACTAAAAAATATTCATTTTACCAAAGGCAAAATTTTTGTTCTGTATTTATAAACGCAGGTTGAAATATCAAAAAAACCGGGCAAGTGCGACACTGGCGCACGAAGGGTTCCGTACCACTATGACATTTGGGTACGGAACCCTAAAATGATTTACATCCAGTTTTTAAATTTAATATTTAGCTTCGATCCTTACTCCCTTTATATGACCACACTACTCAAAAAAAAAGAAATAAAAACTTTGGCACAAAGAAAATCTGAAACTTATAAGACACTCTTTGGTAAGACTAAGTGAAGGCAGACTGGTATATTTGACAGACAGGGCGGCCATTTTGAATTCCACGACCTATTCGATTCCCTTGTAGTTTTTGAAACACGTTTGTTGTATGGGAGCCCCTCTTAAATATTTGTTTTATTCTGTTTTTAGTATTTGTTGTTGTAGCGGCAACCGAAAAACATCTTCTGTGAAAATTTTAACCGTCTAGCTATTACGGTTCATGAGATACAGCCTGGTGACAGACGGACGGACGGACGGACAGACAGACAGACAGACAGACAGCGAAGTCTCAGTAATAGGGTCCCGTTTTTACCCTTTGGGTACGGAACCCTAAAAACGAAATATTTCGTTGCAGTAGATAGATACATATTATATTTTCATCGCGTTTCCGCTTCCGGTGTCCAGATGACGGGATTTCGTTTGTTTTTTGTTTCGTATCTGACTGATGACTATGACAGAGCTGCGTTGTTAAAGCTATGGTCGGTTGGAAAAATAGAATTTTTCACGTTAGCTTTCTATATTTTCTATTTTTGAACCAAGTTTTTTTTTCATCTACGGCAGGTTATTTAAAACGAAGTTTGGCTAGGCCAGTCACATGAAAAGAATCACCATAATGGTATATGGTTCATAAAATATTATAGCCAAGCCAAAGCCAAGCAATAGTACCGAAATCGACGAGGAGAACTATATAAACAATACATGGTACATTTATTGATGTGAAACATCCATAGGCGAGGGTAAATCTAAAATTTGTCATGGCGATATACAGGCAGGCTATATGTAAATACTATACGTAGCGAGTCGATGTTTCACATGGTAGTCTGTTTCGTCTCCGAAAATCGTTTGTCCGAATATCAAAATCCATAACGCGTTTACTATAATCATCATAATCCATAATGTTCGACTGTACGAAATTTAATAATACCTAATTATCAATAATTCTAATGATTAGGTGTCATAATATCGGGTGCTATAATAATTAAATGTCCTAAATTTTCTTGCTATAAAGTCACATGTCCTAAGTGTTACATAGTATAATGTTCGTTACTACGAATGGAGGTTTATCATAATATTGTTAGTCCGAATTATAGGTTAGAATAATAGTGTTTGTCCGAATGATGGTCTATAATAACATTGTTTGGGTAGTCTGTTTCGTCTCCGAAAATCGTTTGTCCGAATATCAAAACGGTTGTATCAAAATGGAGGTATCCATAACCATTAAAGTCATACATAAATGATAATAAATTGATTGATACTGACGTTGCTGTATCGTTTTTAATAATCAATGAAGAGTGAAAGTTTTAAAGATCCACCTTCATTCACTTAAACTTGTCATATTAACGCGTGATTTACTGAAACTACGAGTACGCACGCAGAAAACTAACAGAGCACCCCGACTAGGATAGGTTAGGTTTATGTTAGAACATGATTACGCAACATGATTACGCGACCGCTGCCGCGGCACGGTCGCTTCGCTCGCTCGCCAAAGCGCCTAATATTATAAATAAATAAGGTGAGATGTATAAAAAATAAAAATCTTTATGCCATAGGGTGAGATGCCAATAAATGTTATGATTAGTAATCGTTCGTTATTAGGTATATAGGATGTGTAATAATTATAGAATAGCATTATGCATTTCAAATATTATGAATTGTAATATTTATAGCAAAAGATGTTAGGACCTTTTATATTTATAGAATTTGTACTTTCGGACTTACAACGGTTATAGAAAAGAATTTTATGTCTTTTAAATATTATAGGTTGTGATATTTATGACAACAAATTTTAGAATAAATAATATTTAGGGATTTCGATTTTAGGGCAAGTGATATTATGAGACATTTAGTTAGGGCTAATTATTATTCGGGTAAGTGATGATTAGGTCACAAAACGTTATGAGATGTAAGATTAAGGATATAAATTTTATGAGACAAAATAGAGAACCGTTTCACATCTGTCAGACGTCCCGTGACGGCTTACATTTTTTTTTCTTATAATTAACGCAAAATCTGCGTGCAAAACAGAATTTCACGAGGTTCTGAGGTGAAAACAAATTTGTATGAAGTTGGGCAACTGTACGAAGTGCCGAGGTGCCTACTACTAGGTAAACTGTGTTCTTACAAAATTACCCACAACGTTGTTAGCTGTAGGCAAGCGGTAGGACATTTCCGCTTTCAAATTCAACCAACCAACCTCGAGTCAAACATTGTTTACGAGATCAATCTGGAACCACATCACGTCCTCATCGAGAACAAGCCGGAACTAATTCCGCGGCCGCACATGCACTCTCCCGGAAACTCGGTCCCATAGGCCTCGCGTAAAATATCCCAAGACATCTGTTCCCGACGTTGTTGTACAAATAAACTTTGTTCTGTATTCGCTAAATCTTCTACTTTAGGTGTGTTAAGTGACTTAGGTAAAGATGTTTAAGTCAGGTACGTTTAGCAGAAAGAAATTTACAGTTAACTTAACTCCATCATTATAATTAGACACGGGTCTTGATCGCGTCAGTCTCGGGACCACGGCCGGTATAACCCGTTTGCCGAAACGTCGAGGTAATTAAAAACAATGATTATCTTTAACGCGATCTAGACCCGTGTCTAATAATAATATTGGACGGAATACATGTAAGTTTAAAAGTGTATAACTTAACTCCCTTAGAAAGACCCAGCGGTATCTTGTTTTAGCGAAAAATGTAATTTTGAACAATGTTGTAGATTGTACCTTTAATTTGTTAGTCACTATACGTACTCAAGAGGATAGTCTCCATTCTCTTTCTTCATACAAATGTATGAAGAAAGTAATTTTTTTTTCCATTTTATTATTTTTTTATTTTTTATTATTATTTTAATTAGAAAAAAAAAGGTAGATGCATTGTCATGACAGATATAGGTTTTATGGCATAAACATATTTGCTTTAATGTCTTTATCCAGGGAGGAAAATTAAAACTACGTTTGTATGGAGAAAGAGAATGGAGACTATCCTCTTAAATACAATCATAAACCTAAAGCAAGGTCAAAAATATAAACTACCTATTTTTTTAAAGATGTCAGCCACACCACTAGGTATAAGAAAAGCAGAAGAAGGTCATGATTTATCATATTATCACACAATTTAAGACAATTACGATTTCTGAAAGCTGGTGTGTTCTCTATCTCGCTGTAATATAAATCTCGTACTTCTTATGTTAATTTTGGGACGAGTTTTGGCCTTTTCTACGCAAAGGGTTTGTGGGTACCCAGATATTCAGAATAATTCGAGGCTTCTCAAGGTTTGTTAACTTTGTAACCTTTGGGGTTAATCTTTTTAGCCCCACTTATGTAGGACAGGGTTAGCTTTTAACCATACTTTATGTAGGCCCAGATTTAAGTTTAAACTTTTAACATAATAGTTTTAAAATGCCTACCTATGCAATGGAATGGAAATTGTGTGGGGAATTCCTAAAAAAAAGTCATCTTTGTTGTTTTCAATATTTGTATTATTTTGTTTTTAGTTTTTGTTGTTATAGCAACAACAAAAATACATCATTAAAAAAACATACTGTAGACTGTGTAGAATCTACACAGTCTACAGTATTTTATAAAATTCTATCTACACTGTAGATAGATGAAATTTTCACGGTTCAGAATATAAGTACAGCCTGGTGATAGGCGGACAGACATTTTCGGATGCTCTTTTTCCGTTTTTTGAGTAATTTAGTTATTGGAATAAAGAGAATTTAATTTCGACGCAATGGGCACCTGTAGCGGAAGTCAGTAGATGCACTACACTGGATTTGTAGAGGTTGCAGGTTGAAATTCCCTCAGGGTGCAGAATTTTGGAAAGGACTGTCTGCCTCTGATGACCTCTGTGGCGCGTCGGGGGAGGACCCGACTGCCGTGCAGAAGGTTGCGGGTTCGATCCCGCCGGGTGCAAATATTTATGCTTAAAACTAAATATTTGTTTCTGGTCTGGGTATTTTCTATGTATCGTATGTATTTATTTAAAAAAAAAAGTATAATATGAAGTATATCCGTTGTTTAGTACTCATAGTACAAGCCTAGTGCTTAGTTTGGGGCTAGATTGCGCTGTGTGTAAGGTCGTTCAATATTTTTTCTTACAATCTATACTTACTTATTCTAAAAAATTCGTATTTAACATTTTATGTCAAACAGAGGCCAGCACACAGCTTCGTTCGACTGCCGCTTGTTCAGCGAGCGGTACCCTGAATACTGCTTCGTGTACGTATCGCAAGCGGTGACGGGCGCCGTCGCCGATGTCAGGATGGACTGCCTTCCTACTCTACCAGTTACAGGTAATTCGTGTAATTAGGTCATCTTTTGTGTCATCTAGTATATAAATAGGTTACTGCTTCGTGTACTTATCGCAAGCCATATAAATTTGAAGATCTTTTAATTTTAGTTATAATTAGAAAGTACCGATGTATGTACATAAATATAGCTGTCCAGACGATTTAGTGTTTATACCGTAAGTCTGGGCGGCATTTGAAATAAATAAATAAGCCGCCAAGGGTGCCATCATGCCATGCCGTCGTCGATGTTAGGATGCTCTGCCTTCCTACTCTACCAGTTATGTCTTGACCAGACTGCCGGGAAATGCCGTTAATTATAGCGATAATGGTCGTTGGACGTTGGTGTATAGCTACTCCATCAACGCGTTAAAATTATTGCAATAATTATCGCGATCATGGACTTTGACGTTTCCCGTTACTGTGGCCAGAACATTACAGATAATTTGTATATAATTATTAGGCTATCTTTTGTGTCATCTAGTAACTGTATGAAGTTATACCTGCCATTAGATACCTAATTAATTATTAAATCTTACTAGTTGTATCCTGTGTACATTAGAAAGGTGGAAGTTTGTGTGTAAATCGCAAGTTAAAAGAGTATGTTTCTCACTTTTTCACGCAAAGACCGCTGAACCAATTGCGACAGAACTTTGTGTGCAGATAGCTGAAAATCCAGATTTACATATAGGCTACTTTTTATCCCGATATTCCAGCGGGATCGGGACTTACGCGGTTGAAACACTGAGGCGCAGCTATGTTGAATAGTTCCTCCTCGTTTAGAAGTGCATGTAAAAGATAACCTGTAATCCCGCACAGCAGGAGGCGCCGGCGGTTGGGGCGAGTGGTCGGGGTGGTCGGCGTGTCCTGCGCCGGCGCATTGCTCGACTCGCACGCGCAGCCGGCACCGCTTCTGCGACTCACCACCGCCTGCCTATGGAGCCAAGTATTGCGAGGTGTGTGTGTTTTAGCTCAAAGAAATTAAGGCTTCATCATCAAACCCTAAATATTGCCAATTTTAGTGTCTACTCATAGCAATTTTAACTCAAAGCAAGTTATCTTGTTCAAACGAAGAGTTCCTGTTGATTTCTTTCTGTTCCGTCATCAGATCAGTTCCATGATAGCATACTGTTGTTACAAAAGTTATACTCTTTCATTTCCTACACCCTACTAAATAGAGTTTTAATTAATTAAATGTATGTAGCAACATGAGGTAGCAACTTGAGATATAAAAAGTATTGAGATCATTAAGTTATTATTATGTACTTTAGGTTGAAATCAATATGTAGCAATAACATTATAACTTTGTTATATAAAATCATTTCATACGTAAGTTAAATAACTTGATATCTTATTCTCCCCGTATACAGCTCCTCTAATCGATTCGTTAATTTCTTGTAATTAAGATTTTGTCAATTACCTACTTACCTTAATTAATAAAATTATCGCAAATTGTTAGAGCCATCCCTAATAATTTAGTCGTTAGAATGCTTTGAAAGTGTCTATAGATTATTAAAATCATGTTTTGTTGTTGTATGAATACCTCTTTGTAATCGTCACCCTGACAACCGATATGCTTAAGTACATACGATACGCGTCGCTTAGCAACGGCTTTGTCAATAACCTGTCTACATTCGCGCAGTCACGCGGCATTGTTTTTATTGCTTTTACAAAACAAATAACAAATAAACCTGAACCATGGCACCGAAACCAAAAGACAAAGGCAAGGGAAAAGCTGAACCTGAAAAAAGTAACGTCGGATTCTCGGAAGTAGAGAAAACATTCTTGGATCTGCAGTTGGCTGAGTGTAACAAGAAGGTAGCGAGACTTCGAACTGCCGTCGACGACTACGAACTAAGAAATGAAGAACTACAGAAAGCTTACGACAAACTCGACGAAGACAGGGCCGATATTATAGCCTACTTGAAGAAAACACTCAACCTGAAAACCGAAGAGAATGTCGAACTCAAGGACAAGGTCAAAGGCCTTGAAGAAACGCGAGAAATCGAAACAGCTCAATTCAAAGAAACGGTAGCGGAATTGGAAAAGAATTTCACTATCATGAAAGATCAATTAACCTCTGAAAACAAATTATTAGCAGGTAAACTAAATACTTTAGAAGAATTCCGAGCTATAAGAGACGATTTGATGAGAAAGTATGAAAGGCAAGAAGAAGCTTTTAAAGACCAAGAATTGAAATATAAAAGAATAATTTACGACGCTGAAAAGAAATTTGTTATCGGAAAAGATAAACTAAAAAAGGAAATGGAAGCGAGGCTGCTCAAATTAGCACAAGATTTCCAGGATGCCACTGAACTCAGGATAGCAGCGTCAACACATCGAGTTATTAGAGAGAACATTGCTCTCAACAACGAGCTAGATAATATTCTCCAAACTCAGGCCAAATTAGCTGATCAAAACGAAAAGTTGAGGATGAGTGAGAAGTCTGCTAGTGTTGCAATGGAGTTAGCTGAAGAAGAAAGAGATAAGGCCATAAACAAAAATGTAGTTCAACTCAAAGTCATTGATCAGTTGACTACAGCTTTTCAAGACGTTAAGAAAGAAAAAGCGTTATACGAGAAAAGAAACTTTGATTTCAGTTCTTTGCAAGCTAAAATACAGACACTTACAACAGAAAATGAGAACTTAACATTACAATGTCGTATTCTCGAACAAAACTTACACGCTCGAATGACTGACCAGAACAAATCACTTCTGAAGGCTTCTAAAACAGCTAAAGAAGCTAAAAAATTGAAGATTGTGCTAAAAGAAGCTGCTGCTGCTATTAATGCTGCTTTGAAATTAGATCAATGGGCAACTGTAGATCCTACTAGAGAGGCGATGGATAGACAAGTATTACTAGCACGACTTCTGGACATAGTATCTCAACATCAAGAGTTACAACGTGCAGAATCTATGGATACTCTCGCATCTCTTGGACGAGTTTACGAAGAAGGAGATCTCGGTTTTATGCCAAAAGTACCTCAAAAGAAATCGACTGGATCGACAGCAGCGTCATATATGTCAAAGGAGAGGTTAATACAGAAGGAGGAATCATCTTCCGGATCCCTCCCTTCGTCAGCTCATGAAAGTTTGAGGACTATCCCAAGCGTGCACCTTGTTCCACAATCTTCGCACCCTGAACTTGCTCCTAAGGATAGTTTGCTATCATTTGTTACTTCAACGAAATCGAGCGAGAGTTCAGAAGCTGAAGAAGAAGGTAGTGGTGATGATGATATGACTGACGTGGAGAAACTGCTTGCAGCAAGCAAATTAGAAATACAGAAATCTATAATGAAAGATTTAGCTTTCTCCCAGATAGGGTTACAGTCATCGCAGCGGCTTAGCTCACAAATGCCACCAAAATCTGTGCATATAATGGAAAGTCATGTAGATGTGTCTAAAGATGATTTAGCTGAAATATCAGAAGGGGCAGAGGCAGAGCAGAAAGAAGAGGAGAAGAAGACTGAAACTTCTGAACCGACAGAACCTCCATCTGCAACAGAAGAAGAAATGAAACCGGAAGAAACGCCGGAGCCACAGGAAGAAGCATAAGAATAGTTTATATTTTTGTACTTGAATATTTTGTGTAAGGTTGGTTGTGAGTTTTTCTGGAAATAAAGTATTTTGAGCAAAGATGTTTTTAAAACCATTTTTTTATAGTTTTTATTTTTTAAAACATAATATAATTGGATTTTAGTATTGAAGATTATACACTTTTCCGATATACAATGCACGGAGCGCGTCGGGCGAATACAAGGTTGAATGAAGGTTGTGGGTTCGATTTCCGTCGTGACCAAGTAATTATGTTGAACATAAATGCTCATTTCAGATTCTTTATCAATATCTTCTATATGTATCCTTTGTATGTATTAACAAAAAAAAAGGACTGTGGGTATGTGGGCAGTATACCCGCATATCCGTTGTCAACCCATAATACCCATAGTATAAACCTAATTGCTTAAATTAAGTGTACAACGTACTGCAATACTTAAATCTATATCTATAAAATTCTTTGTCCTGAGTGACTGACTGACTGACTGACTGATGTTCTATCAACACACAGCCTAAACCGCTGATAGTTATTTATAAAATTGAGAACATCATAATAACTTTTGATTTGCGAGGGAGGCTCATAGATTTATCTGCCGGTAGTACTTTACATCATACTTAGCATAGCCCCACAGTTTAGATCACAGACCTTATATATAATATATATAATATTAATAGCTTTGCTTTATTTTGTCCAGGGTCAAGCAGTGGAACTAGCCGCATGTGAATGTACAGCCAAGCCGTGGGCCGGAGACACTTCGATGGTCGTAGCCGAAGTAGGCCCTCGATGCCGCTGTGGATGCGTGCTACATTTGGCTCCGTCAGCGCGGTTGTTGGCAGGGTCAGCGAGAGCGTGCCCAGCTAGGTCGTTCTGGCTGCTTCAGGTGAGTCTCTTTGTTTTTATATTGTCCTGGTACTTTAGTTGATGCTGAGGTAGGCTCGTGATGTTGCTGTGGATATGTGTTACACCTGGCTCCGTCAGGTAAGTTTTCTTTAGGTTTGTATTCTCCTGGTACTTCAGTTTTGCCCATATAGGATTGTTGGCAAGCTCTCCAAAGGCCTGCCCTGTTAGATCGTTTTGGTTGCTACCGATGAGTCTCTGTGTTTTTATGTTATCCTTGTAATTTGAAGTTTCCGCGAAAATTAATTTCTTTTTATTTTATTCAGGCATTAATTTTTTAACACTTACTAGCTGTGTCCTGCAGTTTTACTCCATAAGTATAGATTCGGTGGAAATTTTGATAAACCCTCTTATTGGATGCCTATAAAGAACGCACTCTCCAAGTTTCAGCTCTCTGCTATCAGCGGTTTAAGCTGTACGATAATCAATCAGTCAGTCAGGTCAAAGCCTTTTATAAATATAAATTAGAGACCAATTAAAACTCTCTAGGCTTACTCATTCCTGAGAACACACCCAGACGGAGAAAAAAGAGATCTTATAAAGATAAAGGAACATTTTCTCCACCATTTGAGATACAAAACCCTCAAAAACCAATGGTAACTATGTTCTCTAATCTTCTTCTAACATATAAAATTTCCATGTCACAATGTGAGTTACCGTACTCCTCCGAAACGGCTTTACCGATTTTTACCAAATTTTATATGCGTATCAGTAGGTCTGAGAATCGGCTACTCTCTATAATTTATAAGGCAAAACAACGTTTGCCGGGTCAGATAGTACTCTCTATATATCAAAATCAAACATCCACAAGCACAGTAAACAGTCGGTCAGAAGCAGCACCCAGGCCTGTAACGAAGTTATACCACAGCCTCCATAGCCCGACCTCTACCTACCCAGTGCCCCTGTTTCTAAGCTATTTGACAGAGCAATTACAAACGTTGCCGTCGACGCCTCGACTCCGAGCGGGGGCGTTTGAACACTGTTTACGAGTTCATTTAGTTGCTAAATTGTGTAGGCAACACTCCGCGTAAATATAGATGAATAATTTAAGAATGGGATGGCTTGTCGTTTCTTGCGCACGGGATGTGAAGTTATGAGGCCTATTGGATCAGATGGCCTATTCTGCGTATTAGAAATTGTCCTAAATATCATAATATCAATATAATTGCAGTAAATCTTTAAATTTTATGTTTGTCAAATAACATTTGACGTCATTCGATGAAAAAATTTAAAGAATTCCGTTTTCTATACATTTTTGAGTTAATAAAGCTTATAGTGCAGTTCAGTTGCTAGTTAAAGTTTCATTTTACAAAGTATAAATACTACGAAATTCTTTATATACGTAAATAGCGTTACAGAGTTAATGAGTTTGAGTGGATTATTTGGAATTGGATTGAAAATGAAATTCTAATAGGAATAACCCCTGTAAAATAAAATAAATTAAAAAAAAGCAATGAAGGTTTTTATTTTTAAAGCGTCTAAAGTACGAGTAAAAATTTCGTTTTTGAAACAAAATTATTTCCAACATTCTGCACCTCACCTTGATTTGAACTTACAACCTTTACGAATTCGTTGTAGTGAATCTACTGCATTCGGCCACAGGTATCCATCACATCGGGATGTACCTAGGTACTTATAAATTGCACCTTTTCGTATCGGACCTTTGAGAAGGACTTCGGGACCTACCGCGGGGCGTAGCTACTTCTCAAATAAAAGAGAAGATAGTTATTTTTATAACATCTGTTCTAGTCATAGTGAGCTCAGTGATAATAGTAGTTGACCTGGAACTAGACGCAGCGAGCGTATCAGGAAGAGGGTAGTTCGATTTGGACGCTAACTGTCATCACATCACCTACCCGCAATCTCCAGTCTCTTGAGCAGTTGAAATTACTGGCGAAATATCGAGCTCCGTGAAAAACAAATTGAAACATGGTAAATACCCCGTTATTTAATAATCTAATATATAAAATTTCCATGTCACAATGCTAGTTACCGTACTCCTCCGAAATGGCACGACCGATTTTTACCAAATTTTATATGCGTATTCAGTAGGTCTGAGAATCGGCTACTAACTATCTATAATTTATGCAAAACAACGTTTGCCGGGTCAGCTAGTATTTTATATCTGTCCTGTTTTTGCACTCCACAATGATTTATAGCTATAGCAATTTTGAAAATCTAAATGTGGTCAACTTTTGATGCTAACTGTACTAGTCTAGTAACTTAAGTTAGCAATTGCTAGGAAATTGAAAGCCATTTCGTTATAGAGTAGGCCAACAGTAAACAATTAACCAAACTGGTAGGTATTAGAGAAACGGATGGGTATTGGTTCACGGTTCACCCTCTAAAATACAAGTTTTAATTGTTCTATTAAATACAGTACAAATTCGATAAAGTTCGGTTTTGATGGTACCGTCAGCATTAGAAGTGTCAACTATTGATGCTGACTGTACTATAGGTACCATTGTGAGGTGTCCAAAAAGGACTTCTTGTACGTATTTATGTCCTATTTGGACACCCTATAATTTTATAATTTTTTTACATTCTTCTTTTTCGGGGTTGCGTACCAAAAGGGAAATACATAATTAGGTATTGAAATGGGTTACCATACAACCAACGTAATTTTTGTGATAATGGTACGGAACCCGTGCGCGATACCGATTTGCACTTGGCTGTTTTTTAATTAATCCAATTGATAGGTAAGTCATTAGATTTTTGAAGTAATAAAAGCAATTTACAGAATACAATTTCAATTAAATTTGGTTAGAAATATTTTTCGGTTGATGATAAAAATATAATTAATGTAATAAGCAGAATTATTAGAGCCGATTGTGAGATATTCATTTTCATTTCTAACTAGATGCGTCCAGCGGTTTCACCCGCGTACGTGCAGATCGGGAATATCGTGATAAAAAGTAGCCTATGTGTTATTCCAGCTACATCACAACCGGTGTAACGGATTTTACGTAAACGAACTCATAAACATCCACCTTCATAATATTAGTAGGATAGGATAGGACGTAGGATAAGATAGGATAGAAAGTAGAATAGGATAGGACGTAGGATAAGATAGGACGTAGGATAAGATAAGATAGGAAGTAGGACAGGATAGGAAAGAAAGAAGGATATAATAGGATAGAAAGTAGAATAGGATAGGATAGAAAGTGGGATATGATAGGATAGGATGGGTAGTAGGATAGGATAAGAAGTGTGATAAGATAGCAAGAAGGATAGTACGTGCCTCAGTCGCGCAAGCCCGGAGAGATGCAGTCCATCACGACAAACACCTGTGGCGCAATTGGCTAGCGCAGTACCCGGAATGTAAATTGCAGGTTCAAGTCCTGTCGGGTAAATATTTTTGGAAAACATTTCTTCATAAAACCAGTAGGAAAGTATACAATAACAGTATACAACATAATAATTTAAAAAAAAATTGGTGCTTAGCGGACCCCGGGGTCCCGAGAGGGATGCAACCGGGAACTTCGAAGTAACATCGTATTCAATTCAGTAGTTTTTGCGTTAAAAAGGAACAAATATCACATCTTCGCAAACTTGTTTGTAAAACCTATATTAGTAGATAATTCATTTTCATTTTTAATTTGCTAACGAAATCAATTTGGTAGATTGGTGTATTTCAGTAATAGGATTTTGTTGTATTATCGAAATTAATGAACTTGGTGAATAGCTTTAAGCTCGCGGTTTTCATTCACAAACTTTTACAATATTAGTAGGATAGGATAGGAAGTATGATATGATAGAAAGTATTTATAAAGGGGGAAACAGTCGACTACGTTTGTAAAGTGACGTTTAACGACCTCTGTGGCGCGTCGCGGGAAGGCCCGACTGCAATGCAGAAAGTTGCGGGTTCGATTCCCGCTTTCCCGCTTAAAAATAATTATTTTTGTTTCCGGTGTGGGTGTTTTCTATGTATCATTAATATCATTATGTATGTATTTACAACAAAAAAAAATAATATAATAAAGTAGGTATATCCGTTGTCTAGTACCCATAGTACAAGCCTAGTGCTTAGTTTGGGACTAGATTGCGCTGTGTGCAACGTCGTGCAATATTTATTTTATTTATTTGTAAAGTTTGTAAGGAGAAAAGAGTAGGTATCATTTCCCCTTCAGCATCAACTTTCAATAGAAAGTTTCGCGTTAACACGAAATGTGATAGTTTGCGCAAACTCCCACTGCGGAAGCAGAACAAAATACACACTGTGGTAGTTGACAGTAGGTACATAACAAAATATTTTCCATTCTTGAACATAAGGGGACAGTCTACCTACTCTTTTCTCCATACAAACTTTACAAACGTAGTCGACTGTTTCCTCGACGGTTCCTGGATAAAGATATTAGAGCAAATATGTTTATGCCATAAGTCATAAATCAGCCATGACCATGCCCCTATGTATTGATTTTTTTTTTATTTTCTAATTTTTCTGAATTTTATTTCTATTCTAATTAGAAAAAAAAAAAAAAAAAAAAAAAACGTAGGCGCATAGTGATGGTAGTTATAGGTTTTATGGCAGAAACATATTTATACCATTCACACTCTTAAAAGCTTATTTTATTCACGCAAAACAGTGAATAAAAAGGACTTTTACTCACGCTGTTTGAATTTTGAATTTAGAACACAATTTACTCGTCGTCCACCTAACTAAATGCATATACAACCTCCTTGCGTGAAAAAAAACTTGATACAAACTCCTTGCGCTAAGAAAAGAATACTCGACATACAAATTCTTTTTAGGGTTCCGTACCCAAAGAATACAAACGGAACACTTTTACTGATACTTTGCCGTCTGTCTGTCCGTCTGTCACCAGGCTTTATCTCATAAACGTTGATAGCTAGACAGTTGAAATTTTCACAGTAGATGTATTTCTTTAGCCGCTATAACAACAAATAGATAAAAATATTTAAGGACCATTTAACAACGTGATTTTGACATAAAAACGCAACGATACCGCGATGTATTTTTACCACTAGCACTTTTTACTATCTAGTGATGAATTGAGACTGGCGCCGGTGGTAAAATAAATTTTAACGTACGCGTTGCGTTCACGGATTGGTTGCCGGTCCAGTGTTCATTTCAGGGTTCTGTACCCGATTGTGATAGTGGTACGGAAACCTTCGTACGCGACCCGAGTCCGACTCGCACTTGACGGGTTTTTTTTCTCGTAGTCATGGTATAAAGTATAGTATGCAACTCTTGAATAAAGTACGGATTTACATTGAGGGCCATGAACCACTGGCGTCGCTCAGGATTCTAACACTTGAATCCCTCGCTACGCTCGTGATTCAATCATCATGAATCACTCCCTACGGTCGTGATTCAGTCGTTAGAATCCTTCACTTGCTCGTGATTCATCTACGGCCCTCGCACTAAATCCGTCTTTTATTCACTAGTTGCATAATATATTATTGTTCTAATCTAGAGAGGAAACACTCGACTACGTTTGTATGGAGAAAGAGTAGGTAGACTGCTGGGGGTGTTAGGTTTTATTTTCGTTACGGAATTTCTTGATTCGGTCGCCGCGCTCAAAGCCCGCGATAAAGGCAATAGCTTAACAAAACGTAGGCGCATAGTGATGGCAGTTATAGGTTTTATGGCAAAAACATATTTGCTCTAATATCTTTATCTAGGGAGAAAACAGTCGACTACGTTTGTATGGAGAAAGTGTAGGTAGACTGTCGTCTTAACATCTATAGATAAAGTTTAAGAAGGGAAATTCTAGCAAACAACGTAGGTTCCGTACCTACATAATTTCTAAGAAAACAAGCTTCACAAACTCAAGCTAGTTCTTTTAGAATATTTTCCAAGAATATTGGCGACAAAGTTAAAACTTGGTGAAACTGAACACAATGCCGCTTCGAACTTCCAAATGCGATAATTCTGTTCTTTTATTTACACAAAATGTGAGTTTTTCTTTGCTTGAAGCTTCCGATAGATGTCATAATGAGGTTTAAAACTGCCATTTGCTCACTTCAGATGGCGCTACTGTAGCACGTCTGACTTTATTTGACACCTTCATAGTTTTTTCGTAAACAAACATGGTTATTTTGAGATAATTTTACAAAATGACGCTTTGTTCAGCTGTGGATTGCAAAAACATAGCAAATCATTTATTCCCCAAAGATGCCAAAAGAAAAAAACAGTGGATAAAAGCTATGAGGAGAAAAATCGACCTAGTAACTATTTAAGGTTATGTGCTCCCCATTTTAAACCTAATGATTTTTTTGAGAGAAATTCCTACACAGGTAAAACGTTTCCTTTCTTAAAACTACTAGTGTAGGTACCTACCTATTGATCGAAGGTTATAATAGTTTACTATTGTAACGATAGTCTGTATGAGAATGTATATTCTCCTAGGAATAGACCATTCCTTAGTTTTTACAGTATTTTCCACCTATCATCAATGATCATCGATCAGTGATCATCACAGACGTTTCTCTCATGCCAAGCTTTGTGTAAATTAGGGTCCTTATCTTACCTTATCCACATTTTCTCATTCATTCAGGTGATGAAAATAAATAAAAAGTATTGAGGAAAACAGCAGTTCCTTCTATATTTTCTTTTACCAAAGTAATTACCGAAATAAAGCCAGAAGACCAATAACGGTTAAACAGATGTCTAGAAAGAAGCAGAAGGAGACAGTGCTTAGATACAGCACCTGGACCTAGCAGAATACAAACCGAAAATAATAAATGCTGCAACTTTAGAGAAAATATTATGAAATGAAGGAAATTTTACTTATAAATTAAAGACATTTTTCGGTTATAATCGCATGGTGTTTATTTTATTACTTAAGGCATTGTTTCAACGCTCAACGTTTTGAGACCTTAACATGTCTCTTCTTCAGGATTGACTGAGATGTTTTTGTCATTCTAATGTGTTAAAAAGTTACTGTGAAACTACTGTCTTATCAAAATCTAAAATTAAAAAAGGTATCAAAACGTTCCTGTGTACACAGACTTTAGATAGCAAAGTTAGACTAATATTTATTATTAACTATGCTTAGATCGTGTCCGTCAGCTAGGCCGGACCGGGCAACAGATTTACACCAAACTTTACACAAACAGATGTGCTTACAATGTGCCTACAAACCACTTCCAGCGGCACATTCACAATAACTGACTTCTATAGTGCCATTTCAATCTATTTTCAATAAAACTATGTAAAGTAGTTTCTTCATTTGTGCTTTGCATTGCACATGAAAGTAGGCATAGTTTCCTTCAAAGGCAACACCAAGAGAAACCAAACTTCTGCTTTCATATAACAGACGACCTTTGGGTGGTAGGTACTTGAAACCTCTCCGCAAACTCTTGGATGTGGTGTTTGGACAGCCGAGCGGTGGTAAATTGGTGCTAGCGTTAACATCTCCAAAGTGACTTATATCAGGAAACTCAGGAATTTCGTCATCGAGTTCCTCTTCGACTCCAATAATACTGTTTCTGTCGTACGCCTCTAGCCTAAAACAAAAACATAGAAAATCCATGAAAAAAATACCCTTGTCAACCATTTGTAAACAAAGACTTATTTTTAATAAAATCATAAAAATTACAAGTCGTACGACCCCGAAAATAAGCACGTATACTTATCTCAACATGTAGGTACTTTTTACAAAAGGGTTTTTACATATTTTCAACATATAAATCAGTACAAAGCCTTTTTGTAAAACATAACAAACAAACACTAAAATGCACTTTTTTACTAACCTTTCAGTCAAAGCAGCTTTTTTTCCGCTAGTAGACGCATTCCTTTTTCTCAGCTCCCCTTTTAATTGGATTATACTCCACGTTGAATACATTTTAATTCATAAAATTGCTAAAGACACATGCAATCACAGTTGAAGTTTGTCGGCATCTGGCCGTGCCACACTAGCGCCACCTGCCTCGACCTTTTAGTTTCTAACCCCATTAGAATATTAATGAGAGACAGCCTGGTGACAGATAGACAGACGGAAGAATAGATGGAGTTTGAGTAAAAGGGTCACGTTTTTACCTTATAGGGTTTATGATTTTTAGGGTACCTAAATAACCCTAAAAATCAAAAATTAAAAAAACGTGCGAGTTGGACTCGCCCACGAAGAGTTCCCGTACCACTATCACTATTGAGTATGGAAACTTAAAATGAACACTGGACCAACCAATTCGTAAACGCAACGCGAACGTTAAAATTTATTTTACCACCGCCAGTCTATCACTCCATCGCTACATGGCGCTAGTGTTAAAAATAAATAGCGGTTTTTATGTAAATCACGTTTGCTGTATGGGAGCCACCCTTAAATATTTGTTTTAAGTAGGTATAAGGGCTACAGAAATACATCATCTGTGAAACATTTAACTGTCTAGCTATCACGGTTCATGAGATTACAGCCTGGTGACAGACGCACGGAGTTAAATAATTTTAACTATACTACCAGAACGTGTGGTAAATATTCTTCTAGTGTGAAGAAACAGAATTTTGTCTTTGCCAGATTATGTTTTAATAACAAAAGTCAGACAGCGGAGACTCAGTAATAGGGTCCCATTTTTACTCTTTGGGTACGGAACCCTAAAAAACTAGGTACTGGACAAGTAAGTAAGGGTCCAAAATTTGAATATATTAAACCAGTATACCGTAGAAAATACGTAGTAACCATGTTGTAACCCGTATTCGAGAGCGATTAGCATGTTGTTAAAACTTTATTACGCGGAGTTATATTTCAATTAAAACTTCGTCTATACGTTGATAATAAACTTGTATTAGTTACTTAGTTTTAATGGAGGAACTAAATGAATTAACGATGGCAAAGTTTGAAGTAAAATATTGGATAGTTTTTCATGTTTTAACAACATTATTAGGTATTTAATAGTTTATTGCGAAATCTAAACAAATATAGTATTTTGTTTAAAATTATCACAAATGGGGACGGAACCCTAAAATAAACACTGGACGCACCAAGCGAAACTTATTTTCGTACGTAAATCACGTTTGTTGTATGGGAGCCCATTTTTAAATTTGGTGTTTAGTGTTTGTTGTTATAGCGGCTACAGAAATACATCTTCTGTGAAAATTTCAACTGCGTAACTGTCACGGTTTATTAGATACAGCCTGGTGACCGACAGACAGACAGACAGCGGTGTCTCAGTATTAGGGTTCCGTTTTTACCCGTTGGGTACGGAACCCTAAAATTACAATTTCGACCTGAACATTTCGATTCCGCCTTCATAGATACGTTTTAATATCAGCCTGATCCGGAAAAATCACTCAGACTATACCTACGTGGGTAAGGTACAAACGAATCCACCTCTTCACCTTGGACCTAAAGGTCTCTGCATACGTAACGTTTCCCGGACGGGACATGTCAATTTCTACATATGTACAAAATTCCCGTGCCATCCCCTATGCTAGGGGTTAAACTAACCGATCGCATCAGAAACACGTACCTGCGCTCCACAACTCGGATCACTGACGTCTCCTTAAAGGCTGTAAACCTTAAGTATGATTGGGCTGGATGTCAAACGAACGCTGGGCCGAGATGGCGACCGATTGGCGCCCCACTGGGACACGGCCACGCGGCAGACCAAGACGGCGATGGCGGGATGACCTTGACTCCTATACAAGCGATTGGTTCACAGTAGCTCTAGACCGAATCAAATGGAAGGAAGGTAGAGAGGCCTTTGCCCTGCAGTGGGACAGTTCAGGCTCGTAATAATCCTCTCCATCGTCGCCGCGACGGGATTTTTGTATGTAGAAATTGGCACGTCCCGTTCGGGAAACGTTACGTATGCAGAGACCTTAAGAATCTGTTTTCCCCGAGGCATGTACGTTCAACGAACAAGTCACATCAAAACAGTAACAATAACTTGTTGCAGTCAATCAGAGTTTGTAGGCCAGGCGGCAAGCGCCAGCCGTTTGAGACAAAGCAAAACTTTGTGTTTAAACTTGATATAAACTTCGTCATCTCACCCTGCCACTCACAGACAAGATGTGTTTGTTGCTTGAAATAATGAGGTTTTAAATTCTTGTTCTAAGCATTGCGCTACTTAGGAGTCTATTAGCAGCGTTTCGCGGTTTCACTTGCTTACAAGCTAAAAACACAACAAAAGCAAATGAAATAAAAAATATCGAAATCGGGGCAGTTTCGAACGGGACCGCCGCGGAACTGGGACGTAGGAAAGGAGAATAGATAGATATATAAATGATTTTTTGTATCCAAACCAAAATTTCCACAAATATTACAGAGAAAAACTTTAAAAATCTAGAGTCTATCAATGGGCGGCCTTATCGCCTAATAGCGATCTCTTTCACGCAACAACAGCAGTATATTATGTACTAGATAACTAGGACAGAAAATAGGTAAACAATAATTACCCACTGCTTTGCGAAATCGGCAAAAATACGTGCACCGAACTGATTTTCTTTATCCCTTATAGGCTGAAGAAGGGCTGGTGGTACGGCTCCGAATGGAAGCCGTGAAGCTGCCCTGTGCAGGACAGGCGCTCCGAGCTCGAGATGGAGACTCGTTGGGGTCCCCACTGCTTGCGTCTTGGGATGGGCCAGATAGCTCCGCTGTGGTAAGTAGTTGGCGACTAAGCGATTAGTTTTTTTTATTGAAAGTAATAATAAAAGTAGAAGTGCCAGTAATACCTTGTCCGATTCGTTAAATTCATTTCATTTTTATTAGTTGTAATGTTATCTTTAGTGACGTTTTCACTGATTAGTTGAGTTGCTTATGATTAGTTATTATTTCTGGCACTAACACAGTAGCATATTTTATGTCGCGTGCAAAACGCGGTGGGAGGGTCATGCTCTTTGCACGCTGCTGTGTTGTGGCACTAAACGGTCGGTACTTAAATTCGACTAAAATACCTACTCCATCTACAATTGACCACATGCAATGCAACGCTATGAATATCGCAACCTCTAGATCAGTTGTTATACTTATAGTCCTGTGAGGTTGCAGATATAGCATAGATTTTTCTTCTGTTTTCGCGATGTTGTTTTGAAATTAAAGACATTTTTTAGGTGTTATTACTAAAGACATTGTCCCTTCGTCAGGATTGACCCTTGAATCAATCCTGAATAAGGGACCTGTAAAGGGCTCGAACGTTTAGCATTGAAACAATGCTAAAAGTAATCACACCACGCGATTGAAACCGAAAAATGTATTTAATTTCAACAGTTTAGCTAGCGCCACCCAGGAGATACGGGTGACAATTCCTGCAGAAGTGAACATTGAACAAATTCATCCCCCAGTTGTGAAGAAGGATATTAGTTAGTTGTACACATAATTCTAGGCAGGTGACGTGGAAACGACAACAGAAAGTGGAGGAGTGGTTGAAATAGCTGGTGGTCGTCACATCCTAGTGGAACTGCGGTCTGGAGACGTAAACGAGAGGTGCGCGGGGGGATTCCTCGCTCATGCTACTCAAGTCGGTGAGTTTAGTGTACTTAAGGAATCTCAGACAAAGTAATAACTGATTGACTGAACTATATTATATCAACGCACTGGCAAAACCGCTGGTCGTTGAAACTTGAAATTTGAAGTGCGTTCAATACTGCATAATACCTAAGCCGATGCAGGCATTAGGAAAGACGGTTTGTAACTGTCATTTTTCCACCTTCATTCGTTACTACGAATACGTTTTTATTAGATGATCGTGCTATAGGTGAGTCTCGGTCTCTACCATCCATCTAGTGATGTAGTCCGGAAACTTCTACCAATCAATCCTACGTGAAGTTTTAGTAGAAGTATGAGATAGTACGGTCAAATGAGCTATAGATTCTTGTCTGATAATTGATCTAAACACACTGGTTAGGTCAATTCCCTTAAAAATATTTTCTTATTACTAGAACCTATTCGGAACGCCTCAGCAGCCTGGGCATCCATCAGCGGCGCGGTCTGGTGGAAGAGTGGCGGCGGGGCGCGCGGAGCGGCGGTCGCTCTCGCAGCTGCTGCAGCGCTTGCTGCGCTATGTCTAGCGCTGCATTCAGCGCACAGGACCAGAGCCTATCACAGAGCAGCGGATAAGGAGTCGCTTACTGATAGCGATGGTGAGTTGTCTAATAGCCCAAACAACGTTTTGCCGTCAAATTCTTATAACCGCATGTGATTGTATCAATATAGCAGTTGCAACTACATTGGCGAGTATCGCCAATGTAGTTATTACCCCTGCCCTGCTGTATCGAAACAAATTGGAGTGATCTGATTTTAATGAGCATCTGTATACATGAAAGAAAGTCGTGTTAGTTATACTATTTGTAACTCAAGAACGGCTGAACCGATTTGGCTGAAAATTGGAGTTAGGTAGCGAATGGGCCCCTTCAAAACTGGGACCGGGGCGCAGTCACCACTGCAAATATTTGGTTGCAAATATTGCTCCGACTGGGCCCACATCCTAAGCAAACGTGGGCCCAGTCGACGGCACTACAATTTTGCAGTGGCGACTGGGCCCACATCCAATGGTAGGGAGGTAGCATATTAGAACCAGGAGACGAACATAGGATATTTTTTTCTCCGTTTTTTTGGCAGAACAAAGTTCGCCAGGTCAGCAACTTACGAAAATATATATTCCCAGCCTGCTCCGCGTCCCTGGAGTTCGCAGCCCACGCGGGCTCCCGGAGCACCCTGCTGTCCGAGGTGGTGGGGGGAGGGGTGTCGCTGCGAAGACTGCTGCCTTCGGGGAAGACGAGGCATACTCGGCTCAGGGATACCGCTTCGGAAGCCGTCGAACCCAGGTAGATATACTATACGATTTTAAACTAACATGTAATCAGTAATGGTACTTATACCATTACTGATTTCAGAATCTCAGATCAAAAAATGTCAACAAAAATCCGATATATTTATTTGAAAGTGACAGCCCTTTATTTATCCTTTTTTCTTTGATATTGACAATTCTTTGTTTACATTTTTGATCTAGGACTCTGAAATAGAGTAATAGATGGTGGGTATTCTTACAACGACGTTTTAATTTCGATCCATCTTCATTATATAAAGGTGTGTGAGTAATTTCCCGAACAGCTTGGCTTTGGAACTGGTGAAGCTCGTCCGTCAGAGACGAGTTTGAAATGGTGCACTATCAGGCGGCTTTTCTCCTTCTATAGAGTTCCAGTCCAGTTCTATACTAACGTTGTTTTCACTACAAATACTATTTATGTTACCCCCTTACCCCGTTTATAATCGGGGTATTTACCATGTTTTATTTAATTTGGTTACGGAGAAAAATATACTCCGTAAAAACAAATGTAAATACCCTGTTTAACCCCCTGTAGCTTTATTTTTAGTTGTAAGTACATAATGTTTTCGAAAGTTTGAAATTACATTTTGTTTCACAATAACGCTAAATCCTGAAACACTAGATATAAATCTGTCCCACACCATCTACCTATATCGCCACATTAAATGACCCACGAATAACTGACGGTTTACCTAAATCCCTCATCCTTATCATTTTACATACCAACTTTTCATAACAATTTAATTATTTAAGCATACCTACCTACCCAAGGCCTACTTTATCAAAACAAAACCTATCTCTGTCACTCTCGACGAACAAAGACAGACAAACTGACAGAACAATCATGTTATAATAGAAGGACCCTTATGTGTCCGAAGGGTGATATTGTAAGCTACCCTTACATTCGATTCTCGTTAAAAACTTTCAAAACAAAGGGTGGGTTACACTTGACAAATGTATTAATTAGGGATGGGCCGACTATTGGCTTTTGCCGACTGGCAGACTAGTAGTAGTTTTGTAATTGCCGGCAAGTCGGCAATGGAGATCATTATAATTTTGAGATATTAGGGTGAGTCTCTGATAATTTTTTTTGAAATCAAGTTTCACAACTGTTGGTAATTTTCCAAGAATTCGCACCTTGCAAACCCCAAAAAATAGTTAATGCATTATTGACAAAAGATAGATCATAGCTGATGCATAGTTGGTTGCGACGTGTTATTTTTACGTTTTTCTGCTAGGTACCGACCCTCTAACTTTACTACTAATTTTAATAAATGTTGCTTTTATTCATTAAGTTACAATACGAGTCACAATCTCTAACTGAGAACACTCAAAAAATGTCCGATCGCCGTCCTACTGTTTTCTAATAAAAACTATGTGTACTTCGCAGCGTTTTTTTCTGTTTTAGACTCTATAGTTTAGGTATTGTAACTGTTTATCTGTCAATGGTTTTATTATGTAACTAGCTGTGTCACTAGCTTTCACCTGCGCAAGTCCCAATTCCACGCGAATATCGAGATCAAAAGTAGCCTATGTTACTCAGGGTGAATGTAGCTTTCTAAAAGTGAAAGAATTTTTGAAATCGGTCCAGTAGTTTTTGAGTTTATTCATGACAAACATACAAACGCACACACACACATGCGCACACACACACATATACAAATCTATCCTCTGTATAATATTAGTATAGATATAGATAAAATCATTGAGATTAATGATGATTGAGAATAAAACCACTAACAATAGTATAATGTTTGTTAGTTGACGACTAGTCGGCACAATTCGCCGACTAGTCGTCCCATCACTATTATTAATGAACGAGGAACAGGCTGTAATGATATAAGTGCTATTGTTCGTGCACGTCTCTCATTGTGAAAACATTCATTGTTTGTAATTGGTTCAGTTGATTTTTTAATTCTGTTCGCTGATTGGTAGGATTTGTTTTTACATTTCCTCTAATTATTGTTTCACGGAAAATTTCAAACAACTTCGGTGGTTTTCGAAACAAATTACGACTTTGGTGATGGAAAAAAACAGAAGTTAGAAGTTTTCGCAATAATGTATAATTTTGTAATTTACACAATGACAGTGATCTCTTTTTTGTCTTTTGTTTCTATTTTATTCGCTAGACATAGGTGGTAAACTGATCATAGGTGGAAAACCATAAATAGAAGAAAATAGAAGGGAGAAACTTCCACTTCTATTTTCACAAAAACAAACATTCCTAACAGAGACGAAGACGACGAAGAAGAGCAGCCATCAGATAACGAAGTGGAACCTGACAACATCAGCTCACACAGCGTCACCAGCGCAGCCAGCGCTCGCAGCCAAGCCACCATCACACCGGAGACGGTATCCTCTAGCAGCGCGCCTGCTGGACCTGGCAGGGTGGCAGTACAGGCGTCTCCATTGAGGAGGTCGCACACTGTCTCCGCTGCTAACGTTACTCTCACTCAAGTAAGCACAGCGACTGTTAGATCCCCGAAAAGTCTGATTCAGGCTCTGTTCAGTCCATCAGGACAGGCAGATTTGATTAAATACCCGTCAAATAATATATCTTGTATCTGTAAATTGTAGCAGATAAATTGATTAATAATAAAATTGCCGATGTAAATCACGAATTAGAAGATACTAAAACTTACGAAACTTTTCAGGCAAGTTCAACTATGAATGAATCACAATGCGAGACCGTGACAGTAGAGATGAGCTCCTCTATCAGTGCGAGCGAAAGAGACGACAGCGAAAAGGATCGAGACAGCGCGTGGGAAAAAGACAGATGCGAGAGCAGAGCTTCCTCGTCTACTTCAGCTGCGACTTTGACCAACGTGAGTGGTAGTGTTTAGTTTAGATTTTTACCAGCTCAATCTCCTAGAACTTGGCGTACAATTCTAGCTAGAAATTAGTCCTAAAAGAAGGTGATCATTGGTCTTGGTGCGCCCGCCGATCTTGAAAGGTCGTAAGGGTTACGCAACGTTTGGCACCGTTAGGTATTTGGATGGATGACAAATGGTTTGTGTGGCAAAAATAGTATATTATGCAACTAGTGAATAAAAGACGGATTTAGTGCGAGGGCCGTAGATGAATCACGAGCAAGTGAAGGATTCTAACGACTGAATCACGACCGTAGGGAGTGATTCATGATGATTGAATCACGAGCGTAGCGAGTGATTCAAGTGTTAGAATCCTGAGCGACGCCAGTGGTTCATGGCCCTCAATCTAAATCCGTACTTTATTCAAGAGTTGCATACTATACTTTATACCATGACTTCGAGGAAAAAAACCGGTCAAGTGCGAGTCGGACTCGCGTCGCGTACGAAGGTTCCGTACCACTATCACAAATTTCGGCAACCAATCCGTGAACGCAACGCGAACGTTAAATTTTATTTTACCACTGGCGCAAGTCTCAATTCATCACTAGATAGTAAAAAGTGCTAGGGGTGAAAATACATCACGGTATTGTTGAGTTTTTATGTCAAAATTACATAAAAGTTTTTTTTTCTATTTGTTGTTATAGCGGCTAAAGAAATACATCTACTGTGAAAATTTCAACTGTCTAGCTATCACAGTTTATGAGATAAAGCCTGGTGACAGACGGACAGACAGACGGCAAAATATCAGTAAAAGTGTTCCGTTTTTATCCTTTGGGTACGGAACCCTAAAAAGAATTTGTATGTCGAGTATTCTTAGCGCAAGGAGTTTGTATCAAGTTTTTTTTCACGCAAGGAGGTTGTATATGCATTTAGTTTTATGGACGACGAGTAAATTGTGTTCTAAATTCAAAATTCAAACAGCGTGAGTAAAAGTCGTTTTTATTCACTGTTAAGCGTGAATAAAATAAGCTTTTAAGAGTGGGAATGGTATAATAGTATATTATGCAACTAGTGAATAAAAGACGGATTTAGTGCGAGGGCCGTAGATGAATCACGAGCAAGTGAAGGATTCTAACGACTGAATCACGACCGTAGGGAGAGATTCATGATGATTGAATCACGAGCGTAGCGAGGGTTCAAGTGTTAGAATCCTGAGCGACGCCAGTGGTTCATGGCCCTCAATGTAAATCCGTACTTTATTCAAGAGTTGCATACTATACTTTATACCATGACTACGAGAAAAAAAAACCGGTCAAGTGCGAGTCGGACTCGCGTCGCGTACGAAGGTTTCCGTACCACTATCACAATCGGGTACAGAACCCTGAAATGAACACTGAACCGGCAACCAATCCGTGAACGCAATGCGTACTTTAACCACTGGCGCCAGTCTCAATTCATCACTAGATGATAAAAAGTGCTAGTGGTAAAAATACATCGAGATATCGTTGCGTTTTTATGTCAAAATCACGTTGTTGAATGGTCCTTAAATGTTTTTTTATCTATTTGTTGTTATAGCGGCTAAAGAAATACATCTACTGTGAAAATTTCAACTGTCTAGCTATTACAGTTTATGAGATAAAGCCTAGTGACAGACGGCAAAGTATCAGTAAAAGTGTTCCGTTTTTATCCTTTGGGTACGGAACCCTAAAAAGAATTTGTATGTCGAGTATTCTTAGCGCAAGGAGTTTGTATCAAGTTTTTTTTCACGCATGGAGGTTGTATATGCATTTAGTTAGATAGACGACGAGTAAATTGTGTTCTAAATTCAAACACCAAACAGCGTGAGTAAAGTCGTTTTTATTCACTGTTTTGCGTGAATAAAATAAGCTTTTAAGAGTGTGAATGGTATAAACATATTTTCAAGCTCATTTATGCTTCGGAAGGCACGTTTAGCAATTGGTCTCGGTTGTTATCTCTAATAGCAGTTAGGCCAAGTTAACGGCCTTAGGTGGACCTGAAAACTTTAACTCTAGGTGGACCACTGTACGAATAATTGTTAATCTTGAAGAAGAGACTTGTAAAGGTCTGGAAACGTTAATAAACACCACGCGACTAAAACCGAAAATTGAGTTAAATTTCAATGCCCAATTCATTACAGCAATTCATAAAGCTCTCCCAGTAAGCTAATGGAACCCTTCATAACCAATGTTTTCTTTTCCTCTTAGGGTTGGTACTCACCAGCGCTAAGCGGTGTATCTTCGGCCAGGATTAGAGACAACGTCAACGTGAAGCAAAGCAAGGAGAGTTCCAACCGTCGGCTTCTCCGCTCCGACTTGAGCCTCACTTCGCATCCTGAGATGGAGATCGACTACTACGACTATGAAGTTAATAATGCTGGTAATATACCTTCCTTATTTTCTGCATTATCGATGAGTATTTTAGAATTTTGACTTACTGTGCTAGTAGTGCTTCCAAGGAAGACAAAAGTCTTGGAATCTGAAACGAGTGTCTTCTTACTCCTCTTTCTTGCGCTATTTCTTGGTAGTTATTGGCTTAAACTTTGCGCAACCACACTTTCTCATCTGAGTGATGCTTTCGGTTGCATCCCTCTCGGAAGCCCGGGGTCCGCTAAAACCCTAAATTATTGACCATACCTACTGCAAATAGATATGTGAATAAAAAAAAAAAAAAACTACACTATGTCGTTGAAAGACCGGTGAGACGATCCAAAAATCAAAATGTATGCTTTCTTAGCACTACCAATTCTGTGGCACTACCATCTTCGACCATTCGCTCGAGGTGGCCAAGCCACAAAAGGCTTCGCGCTTCGCCTTGATCGACCATGACAATAAAAGGCTGGCTTCAATGCAAATGCAAATAGATACTGGACAAATAGTACGTTGTAGAAACATGTATCCCCGGCATAGAATAGGGTTACCCCATCTCTTCCCGTGGGTGTAAAAAACGACTAAGGGATTTAGGGGGACTAGCAAAACTTAAGTTCTCCCCGCGCGGTGGCGGATAAACTGCTTAATCCCTAGAAGGTTTGGAGCCAGGCAGGCGGCTGGCCGTAATAGTACATTATGATATAAGTGCGGTAAGTTGAAAATTACAGCCGAGGCGATATTGGCTAGCCCGAGCCGTAGGCGAGGGCTACAAGAAAGCAGAGGCTGTAATTATCAAAGCGCACGTATGTCATACGACGTTTTATAACACATTTGCGAGGAAATCAAATAAAAACAATACAGCGAAAAGAAAAAGCGCGCGGAATAATTTTTATTTGTTCACAAATTAGCGATGCGCGGGCATCAGTGCTTTTTTTTTTTAAGGCAACGGTACAAAAACAGCCAGTATTACTAATAAAGTAAATTAATATTTTTTTGTTTCTGTTACAGATGTAATTTACTGTCAAAATGAATTAAATTAAAGAATTAAATGTTTATTTTTTATACTTTATCTCCCAAAGTTAATTTTATTCATAAAATATTGACCACTTTTCTGACATAAAAACTTTTTGATTTGCTTTCTTTGCTTTTTTTTTCTTAAGATTTAAAAAAGTACCGTTGGTTTTAGACGGAGCATGATAAACCGTACGTGTTACCTTATTAGAAAGAAACTCGTGCGTTTTACTTTACGATTACGCACAAGTACGTAATGACATACATTACGATATTGAAATTGGTGAAATAAGAGGCCCTTTACGAGCAAATGTGTTATAATAGTACATTATGATATAAGTGCGGTAAGTTGAAAATTACAGCCGAGGCGATATTGCTAGCCCGAGCCGTAGGCGAGGGCTACAAGAAAGCAGAGGCTGTAATTATCAAAGCGCACGTATGTCATACGACGTTTTATAACACATTTGCGAGGAAATAAATAAAACTAGGACTTTCTTAAACGAATAAATCTATACAGCGAAAAGAAAAAGCGCGCGGAATAATTTTTATTTGTTCACAAATTAGCGATGCGCGGGCATCAGTGCTTTTTTTTTAAGGCAACGGTACAAAAACAGCCAGTATTACTAATAAAGTAAATTAATATTTTTTTGTTTCTGTTACAGATGTAATTTACTGTCAAAATGAATTAAATTAAAGAATTAAATGTTTATTTTTTATATTTTATCTCCCAAAGTTAATTTTATTCATAAAATATTGACCACTTTTCTGACATAAAAACTTTTTGATTTGCTTTCTTTGCTTTTTTTTTCTTAAGATTTAAAAAAGTACCGTTGGTTTTAGACGGAGCATGATAAACCGTACGTGTTACCTTATTAGAAAGAAACTCGTGCGTTTTACTTTACGATTACGCACAAGTACGTAATGACATACATTACGATATTGAAATTGGTGAAATAAGAGGCCCTTTACGAGCAAATGTGTTATAAAAATATTGACAAATCTATTAGCAGAAGGTAGGTTCAGTGACGACTTACCTACTGCGCCAACCCCAAATATTTGTGGTTTAGCGGACCCCGGGGTCCCGAGAGGGATGCAACCGGGAAAATCGCTCGGATGAGTGTACGTTGTAGTAACAATCTACAACCTCTCTCAATGTGGCGCGTCGTGCGAAAGCGCGGCTGCAATGCAGAAGGTTGCGGGTTCGATTCCCGCCGGGTGAAAGTATTTATGCTTAAAAAATAAATATTTGTATCTGGTCTGGGTGTCCCTCTATGTATAATATGTATGTATTTACAAAAGAAAAATAAATATAAGTATTATATCCGTTGTCTAGTTACCGTAACACAAGCTTAGTCGCTTACCACGGGGCTAGATGGCGTTGTGTGTTGTTCACAGAATTTATTTATTTATTTTATTAATTTTAATCTAATTTCTATGTCAGCCGCAAAATCTTACAATATAACTGTATTAATATGAATAGTAAATCTACACGGTGTCGCAGGTTCAGTTCCCGGCTCGTACCTCGGCATGGATCCCGCGTTCCTCGTCTGGATTCCGCCGCTCGAAGAGGGGGATATATTGAAGGAGATTGACGAGAATAAGGCGCCTATTTATGAGGTAAATCTACTTGGTACACTTTTGTATACTTCCTGGTCGTGAAAAATGCGTGAAAACATTGTTTTTTTAAAGGAGAAAAAGTAAAATACCTACAATCAACGATTTTTGATCGTTATTTTTCTTTTAGTACGTACTTGTAATAAGGAGCGGAATTCTCAAAAATATGAAACTCGATTAAAAAATCCGAAAACTCTGTACCCTTATTCTAAGAAATAACCCAATAAAGGTAAAAAATGTAAACATTTTCAAACTTAATAGATTAAAACAAAGGAAACCCATTTAATAGGTTATACCTATTAATCCCCTTACTTATAAACGATGACTAAGTTTACGTAACGTCAGTCACTGTCTTAAACTTGGAAACTTCATGTCACAGTAAAAGACAAACGTTACATAAAGTTAGTCATCGTTTATAATAAGTAAGTACCTACTAATTCATACAAAATTTATCCATGAATGTTACTAACAAACAAAATTTTGTTCAAACAAAAATTGCCTTTCATCTGGCAAATGTCCTCTTGTCATTGAATGTCAAGTTTCTTCTATAACTATTTCAAAGCCATTATTCTCCACAGGAAATTCTCCCCAAAGAACTTCTCCCGAACCCCGGCAGCAACACAGAATCGCCTGAAGACTACCCAACTACCAGCACTCTACGCCGATCAAACCAAACAAACAGATCAAACGAATCAATCAAGTCCATCAGAAAAGTCATCGAAAAAGGAAACATCATCCATCCTTTGAACTTCAGTATATCTGACTTGCAAAATTCCCCAAAGTTCCCGAAACGAAACAAAAAGAAAAAATCCGAAGGCATCCAAATGAAAGACCTAACTCTTACAAGGTCTCCTGTGAAAGTTCATAGGAAAAATGATAATGATACGCTTAAAAGAGTAAATGATACAGTAAGAGAAACGAATGATAAAAATAATAAGCTAAAAAGATCAGATTTCTCTGATATCAGGTTTGCTGACGAAAATTCTGATTCGTCGAGTGATATCAAGTTTGCTGACGATTCGTCACCGGATAGTAACAAGATTGTTGATAGGTATAATATTAAAGTTTAAAAGAAAATGGAATGTTTTTTTTTAGTTAAGGGTAAATGCATCATTATGTCATCTTACTACCCTTAACGATCTATAAATTACTTAAGCAATAGTAACCAAAGAATTTGATTTATTTAAATGCCAAATTATTTCTACTTAAAATAATAATTATTTATTTTTGTTACTTAATTGTAAACGTATTTAATATTTATTTGAGACATTTGGAATTCATGCATTTGATCGTAGAAGATATTGTAAAATTCCAATTTAATGTAAGGACCAATCATTTTAATAATAGATATCATATCATTAAGATCATTAAATGGATTTAATATTGTATTCATCTATCACCAGTAAAAATAGATTCACAGTAGTAAAAAAAAATCATAGAATTTTATAATATTAAAAATACATAAATATTTCTAAGTGTAATAAATAGCAGCTTTCAAGTTTGTATTAGTAACCTTTAGCGATTATTAATTTTCAAAATATCTCGGGCATTATTATTAATCAGAGATTATGACCAGCTTATTAATCACATTTATTATTATAATTATAAATCACTTATTTATTTGGAAGACTGACATTTCGGGGAGTGCAATAACACCTGAAAATTTTGCATCAACTTGCTCAGTCAAAAAATCTAGTCCTTATTATTAATTTATATGTAAAATGTTTGCCGTTGCATTTATTATTAAAATAAAAATAAATAATAGTAATTTAATTGTTTCTAAAATTAATTATGTGGGGAAGTATTTAATTAAATTATGTAGCGATAAGTGTTTCCTATTTTGTTTGTAAATGCTCCAATAAACGTTTTTATTTTGTATTTGATATTGATGTTTTATTTTAGAAACATAAATAAATATTAATTTTGGTAATAGTCGAACGAAATCAGATAATTTTCTATCATTACTTTCTTAAGGACAATTTTCAAAGAACCGATTTTAAAACTCCATCCATAAAAACATTTCATTAAAAGCCAAAAATGGCCGCAAGTCTGCCCAACAGACAAAACCAAAGTAAAGTAAAATATGCCAAAGGTGGATTTACATCGATCGAGCGAATGCTTATTCTATCCCCATTCTATCAAATTATCTTAATGTTAACAGACGTAGAGCATTCTTTCGTTGTTCTGTCTACGTTCATAAAAAAATCTATAAAATACTTATTCTGTGAATGCTCGCTCGCTTGATGTAAATGACACTAAAACGCGGGAACAGAGGTTAGAGCGTTCTTACATATTCGGACGCGCTCGCTCCACGGAGCGTTTCTACATTCGAGCATTCGTAATGTCACGAGCGTTTTCAAGAATACTCGGAACTTGCAAAAAACATTCTTGCGAACGAACTTGCGAATGCTCTGATCGGCAGCCAGCGCAATGTTGACGACCATTGAACTTTGAGCATTGCTGTTCGAGGTTCACTTTGGCTTGAGTGAATTAAAAACAGCGATTGTTCGCCTCGTAGGCTTAAGTCTATTTTACCTTTAGCAGTGAAAATTCGCCCAGTATTACTAAGAATACTGGGTGATACCTAAGTTACGTAATAGATTGGGCTGCTTGCTACTTACCTACTTAATCCACTTAAGCTGTACCAACTGTTGCATTTTGATTGAGACTAAATTGGTTTAAGAGAAGTACCTACAGAATAATAGGTAACTGGCTCGGTAGAGACTTAGCTCGTAGAATATTGGCTTTCTGAACGTTCTTTGAATTAATTATTACAACGAAGCTTCAATCAAAATCAAATAAAGTTTAGTTTTATAGGTTTCATCTGCGTAAAGCTGAAAGTCCTCCGCCGACTTAACTAAGTTGGTTTACCTTAGCACATTATAGTCGAGCCAGTTTTTCATACATGCCTGGAAAAACTGGCATGCTAAGCTAGTAAGTAGAGTTGGTCGTGGACATTCGGTCTTACACTCGTATTCGTCAATTCTAAGTAATTACTTGTCTAAGTAATGTGTCTGACACTTTTTCTTTGACGTTAAAAATCACTATTAAGAGCGAGACAGAGCATTACTTAGCCAAAGTAATCACTTAGATTCGTCTATAAATATGAGTTAGGTGGCAAATGGTCCCCTTCGAAACTGGGACCGGGGCCCATTCGCCGCTGCTCATTTTTGTTAGTGGTCGACTGGGCCCACGTTTGTTTAGGATGTGGGCCCATACGTACGTCACTAATTTTTAAATTTTTACTAGTATCGTTTAACAATTACGGAGGAATATCTACATATTTCTTTAATGGTACTAAGAAAACAAAGCTGTGTCACTTGTACCTTGTACCTACCATCAATGGTACAAATCATTGATACAAACAATAAATTAATTAATTTATGTTAGGGGTCGACTGGGCCCAAATAGAAAGTAAATAAAACAAATACGGCTCCGACGCGTATGGCGCACTTCGCAAAATGAGCACTCACCAAAAAATGTAAATTTCGCAGAATGTGCATTTTTTCATATGGGGCAATTCTCATAACGTGCACTTCTCAAAAGGAGCATTTCGCAAAATGTGCACTTTTCTAGGATATGACAAAACGTGACCCGGAATAGTTCAAAATAAAAAAAAATGCTTCTGTGTACCTATAATAATAAAACTTTCACTAAGTAATCATTTATTTTAAATCCGGACAAGGTTTTGATGGTCCTTAGTGTGTTAGTTACTTACTTGTTAGAATGATAAAAGAGTACGATTTCGAAGTTACTTTGTAAAATGGACTCAACATTCCATGTGTACGTCCAGATTGTGCGGAGCTCTCTAGCTCCAATCCATAGCTGGTGCCTACTTCCACAAGGACCTTTGGATGGCTAAGTTTTCACACTAGTCGACCGCTTACCCCACCCTTCGCAACATCCTACAAATGGCCGCCTACAGGAACCGGAAGTGTTTATCGCAAGGAAGCATTTACGGAGACAGTCGGCAATCATAGAACTCAGCCAGGATTGTAATGCACAGGACAAGGAAGGATGAGATGGGTAATTATTAGGGATAATGCCGGGGGCTTGTGTGGTACACAATATGTAGTGTAGTACCTACCTAAGTAGTTAAGATGGAAGTAGATATAGGTACAGCTGTATTCACAAACGACCCTAGGCGTGGACTCAGTTTTTATCCCGTTTTTGCTGACGTTAATGATCAGTTATCATATATCGACGCTAAAGTATTTTTTCAATACACAATAGATGAGCGTTTGATCACTATCTCGCTTGATACTAAGTGATGATATGGACCAAGTACCTACATCTTGGTCCATATCATCATAATTTAGTCACACGCTCATCGGTCGACGTATCGGAACACCATTTATCATTTAGATTTGCTTTTTGAAAAAACGCTTTTAAAAACTTTAGTAAGTACCAGGCGGGACTCGAACCCGCACCTACCTACTGGTAAATTAAAATTAAAAAATAATAAAACTTAAAAAAAAGGTAAGTATATAGGTTTATGTAGGTAAATTTAAATTTATAATAATATTTTTAAAGTGGGATCAACATCGCCAAAACCTAAGAAAAAAAATTAGTTAAGGTTCAAAACTTTTGTGAACAAATCATTGAAAAGCACGTATTTTTTTGGACCAAAAACTCTCTTCCCCTTGTTTCTAACAACGATTTACTTTAATATCTTGAATTTCGTTTAGAACCTCTCACAACCGAGTTTACACTCAATTTGCCTCAGAAAACGAGGAAACTTGGTGAAAATAAATCGATTTCAATTTGATTTCATTTGATTTACAATGTAAGTTCGTATTGTTAATCATTTTCATTGATTACATTGTAATATAAATTTTCAATGGGCTTTATTTATTTAAATGGAGTTACCATTTAACTTGTGATAATTGGGAATAGATGGGAAAAGTTTAAAATATGTTTTTACCTTGATTTTTATTACACTTAACAGCCGAATACTGAAACACCACTTAAAATTTGAGGCCTACTTAAATAATTGAGCAGCTTCTAAATTTAAAAATAATATGAGAATTTCTGAATTTGAGAGGTGCTTAGTTGTTTAAGTAGAACTCAAATTTTGAGTTGCGTTTCTGCAGTCGGCCGTTAGATACCAAGTTAGGTATCTACGTGTAGTTTAAAAAAAATGCTTTCCAAATCTTTGCACCCTACAGGATTGAACCTGCAACCTCACAAAACCGTTGTATCGCGCTAACCAATTGCGCCACAGGTGCCTGTCCAGCCGAGATGGTATTAAGGATTGCGCTCTATGGTTTTTGCAAAGATGTTTTTCAAGATGTTTTTCCTTGATTTTATGTTTTAAAAGTGTTTTAGTGTGTTTCACTTCGTGCCTCAATCAAAAACACGAAAATATGCAGTCATCAACTTCATCTCCATCGCGGAAAGCCACCCGTGGCGCAAGTGGAAGATGCGTTACCATCGGATTTGTTAGGGTTGCAGGTTCAAGTCCTGTCGGTTGCAGAATTATGAAAGAAGGTAGGTATGTACCTATATTTCGCGCAAATACTAATAAACCTATAGCGATGAAACTTGTTATGGGTCTACCTACTCATTTCTCCATACAAAATTAGTCGACTGTTTCCTCCCAAGATAAATAAATATGTTTTAGGCCATATGTCCTTTAACAGCTATGACCATGCCCCTACGTTTTGTTTTTTTTTCATCTTCTTATTCTCATTAGAAAATGTAGAAAACCAAAACGAAGGGGCATGGTCAATGGTCATGGCAGATATAGGTTTTATGGCATAAACATTTAGCTCTAATATCTTTATCCAGGGAGGAAACAGTCGACTACGTTTGTATGAAAAAAGAGTAGGTAGACTGTCCTCTTACGCACAGATAGCTGGATTAACACAGGCTACTTTTTATCCCAATATTCCTTCGGGCTCGGAACTAACGCGTGTAAAACCGAGGGACACAGCTAGCATTCAATAAATTCTCAACTACAAACTGAACATCAAGACGTTTTATTGGAAACAATATCCACTGCTTGTTCGGTAGAGTTTTCTGTTTGTTTCCTCGATCGCGATGGACTTCCAATGCAATTTCCTTCGATTCGATGAGATACTGAGTGTGCACTGTAGACTAGTATAAAAATAATGTTAGAGTTGCTATACCTACCTACCTATAGCACACTTTGTTCAACCTCTCAATTTCGTACTGTGGATATGGGCACTTATCTAGACAGAAAATTGTTAGTTCTCAACGAGAAACACTCTATCCTGTCACATTGTGAGTCCTAGGACATGTCGGCTTCCTCAAGATGCTTGACTGTAAGAGCGATGTTATTAGCGTAGGTACATTACTTTTTCTTAAAGAAAACGACATCGGTGCGCGATCGGAAGGGATTCGAACCCACGACCCTCGGAATGAAAGTCCATTACTCTGGGGTTAGTAGACATTTATATCGTCAGTGGAAAGGCTACTTTGCTAAAGCGCCACATGGGCCAAAATGAGTTTTTTATATCATTGGATTGGATTTTTTTTTCTGCGTCGATTGATGTCGGTTTCGTGTCAATCGGAGCATATTTTTGGTGCTTAAGCTTTCCAAAAAATTGAAGAATTGATAAAAAATCAATGACTAAAACGACCTTATTACGGTGTTTTTGCAACGAAGGTCGCTTAAGAGCTACAATATTGGTTTCGTAGCGCCTAAGTGTTTTTTTCTTTACCACATTTTATTATCTTCTGTAGTATAAGCACAATTGCTTTTCTTCAATTTTGTTGACATAACTATATTAGCAATTTTAGATGACTGTAGTTTACTTTATTGTAGGCTATTAGCTGTTTTTGCTTTCTATTGTACAAAATTATTTGGCGCTTTAGCAAAAGTCCCTGCACAAAAGTCCCTACATAACAACAGAAGCGTGGAGTTGTAAGTAATTTCTATTGTCTTATGTTTGCTTACTCTCGCTACGTTAGTGAAAATATTATTTTGAACTAGAGTATTCATATTCTAGTTACAAAAAATTAAAAAGTATATTTTAAAGATGTGAGGTAGTTAGGAAATGTTAGTAATGTGGAGTGCGAGGCATTTTTTAAGCGTTATATGCGTAGGATGGCATCTGGTAGGATCGAAACCCGACTGCCTTTTATTGACTGCCCTCCGCTGCTGGGAGAATCGAGGGCCTTGGCAGAAAAACGGTTGTTGGCCATGGAGCGTCGAATGTCGTGCCACCCGGTACTTCGGGAGAAGTATTTCGAGTTCATGCGCGAATACGAGTCCTTGGGCCACATGTCGCGGGCGACTGTCGACTGAACAACGACAGATCACTTTTTTCTGCCTCATCACGCGGTGATGAAGGCCTCAACTGGAAAATTGCAGACGGTGTTTGACGGAGTGGCACCGTCGTCGTCGACTGGAGTCTCTTTGAACCAATGTCTCCACTCCGGTCCGAAATTGCATAGAGATATCATTTTGAACCTCCGAAGGTATCACGTGGTGTTCGGGGCGGACATTCGGATGATGTTCCGTCAAACAGATATACATCCTGACGACAGGAGATTTCAATTGATACTTTGGCGGGAGCACCCTGACGATCCGGTGATCGTTTATGAGCTCAACACTAACACGTACGGCCTGAAGTCGAGTCCCTTCATCGCTATCCGCTCACTGCTGTCGAGATTGTTGCGCTATGTGCACAAGGAACTGTCGCCCACGGTGGACATCCGATATGTCTATGCATGGTCCGGCACTTAAGTAGGTAGTCCTAGCGTTGCTACGTGCAGCGTCTCACACGCTGGAGACATTGGTGGCCAACCGGATATGTCAGGTACAGAACGCCAGTTTGGACTTCATTTGGAAACATGTTCCTGCGAGCTGGAATCCCGCGGATTGTGCCTCTCGAGGAACTGAAATTGGTGCAGCATAAACTCTGGTGGGGACCGGAATGGTTGACGGAGCCCGAATCATCATGCCCAGTTAACGTGATCGATGGCTCTCTATCCTTGTTGCCCGGACTGAAGGTTCTTGCGTTAACGAATGAACCGAAACCAGACCCGAACTGGTTGACGGCTCGATACAACAAATTAAACAAGCTATTAGGCGTGACCTACTGGATCAGGAGATTTGTACATAACTGCTGGCAGCCGAGCAAGAAGCAACTGTCGCCTATTGCGAGCGTTGAAGAACGCAGAAGTTTGCTCTTGCTTTTGATCCGGTTGGTTCAGGCTGAACGATTTGAGGACGAACTAAGGATTCTGCGCACGGGAGGCGCAAAGCTTAAGGGAGCGGTCTCCCTTAAGCTTTGGCTTAACCCATTTCTGGACGGAGGTGGACTGCTACGCGTTGGAGGTCGACTTAGGAATGCTGACCTGCCCTTCGGTAGTCGTCATCCACTTTTGCTAACCAAGGTGGAGCTTTTAGTCTCTGATAGACACTTGAAGAATGCACACGCGGGATGTATGGCATTACTTGGAATTTCACATCGGGAATTTAGGATTTAGTCTTCCCGACGAGTGGTTCACAGCGTCCTATTTCGATGTTTAGCTTGGTACAAGGTAAAAGCCTCCACAATGCAACCACATATCTTCCGTCGGACCGGGTTTGTCAGACGGCTAGGCCGTTCGACGGGGTCGGTACCGGACTTTTTGGGGTCAAAACGATCACCTAGCGTAACAAGAGGGACACGAAGGCGTATTTGTGTGTTTTTGTCTGCCTGGCCACTAAGGCCGTTCACCTGGAAGTGGTATCGGCTCTTACAACGGAAGCCTTTGTCGCCACGCTAGCTAGATCGTTTTGTTTCGCGTCGAGGTTTGCCGCTCTGTCCCGTCTCCTCTGATCCGATCCGAATGACTTGGAAGTCCTGACATCTGGTCATATTTTGGTCGGACAGCCGCTTACGGCCCTGCCCTGGATGAGCGCAGACATCGGTTGTCTCGCTTTCAAATGTTGGAACAAATGGGTCAGGACTTGTGGCTTTGCACTTGTGTAAACTAATCACAGTAAAAATAATTAGTCAGTAAGACATTGCAATTTTAGTATTTCTTATTTAAATCAAATAAGCAATTTTATTACTTTACAAATATCTAATATTTGACTAGGTTTGTAAGTGTTAAGATAATTTGCTTAAATTACATTTGCAGTTATTCCTTTCTTAAGCAATTTTTCTTTACGAAGTTTTACTACGTGTAGCAATAGTTAGCATTTTTTCATTCCATAACTTCATACATTTCTAGTTTATTAGTATTTTTTCTTTACTTGGTTAAAGATTATAGCTATTAATTAGCAAATTGCAACGACTAAATTTGAGACAATAATGGTAGATTGGCAATATTTTCCTGACCAACATTTTATTATAAGCCACGTGATTTTTGCTTAAGCGACACTTATTTTACGAACCAGGGGACCTATAGATCTAGAAACAGCTACTAATTGCGAACGCAAGTATAAATATATACATATATTAATATGAACTCGTTGTGGTTAAAGGAAAAAAAGATATGAATTTTTTTTCGTAAAAAAAAACTTTAAACCTCATTTCCCAAAAGTACCGTTTTGGCGCTTCAGCAATGTCGCCTTTCCACTGACGATATAATGTTTTATTAAAGTAGTATTCAAGTAGGTAGTGTAGCGTATGCGGTCGAGCGCGCGGTCGAGTCGTGCGGGGAGTCGCTGTCAAGCAGCGAGCGGAGACAGACGTGCGCCGGCGCCTACTGTACATACCTACCTATTACTATAACATTGTGTTTTTATTTATCAGTGAGACATTATATGTGGCGACGGAGGTAAAGGTTAGTTAAAAACAATTATTAGAAAAAAATAGGGAAGATTAATGCACGTAAACTGTATGTTTATTGACGTTTAGGCAGAACAATTCCTTGTGTAAACTGAATTTTGACCTAACGGGTGTACTGTAGGTAGCACTAAATTGCGAAGACAATTATGTATAATACTTGGATTCTGCCTAGACTGATGTAAATAACAGTACCTATGCATATAATTCCACGCAAATTTTATATTCACGAGGGCCACGACAAGTACCTAATACCCACAGGTATTTTTCAAAACAAAGGGCCGTGTCAACATTAAATGTGCTGTAGTACGGACTGATATTAGTATATTGACTTATTGTTTCGTTTTTTAGAAACATGATTATATTGTTAAATTAATTAGAATAAAACTATCCGTTTACATAACTAAGTAAAATTCAAAGTTTGTTTTAACAACTTTATTAAGTCGTAGGTGATATTTTCAACAAGATGGCTACCCAAAATGTTAAATTTATTTTGTTTAGTTTTAATCCTTTTGCATCACAGCTACTAGACCATTATTTCTGAATTCTTTTGACATAATTGATAATGATAAAGGTTGTACTTACTAAAAACAAACATAGTTTCATTATAATTTTACCAAAATACGATTAGATGAATTTTGATTTTAATCCATGTTTATCTGGAGAATCACTCTATATTTTCACTATATCTTGCCATTAACTATAATAAGCCTTGTTAAATCATTAAAATAAGTTAATATTTCACAACATTGTTAAGGGATATTCGTTTGACGGAAATAACAAGGAATTAAAAAAAAAAAAACAATGTAATCCATTTGAATCACAAGGGCTGCAGAGTTTTTTTTATAAAAATGTGGATATTAACAGTTTAGATCAATATTTAACTCTATAAAAAATAACAGTATTTTTACAACAAATGGTCAAATATTATGTCAGTACACATTGCACATAGCTAAGGCCACACATAGAGGAACTATGTAATGAGGCCACAGGACCTTATAAATATTAAATAGATACACAAACAATATAGGTCACGCATAAAATAGCTATATGCTCTTATAGGGCACGCAAATTAAAAAAAAAAAAAAAAAAAAAAAAAATACTAAAAGGCTACGCAGCCACGCAACGGTTACTAAGTAACTATGCTTATGAATACTCCTAAAAGATACTACCTAAGGGCTACGAAGTCACGTAACTGTTACACGAGTGTAAATAGCCATGCCTATGAGTCTCTTATTCTTTTGCAGGTTGCCCCTAAAAAATGACTCACGCAACACCCACAATAGCTGCCTTAGAGCCGTTTGATTGTGAGGGCGACTCAACCTCGGTTACTTCTCGATGGGAGAAATGGAAAAGGGCTCTTAGAATCTACCTATCGGCAGCCAACATAGACAAACCTCTTAAAAAGCGAGATACTCTTCTCCACGTTGGGGGTTTAGCACTACAGGAGATTTATTATAATCTACCTGGAGCCGATGTAGAGGATCGAGAAGGCATCGATGTCTATAAAATTGCACTAGAAAAACTTAATGATTACTTCGCTCCTAAGCAAAGTCATATATATGAAAGATATTTGTTTAGACTTATGAAGCAAGAAGAAGACGAAAAATTTGAGAAGTTTTTGTTAAGGTTAAGAAAACAAGCGGAAAAATGCAGTTTTACAGATAAAGAAGAGAACCTAATAGACCAAATTACCGAGAAGTGTAAACTAGTGGATTTGAGAAAAAAGATTTTAGAAATCGGCGACACAATAACGTTAGATCAGATCATTTCTAAAGCAAACGCTTTAGAAGTGGTTGCAAGACAACTTCAGCAATTTGAAGCTGTTAACAATAAACAAATTGACATTAAACAAATTGAAATAAACAAAATAGACCAAAAGAAACCATTTAATAAATTTATTAGAAAAAAGACAGATATGAACTGTTCTCGCTGTGGGAGCAGGAACCACGCGGCAAATGATGCTAAATGTCCAGCCAAAAACAAGAGGTGTTTGAAGTGCAACTTCGTAGGCCACTTCAGAGAATGTTGTCTAACAAGGAAACGCAGGCGATTTACTAGCAATACGGGTGATACATCGAGCAAAAAATCTAGACAAAATGACAACATTATAGAAAAAACCGATAAATCCGAAATTGATTATATTTTCCATCTAGATGATGACAGTAGTATCATTAATTGTAAAATAGGCGGAGTAAATTTAGATATGTTAATAGACTCGGGCAGTAAATGCAATGTGATCACAGATAAGACCTGGCTGTTCTTGAAAGCTAACAAAATATGTGTCACTAATCAGATTCGAAAACCAGACAAAATTCTTTTGCCCTATGGTAATAAGAAACCATTAGACGTTATTGGTTGTTTTGACACGGTAATATCGGTGGGTCAAAAAAGTAAAAATGCCACGGTTTACGTCATCAGGAACGGTTCTCGCGATCTATTGGGTAAATCTACCGCAATTGATTTAGGAGTACTTCAAATAGGCCTTCATATTAACACAATCGAAGCCAAAACTCCAGTAGTATTTCCAAAGTTCAAAGGAATAACTGTCCAGATTCCGATAGACAAAACCGTTAAGCCAGTCGTTCAGCCATACAGAAGAGTACCTATTCCGCTAGAAGAAAAAGTTGCAATGAAGTTAAAAGAACTTAAAACTGCCGATATAATTGAAGAAGTTAACGAGCCGTCCCCATGGGTTTCTCCTATGGTTCCAGTGCTGAAAGAAAACGGCGAGGTACGTATATGCATTGACATGCGAAGGGCTAATGAAGCGATCATGAGAGAAAACCACCCCCTTCCGACGATGAACGAAATACTTCCGAATTTGCGTCAAGCAAAAATCTTCTCTAGGCTTGACATAAAACAAGCTTTTCATCAATTAGAGATTGCCAAAGATTCTAGGTACATAACTACTTTTAGTACTAGCAAGGGACTATATCGTTATAAAAGATTATTATTTGGTATTTCTTGCGCTCCCGAAATATTCCAAAAAATTGTTGAAAAAATGCTATTAGGATGCGAGGGTACATTTAATTTCATTGACGATATTATTGTGTATGGTGCCACAGACAAAGAGCATGATGAGCGGTTGAGTAAGGTGCAAAGGGTTTTTAAGAATAATGATGTTTTGCTTAATGCAGAGAAATGTATATTAAAAACAAAAAGAATCGAATTTCTGGGCCATGAACTTACAGAAGACGGTATAAAACCCCTTGCAAAATACTTAACTACTATCAAAACAAGTAGAGCACCAAATACCATTGAAGAAGTACAGAGTTTTCTTGGTCTGGTTAATTTTGTGGGGAAGTGGATCCCAAATTTGGCTACTCTTACTGATCCACTTAGAGAGTTGCTAAGATTAGGGCTCGGAAAGTCGGCCAGTATTGAGCGGTTTTGGATGGCAAAACAAAACAATGCATTCGATAGTCTGAAACATAGTTTGGCCAACATACAATGCCTTGGTTATTACAATCCCAACGACAAAACACAGGTCATTGCTGACGCGTCACCAGTAGGATTAGGTGCCGTCCTGGTTCAAATTGATGAAGGAGGTCCACGGATTATCGCTTATGGGCACAAAGCTCTTACAGATTGTGAAAAGAGATATTGTCAAACGGAAAAGGAGGCTTTAGCATTAGTCTGGGCGGTTGAGCATTTTAAAATATATTTGTTTGGTAAAGACTTTGAGCTCATAAGCGATCACAAGCCGTTAGAAATTATTTTTGGACGACATTCAAAACGTTGTGCTAGGATAGAGCGCTGGGTACTTAGACTACAAGCATATAGGTTCAAAGTAATTTATCGCCCTGGTAAATCTAACATTGCCGACCCTATTTCTAGACTCTGTCAAATGACCTCCACTAAACCATTTGATAGTGAAAACTATATTAACCAAATCGTTACGTATTCTGTACCTGTCGCTGTTTCTCTTAGCGAAATTGAAACGTTTTCATCGACAGACGAAGAAATTTCGAAAGTTAAAAATGGTATCTTCAGTAATGATTGGCACGAATCCGTTAACCATTTTAAACTTATACAAAATGAACTTTGTTTTCACGGAGAAATCTTACTTCGAGGTACTAGATTAGTCATACCAAAACATCTTCGCCAACGGATACTGGAAGCGGCTCATGAGGGACACCCTGGCATTGTCGCAATGAAGGGTCGTCTTAGAACAAAAGTGTGGTGGCCTAGGATCGATAAAGACGCTGAGCGTATGGTAAAGGATTGCCGGGGATGTACTCTTGTATCCGCTCCTAATCCACCACACCCGATGAAAAGACGTACGTTACCAGAAGAGCCATGGGTAGATGTGGCCGTTGACTTTCTGGGGCCTCTTCCTAGTCGAGACTATTTATTAATTCTGGTAGACTATTACAGTAGATATAAAGAAATTAAGGTCATGAGAAGTATTACAGCACTCGATACAGTTAAAATCTTAAAAGAAATTTTTTCAAGGCTAGGTTATCCTGCAACCATAACCTGCGATAATGGGAATCAATTTACAAGCGATGCATTTAAAGCTTTTTGCAAATAATGTGGTATTGCCATTCTTAATACTGTTCCATACTGGCCACAAATGAACGGAGAAGTTGAGAGACAAAATAGGGACGTTTTAAAGAGATTGAAAATTAGCCAAGCCCTAAATAAAGACTGGAAAGAGGACATTTTGGTTTATTTGATGATGTATAATAGCACTCCTCACTCTGTTACAGGAAAATCACCCTCACAATTATTTTTTAAGCGGCACTTCCGAGACAAGGTACCCTTTGTTACAGATATAGAACACAAATCGATAGACACTGATGTCAGAGATAGAGACGTGATAATGAAAGAAAAAGGAAAAGAGTATGGGAATAGAAAAAGAAGAGCTACGGATTCTAATTTAGACATTGGTGATAAAGTATTAGTCAAGAACATAATCAAGGAAAACAAGTTAACTCCAACGTTTAACCCTATCTCTCACACAGTGACGCGAGTTGCTGAAGGTGACATCAATATACGGAATGATGAGACAGGAAAAGAATACCGTCGTAACGCAGCTCACTTAAAGAAAATAATTAGAAGAATAAATGATTCTGATTCGTGGCAGGTGGTGGATAATAACGATGATAATGATACCAGTCCAGAAATATCAGATTAAGTTAAGCAATCTAATTATTAGTTATTTACATAATTACAATCAGTTATTAGTTAAAGTCAGTTAGGTATACAGTAATTAAATTTGGTTATTGTTGTGTACTCCACTTATTGAGTGTGTAGTTTAAGTTTATACAAAATCATTGTATTATAATTTGTCATTAAAAAATAAAGAAGGGATGTAGCGTATGCGGTCGAGCGCGCGGTCGAGTCGTGCGGGGAGTCGCTGTCAAGCAGCGAGCGGAGACAGACGTGCGCCGGCGCCTACTGTACATACCTACCTATTACTATAACATTGTGTTTTTATTTATCAGTGAGACATTATAGGTAGTTACAATTTTTCACTCGTTGCATACCCATGGTCGTATAAAGTAAGTCATGGATCTTATGGGCGGCGCAGTGCTGCGCATTTGTGTTATCGATTAGCGGTATATCGATATTGCTTTGCTCACCACTCTTACCTTACTGCCTATGATTTATGACTCTGTGTGCAACGAGTGCAAATGTACTATAGTTAACGATTAGAGCTGACATCGAGATGAAATAGTTTGCGGCGCGTTTTTCGCGGAGCATCGACTATCTACAATAAACCAACTAACCGAAATTGGCTGCTGTATTTTCAATCAAAATAATTAACAATTTTAATTGTAAGCGCTCTATGCAAATTCGTTGACAGCATCCTGTGATTTAAGCGACAAGCTTTGTCAATTTAAATAAATACACTGTACTGTTAGTAAAATGGATAATACACGTTACTTTTGTCAATGATTGCGATTGGGTAACGTGCCAAAGTGATCCATGTAAAATGTTTTTTTTTCTGAAAGAAAAACTGTGTGGGTAGGATAGTGGGTAGGTACCTTTTTTCACACGTATTGCCGCTAGGTGCAAAACTAAACCTTTATGAACGCCTAAGACACCTATAAGTACAAATCAAAGAACGATCGAAACAAACTAAAGACGATCGAAATAGAAAATAAAGACGATCGAAACAGAAACAAAAGTGGATCGAAACGGAGGCCCTACTTTATTTCGTCATTTAGGAGTTATCGGTCGATCCGACCGATAATTTCAGCAGTTTTAAACAAATTTGAATTTCGAAAGTCAGAAATTATCAGTTGAAAGCTTCGATCATATACATATAAACTATAGATACACGGTCCCATACAAAATCGAAATCAAAAATCGGCACTACTTCAACGCTTACTTATACGGACATAGTACAGTTTAATGTAAACCTTAATCACTGGGCAATAAGGTTGTAAAACACTTATGCACGACTGACAGCGAAACAAGGCATGTCGGCTGAAGTATGCCTTGTTTTGACGGCTCCATTTCTAGAGCGGCGACCGTGCATCTATAGTTTATATATGATCGAAGGTCGAAAGAAACGCAGAGTAGCCCTGCAGAAACAAAAGACGATCGAAAAAGAAACAAAAGTCGATCGAAACAGAAACAAAAAGCTATCGAAACAAGAACAAAAGGCGATCGAAACGGCACGACTTTTCCCGCTATACAAGCACCTCACCTCAAAAGCATTATTTCAAATATTTTCAGCTTCAGCTATCTTAAATATTGAAAACGCGGGTAGAAATAAATCTCTTAATCCTCGGGCCACGGTCGACGGGCCACTCGGGTCACTGATGAATATTTAAAGTGAAATTATGTTGTTCTGTAATCGCTTACCATTGCCGGTGAGATTTCCTCTTATCACGGATTTGAGGAATTTTGATGACCATTCTATTTATTAATCGTATTTTTTTTATAGTCTGTATCTCAGAACTAATAATTCAAAAGCTCCAATAGATCCAAGCATAATACTAGCGTCAAGTTAGGTTCTTATAGTCCTATACAACTTCCTAGATTTCCTAATATTTCCTTACATTCGTCATATTTTAAAGGACTTATGCTTGCTAGCGCATATTACATCGCTCTTAAGGGGAAAGTCTACCTACTCTTTTCTTCATACAAACTTTACAAACGTAGTCGACATAGAAAATATGAAAAAATATGTGTAGGGGTATCTGACGTCATGTCTACGACACGCGGCCATGCGAGGCCGGACCTGAGTTACCCCGCGCTAGCCGAACCGTAATTACGTCTTGTTAAGTGTATCTCATAATCGGTTCCCGTTTGAGTATTTGAGTGGTTTAGGTTCTGTTAAATAAACAAGTTATTTTGGTGTAAAAACCATCTTTTATTTATCATTCCAACAGTAGGACATACGAGTAGCGCTATGTGCTTATCGGGAGTCTATACGGGTTGAGGACACGAAATAACAACTAGTATAAACTTCCCGAAATTGGTGACCCCGACGTGATCTGTTGGAATATAAATCGAACTGTATTGCAGAGTGTTTTGAACATTTCCGAGCTGTAGGCTAGCGCGTGCTAAAAGGGTAACTCACGGGAACCGATGGTACCGACGGGAACTGATACTTCAAGTAGTGTTTTTGTTTTTTTTTTTTCTTTGAACTTAAGTTAAATAAAGTGAAAGAACTTTTTTTTTAAAAAATGGCCATGCCGCAACCGCCACCGCAACCGCCACCGCAACCACCGGCGGTTGTGAAGTATGAAGACGCAGGACTAGCAGCGATTTCGCTGTCATCGAGAATATCAGAGTTCTGGACTGATCAGCCCAGGGTCTGGTTTATCCAGTTGGAGGCGATGCTGGCACCACAGAAGTTGGGTGATGCTACGAAATTCAACCTAGTAGTCTCCAAACTAGGTAAAGAGGCCATACAACAAGTGACGGACATCCTGATCGCACCACCCGAAGACGGAAGATACGAGAAACTGAAAAAGAAGCTTCTTGCCATTTATGAAGAGTCCGAGAATCGACAAATTCAGAAGCTTATCGGCGAAATGGAGCTCGGCGAACAAAAACCCAGTCAGCTCCTTAGGAAGATGCAGGATCTGGCCAGGGGTAAGATTGGAAACGAGACTCTCACGGTGTTGTGGCAAAACCACCTGCCTGCACCAGTTAGAGGCGTGCTAGCAGCAACCGAAGCAGTAGATCCGGACAGGCTGGCGGCCATCGCAGACAAGGTCATCGAAAATATGCGACCCCAGCAGGTGTCGGAGGTGACTGAAGGCAGACGCTCAACGGGCGACTCGGCGGTACTGGCGGAGATAGCCAAGCTCAGCGCGAGAATCGACCAGATGCAGCGCTCGAGGTCGCGGTTCACACGTGGAGGACCACGTGGCCGGTCGCAATCCAGGGGTAGGAGCAGCAGCAGGCCACGGCGTACTCCGGACAGCCCGGACTGGTTGTGTACCCATCATTATCGATACCGCGCGCGTGCGACGAGATGCGAGCAACCTTGCAGTTGGGAACCGAAGGCGGGAAACTAGAGCAGATGCAGGTTTCGCCGGTGGGTACCTGTATCGCTAGTTTAAACCATCGACTATGCGTCACCGATAAACAAAGCGGCATTCGTTATCTAATAGACTCAGGTGCTAACATATCAGTGTTACCGAAATCTCATAAATCAGTGCGGTATAACAGTGAAATTAGTAAATATAGACTTTACGCCGCAAATGGTACAGAAATTAAAACCTACGGTACAAAAACTTTAGTTTTAAATTTAAACTTAAGACGAGCATTTAATTGGACTTTTGTGATCGCTGACGTCAGCCAACCTATTCTTGGAGCAGACTTTCTTAGTAACTATAATTTATTAGTAGATTTAAAAGGTAGACGGTTGATCGATCAAAGCACTAACTTACATGTCATCTCTACGATTGTAAATGTACAACATGTGTCAGTGGTAACGGCCGCAGAATCTCATCCCTGTTATCATCTGTTAAGCAGGTTTCCTGATTTGACTAAGCCGGTGTCGTTCAAGGAGCCACCGCTACATAACGTAAGGCATTATATAGAGACGACAGGACCACCAGTACATGCTAAAGCGAGACCCCTACCGCCACAGCGATATAACAAGGTAAGAGAGGAATTTAGGCTTATGCAGGAAATGGGAATCTGTCGTCCATCAAAGAGTGCATGGGCAAGCCCATTACACGTGGTACCTAAAAAAGACGGCAACTTGCGACCTTGTGGAGATTACAGAGCGTTGAACTCGATAACAAAACCGGACAGATACCCAATTCCTCATATTAGAGACTTTACTTTTATTTTAGCCGACAAGAAGGTGTTTACACGGATCGACATAAATCGTGCGTATCATTTTATACCTATCGCGCCAGAAGACATAGAGAAAACAGCGATAATAACAAATTTTGGCTTATTTGAATGGCCTTGTATGTCATTTGGTTTAAAAAACGCAGCGCAAACGTTCCAACGCTTCATGAATAATTGTGTTTTACAGAATCTGGAATCGGATTTTCGTAAAAACAACCCAGAATTATCAGAGTTTAGGCAGGAATTCGTGTTTTCATATCTGGATGACGTCATAGTGGCAAGCGAAAATAGACACGTACATGAGAAGCATTTAGAGGCCGTGTTCGATAGATTACAAAAAGTAGGGTTAACGATAAACTTAGCTAAGTGTTCGTTCTCTCAGGATAAAGTAGAATTTTTGGGTCACGAAGTTTCATCTCAAGGTTTAAAGCCTTTACCTAGCAAGGTTCAAGCCATCATAGATTACCCTAGACCGAGAACAATAGCAGAACTAAGGAGGTTTTTAGGCATGGTCAATTTTTATAGAACGCATATGCCACAGGCAGCCAGTTATCAAGCAGAGTTAAATAGGTATTTACATGGGACTAAAAAACGTGATAAAAGTATCATTGTGTGGTCAGAAAACGCGGTTTTAGCATTCGAGCAATGCAAGGCGAATTTGCAAGACGCAGCAATGTTAGCATATCCGTTACCAGGCAGCCCACTCGCGATAACCGCTGACGCGTCAAACTTTTGCGTAGGAGCAACATTACAACAACAAGTTAATAATGAATGGGTTCCGTTGGGTTATTTTTCGAAGCGACTTACTGATACGCAGCAAAAGTACAGTACCTACGATAGGGAGTTACTTGCAATATACTTATCAGTACAATACTTTAGGAGTATGGTAGAAGCCCAACAGCTGATTCTGTTTACAGACCATAAGCCACTCTGTTTCGCGTTTAGGAGGTTAGCCAGTAGTACAGAAACGCCACGGCGTACTCGTCAGCTACTCTTCATTAGCGAATTTACCACAGATATTAGACATCTGAGCGGATCAGAAAACATCCCAGCTGACACTCTATCGCGTATCCATGTTGACACAATCACGTGTCCAACTGTGCTAGATTTCGCAGAAATCGCACGTAGGCAAGCTAGCGATAAACAGCTAACAGAGTTACAGACAGGAAAGAGTAATCCGAAACTTATACGAATAAACATACCTACTAGTAGCGAACCTATAGTGTGTCACTTAGATAATGGTAAAGCAAGACCGTATCTACCCGAGGAATATAGGCGTTTAGCGTTTGAAACAATTCATAATCTTAGCCATCCTGGAATCAGGACAACTAGGAAATTAGTGTCTAGTAAATTCTATTGGCCCGGCATGAACAAAGATGTAGGCATATGGGCTAGAGCATGTATACAGTGTCAAAGATCTAAGATTCACCGTCACACAATGTCAGCGCTAGGTGAGTTCGCGAAAGTTGATAGAATGTGTCATACCCATATAGATATTACAGGACCATTCTCGACTACGGAAGAAGGTTATAGATATTGTCTTACCATGATAGATAGACAGACTGGTTGGCCGGAAGCTTTCCCGATTAAGGACATCTGTGCCAAAACAGTAGCTAAGCACTTATATGAAGGATGGATAACAAGACACGGTTGTCCGATCTATATAACGAGCGATCAGGGAAAACAATTCCAAAGTAGTTTATTCAGTGATCTAACGAGATATCTAGGGATTCATAAAATCAGAACCACACCATACCATCCCCAAGCCAACGGAATGATAGAACGTTGGCACCGCAGCTTTAAAGCAGCACTTACAGCAAGGTTAGTCGACAACAGGTCATGGGTAGACGAAATGCACACTGTCATGCTAGGGCTCAGAGCAGCACCGCGCAGCGACACAGGCGTAACACCGGCTGAGTTAACATACGGTAGGACCCTAAGGTTGCCAGGTGAGTTTTTCGAGCCAAAAGACGCCAAGCTAACGGACGGAGAAGAGTACGTGAAACAACTTAAAAAGGTAATAAGTGACTTGCGCCCCAGACCAATGACTCATCGAGATTCGCGTACGATTTTTGTACACCCCGAATTAAAGACGTGCAAAAAAGTGTTTATTAGAAATGACGTCATGCGCAGGTGTTTACAACCGCCTTATGACGGACCATACCCGATAATAAAGCGATTAGACAAAGGTTACATAGTTCAATTACCTAACAGACAGTCTTTGATTTCGATCGATCGACTTAAACCAGCTTTCCTATTTAACGATGATTCTGTTTGTTATAACACTAGTTTAAGCGATAGTCCTAAGAGTAAAGCGACACCCACATCTAGCAGTAAGAAAGTTGATGATGATCAACAACCAAATGTCAAAACGACGCGTCGAGGACGCGTAGTGAGATTCCCAGCTAGGTTTACGCATTCGTAAAAATGTCATATGTAATATTAGTTAAGGTGACAATCTATCTATAGCTAAGAGTTGCGACGCGATACTATGCTACGTTACAAGTATGAATCATTCATCGATACAGTACAAACATACAGAGCCATCGTGACGCATCGCTTAGCTTAGCGTTAAGTATGACAGAATATTATAGTTAAAGTTATGATTTATGTCAACACAATTAGGAACTTGATGACTGTGTAAATTATTTGAATAAAAAGAGATGTAATCGTTAGGAAAATTATTGTAACCTACACATAAGTAAATTCAAGGTTGTGTAATGTAATTAGATAAAAGTGCATAATGAGGTCACAGGCATTACGGCGCCAGGCAGCCAACGCCAATTTTGTAAACGCGGCGAATTCCGCGCGCCGAGACTGTGCCTTCTGCACGGTTGAATGAATGTTAGTTAACCAACATTAGGAATAGGAGTATTATGTTATGTCAATTTTTTTATATTTAAGTAAAAATTTGGGGGGTGTAGTGTAGGGGTATCTGACGTCATGTCTACGACACGCGGCCATGCGAGGCCGGACCTGAGTTACCCCGCGCTAGCCGAACCGTAATTACGTCTTGTTAAGTGTATCTCATAATCGGTTCCCGTTTGAGTATTTGAGTGGTTTAGGTTCTGTTAAATAAACAAGTTATTTTGGTGTAAAAACCATCTTTTATTTATCATTCCAACAGTAGGACATACGAGTAGCGCTATGTGCTTATCGGGAGTCTATACGGGTTGAGGACACGAAATAACAACTAGTATAAACTTCCCGAAAATATGTTTAGGCCATAAAATCTATATCAGCTATGACCATGCCTTTCCTCCTACGTATAGATTTTTTTGAACAAAATTCTAAATTTTCAGAGATGTCGGACCGTTTACTTAAAGTTCATGCCCATGTTGCGTATTTCATTATTAGATTTTGCCTATTTGTACCAAAATTAACAAACGTTGCTACGTTGCACACCTTTATGGAAATACGAAAACCTATTATGTACTCTGGACGAAAATTTAAAAATACTACTAACCAAAATTCTAAATTGTAATCTTGATCATAATTCTTGGAACCAAGCTTCCCTTCCTATTAGATTCGGAGGTCTTGGTATACGCAAAATTTCTAGTGTATCTTTACCCGCTTTCATTTCTTCTACACATAGCACAAAACAATTATTCAATAAAATTTTGAAAAATTCAAAAGTCTTGACTGAACCATTTTCAATGACCGAGGCTGTAAATAGTTGGAGGTTATCTTCCTGCCTCTCTTCGCAGAGGCAATGGGACGAGCCGTTATGCAGTATCATTCAGGAAGCACTTCTGTTGTCAGCTACCAATACAACACGCGCTCGCCTTCTTGCTTCTGCTAAGAGAGAGTCGGGTTTCTGGCTCCAAGCCATACCATCCCCCAATTTAGGCACTCTACTTGATAATGTTGATATGCATAGGGCTTAGATTAGGTACTTTTGTAAACCATGTACATAAATGTATATGTGGTGTCGAGACCGACACCTTGGGTCACCACGGTCTCTCATGTCGTCGGAGTGCTGGCAGACTATCTCGCCATGCCGCTATAAACGACGTCATCCGTCGGGCCCTTGTCAGCGTCAACGTACCGGCTCTTTTAGAGCTGAACGGTCTCGTACGTGATGATGGCAAGCGACCCGATGGAATGACGTTGATCCCCTGGAGTCGTGGAAAGCCGCTTGTGTGGGACGCTACTTGCGTCGATACGCTGGCGGCTTCACACGTTAGTTCCACCTCCAGGGAGGCGGGTGCTGCGGCGACGGCGGCAGAGATTGCAAAACGGCGGAAATATGCTTCCATTGGCGATGGATACATATTTCTGCCGTTTGCAGTCGAGACATTGGGGCCGTGGGGAACAGAGGCTTTAGATTTTTATAAAAATGTTTAAAAATTATTAGTATTAGCTTTTGAGCGGTGTTGGTCTAGTGGTAGATACCGCGACTTTCATTCCGAAGGTCGTGGTTTCGAATCCAGGCCGACCGCGCACCAATGTCTTTTTATTTAAGAAAAATTTAAGTGCGCTATTAACATCGCTCTTACGGTGAAGGAAAACATCGTGAGGAAACCAACATGTCCTAGGATAAACCACGGTCCGAAGGCATGCGATATTCGCCAATGCGGGGTAGGCTCCCGTGGCGTCTTAAGCCCTCTAAGAAATCACGTACAATGGCCCAATTGTGAGGCTAAGTGCGGAAAAGGCTCAGCGAAACTAACTAACTAGTATTAGCTTCTCGTGGCTGGCTGCTACTTTGGCCAACGAATAGGTATTGCTATCCAAAGGGGCAATGCAGCCAGCCTTTTAGGTACTATACCTAGGGACTCATTTTTGGATTATTAATTTAAATTATTTTAAAATAAAAGTATAATGTATAGTATATATAATTGAATAGGTAGATTTATAAAATAAAACTGTAAAATCATTTATCTACAATAGTTTCTGGATAGGATTTTTTCATATTCTAATTATATTTATATATATTCTAATTAGAAAATAAAAATAAATCAAAAGGGCTATTCAAAATATTGTTCATATTAATCGAACCTTTACATGTAGGTAGGTACCTAAATATTTCCCACAAAACCACCAAACGTAACAATATATAACTGCTCAAATATTTTCACAACATTTTCCCTTTTGGTGTAAGAAAGAAAATACAACATCATATTTTTCCAATATGAAATATTATGTCAATCTGGCTTGTTCGAGTTACTTTACCTCGGTCGCGGAGTTCACTGAGTTATTCTCAGGTGGATTTGAGTTATTTGCATTTATTTTTTATATCCATAGGTCCATAAGGGTTTTCTTTGTGGTATTTTGTGTAGCCAGCTGAAAGCTCAACCAGGTTACCGAAAATCTAATCCAACAGCACAACAGCTCCATACAAGCCCGTGGCGTTGGTACTTCACTACATGCGCAGCTGTGTGTGCGTGACCTCTCTCACCGACAGTATGTCGACGGGTTCACGTACGTGAGCCGAGTAGGCGCTTCGGGCGGCCTTGGCAAACCTAAGTGGAAAGCGCTAAGAAGTGACGCACACATAGCAGCGCATGTAGTGGAGTACCTATGCCCGCGCCGCGGGCTTGTTTGAAGCTGTTGTTCTGTTGGATTAGATATTCGGTGGCCGGGTTCTCACAGCGAGTGGAGCGCAGTCATTAATATGTCATTTTGACGTAGGTACGACGGTTGAGGAGTGATTTTTAAAACGGAAATTTCCACTCTAACCGCGGATGAAACCTAAGCCATAGTTTTTCCCATGTAAAAGGGTTAGCACGCACTGCGTATATACGCCTGCGTTTTCCCGTAGGTCTGAAACCGCAAAAAAATGCAACACATAGCTTTCTTAAGTATCAGGGTACCTATGTTTGTAAGGAAAAATGTTGAAAAATAAAGATTATTTATTTATTTACTTTCTATACAAACCCACGCATTAGCGATTTTTTTCTGTGATTGATTTTGCGTGTTGATACGCGGTTCTGCGTTTTCAGCTATTCGTAAGCCGCTTGCGTTTAATTGTAGTAAGTTCTAAGTCTTTTTATTTATTTTTATGGAAGATAGATCGGACTTTACCATTATCTAACGAGGCCGTCCCAAGGTTACCCCCAATTTAATAACGGGGCGACAAGGTAAAACATCTAAAATAATGATAACAGCGTATAATTTAACCCTGATGTTTAAAACGGGACAGTTTTTCGACCCTCATTATTACAATGAGATTTTCGCCTGAAAATTTATGATCTTAATTATAAAAGCCCTTTCAAGTGTAAAACGGCTTATAATTCACTTTAATAAGTAAATGTGTCTTGTAGCATTGTGTTTGTGGTTCTTGATTAAGAGTTCGAGATTCTAAATGAATTGAATACCATTTCAAGCTAATCTAAAAGTTACCTGGAAGAAATCGCTTCTTAAGCGATAAGGCCACTTATTATGCTACCTAGTTCTAAGTTGTTTTTTTGTTTTTATTGTTATTTTCTTTGGTGTGTTACATTACAATAAAGCATTACCCAATACTAATAAACGAATAGCTGCGTCCCGCGGTTTCGTCCGCCTTAGTCCCGATCCCGACAGGATATCGGGATTAAAAGTAGCCTATGTTACTTAGGGTAAATCAAGCTTTCTAATGGTAAAATAATTTTTATTTTTAGTTTTTGAGTTTATTCATTACAAACATACAGAGGCACACACAAAAAATACAAATCTTTCCTCGTTATAATATTATGTAGATGTACATAGATTAGGATTTTCCCGCCCCCTACTGTATAATATGTATAAGTACTTACCTACTAGTTAGTTAGTTTTTAGTTTTTACTGTGTGTTTCCGCAACTAGCCCTATACCTGGGCATTTTTGCGTGATTTTAAGCTGTAGGTTTCCTCACGATAATTTCCCATATTATACTAATTTCATGCCTATCGAAAAAAAATAAAAAAATAAAGAAATGCTATTAAACAGTAGGTACGTATGGATGTTGTTTTATTAAAAAAATGTTTAAAAAAATACGTAGGTTTGTTATGTACTGGCTATCGAATGCGTAATTCATTAACTTCACTTAGAATTAGCTGCTTTGGTTTCATTCTTTAAGTCTTCGTAGGACGTTTGATTCTGAAATAAGAAGGAAAAGGTTTGAGCATGTTAGTCTGTCCGCACCGACCCATTATCGACGTCTAGCATTGCCGGCGACTTCGTCAGCTAACTTTTTTGAAAATATAATATAGCCTATATATAGCCTTCCCCAATAAATGGACTATCCGACACTGAAAGAATTTTTCAAATCGGACCAGCGATTCCTGAGATTCGCGCGTTAAAACAACAAACTCATATACCCTAATTAATAAACGTGGATTAAGGTCGGAATAATTTTACCAGTTTTTAGGGTTCCGTAGCCAAATGGCTAAAAACGGAACCCTCATAGATTCGTCGTGTCTGTCTGTCTGTCCGTCCGTATGTCACAGCTACTTTTCTACGAAACTATAAGAGCTATACTGTTGAAACTTGTTAAGTAGATGTATTCTGTGAACCGCACTAAATTTTTTACACAAATTAGAAAAAAAATTAATTTTTCTTTTTTTTTAAATTTTTTGATGAAAAATTTTAGTTTTGCGAATATTTTGGAAAACCTTGCGGTGGGGACCCTTTAAAAGTAAAATCTTAATCCGAATAATATCGATATTAAGGTAGAAAACTAAATTTTTCACAGTTTATTTTGGTATTAAGTTTGTATGGAAATGGTAACAGTCGCCACGTTCTTAACCAAGTCATCCGTCCATCTCGTTGGTGGACGTCCAACGCTGCGCTTTCCTATCCGCGGTCTCCATTCGAGAACTTTGAACGTGCTATAACACGGAGAGCAGATGAAGAAGATAGAAGAGATGATAGAAAAAAAAAGAAGATAGAAGAAGAAGATTGATTACCTCCCACAATTCATCGTCCCAGTTAGAGAAATGCTTCTTGAAAGCGCTCGGTTCGGAGCCCTGCTTCACTACCACTATCAACGCTGTATCTGCGGTGCGGTCCATGCCGTCATCTTCTATGTAGTGCTGGGTACAAGAGATTTTTTTATTATAGACCACAAAAAAGCAAGTATTTCTAGTAAATCTGCCTAGAACAAAAAAAAAACAAATTACGCTCTTAAAATCATGTTACCTTTAGTTAAAAATAAAAGCAAAAAGTGAATTAACCCATTTTTCGGTTTTAATCGCGGGGATTAATTTTAGTATTTTCAATGCTCAACGTTTCGAGACCTTTACAGGCTTCTTCAGGAAGAAGGAACCTGTAGAGGTCTCAAATCGTTGAAACAATGCCCAATATCGCGAAAACAGAAGAAAAATCAAAAAGAAAAGTGTTTATTTTTTAGCATGGTCCATTGATTGAACTAACCTCAACGACTGCTTCTCGGGATGTCTTGACACGTTCTGGAATGTTCTTGCCCTGCCAGAGGTATAACTCCTCGCCGGTGTCCAGGATGTACATTCCATCGTCAGATAGGTCCTGGAATTGATATTAGGACGTTGAGAAACTTATTTTTTTTTATAGAACCATCTTAGAACTAGGTACTATGTAAAAGAAAGAAAGAAATTACATTTAGGTATTTTGACAAGCTCACAACTACACATTATGATACCTACACAAGAGAAAATAAGAAACAAAGTAAAAAAAAACAAACGAGTAAGTGTACCTACCTACTCGATTATTTTTCTTTATGAGAGAAAAGAAAAAAAAAAAAAGAAGGCACAGTCTTAGAATGAAGCCACTATTATTATGAAGTAAAGCAAAGAATAAAAAAGAATCATCCCAATCGCATTAACGTATCGAATTGAGAACCTTTTCATTTTTGGAGTTGATTGTACTTATAAAAATTATGGTGGAAGTCGGCAAGCAGCTGGGTTTAGTTTATTTTTGGACAACGGTGTTGATAATGTAGATTGCTCGCACCCCAACTCCGACGAGTGCACAGTTATTGTGATTGTCAAAAAGTTCCCATTATGAACCTTCTTAAAGTCATGGAGTCTGCTGTTACCTGCTGGGTGAACTGCGTGTCCAGGTCCTCGAAGGTGACATTTCCGGTGACCTTGACCGTGGCAGCTGTGAGCGTAGTGGGTGTAGTGACCCGGCGGTTGACCGCCAGCTTCCAACCCGAGGGGTCCTCCTTCTCGTCTGCTGCACCACCTGTGAATATTAACAATCTTAAAGTTTAGATATCCATTAAAGATAAGTTCTAGAAATTGGCTGTGCAATTGCCGATAAGGTAATGATGACGGACGGTCGAGATTTTGTCGGGCAAGCCACCAACACGGAGAGTCACTCAGGCATATTATTTCCGGTTGTCCTCATCTTGCCAATGGTGAGTATTTGCATAGCTTGGCAGTTAGTTTTTTTGTAAGAAAATATCACCGGAATCTGATAGGTATACATAAGTTAAAGATGGTTATATTTAAGGGATGGAAAAGAAATCCTCTTTTTGTCGTGACCAATAGTGCCATCGGGTGTGAATCGTACATTACTCGTGTTAGGGCTAATTACGATCTTTCCCTGCACTTTAATCACCTTGGCAGAATAATTCCCTGCACCATTCTCACCTTGGCGGTATATTTCCCTGCACCACTCAGTAGATACTTACCTAAAGCATCCCAAAACTCTTCAGGCTCACTTCCCTGGTCCACCACCTCCGGCTCCCTGCCCTCTAGAAGCACCTTCACGAAGCCCAGAGCGGCAGCTTGCTCCTTCTCGTTTGATTCCTGGCAAATTAGATAGATAGATTAATGGTTTGTTTGCACAACAATCAATTATAATTTTGTATACATCTGAAGTAAGAGAATTAAAATTACACTCAGGAAAAAAGTAAAATATAAAAACTTATTACCTTTCCATTCCATACGTAGACAGCGCCCTCTGTATCGAGTATGAAGACGTCGTCATCTTCCAAAATGGAGGCGGATTCTGGAACCTGTACTGCTCTCATATCCACATTTGTTGTTGTACCTTCCACCTGATCAAAATATCGGAAGCTGTGTACTATAAACATTTGCTTATTTCTCCCAGTTCATAATCTGGGACCAAAGTCTGCTCTCATAATCGTGTCTCAATAGAGTGTCGATAGAAGAGTCGGTAATTGTCATATTTGGCGTGAATTTGACATATTTGTCCACATGTGTCAAATACAAGCCAAATATGAAGATAAGGGATCACTCGCTGGGTGATTGCTTCGCTTTAAATTCGCTTATAATTCGCCAGTGTTATGTTTGCGAGTATGTATGCATGTATGTATGTATCTGACTTTGTTACTCCTTCACGCAAAAACTACTGAACCGATTGCGATGAAACTTGGTATGTAGATAGCTGGAGACCTGGAATAACATATAGGCTACTTTTTATTCCGATATTCCAGCGGCAACGGGGCTTACGCGGGTAAAGCCCCAGGGCGCTGCTAGTATGTGCTGTAGTATGTATTGGTGTGTGTGTGTATGTATTTATGAATTTATCTTATAAAAAAATAACTTACTCTGAAAAGTCGAGTCTTGGTGTCATCGTAATTATCGCTAGAGTTTTCCGGTTTGTAATCGTTGTCTTTGTTTCCGAATAGAATCGCCAAATTACCTTAGAACATTAAAAAGTCATTACTTAGAACATCCTTTCGGCCAAGTGCGAGTGGGACTCGCGCATGAAGGCTTACTATAATGCAGCGCCTGTGTGCTTAGTGCTTCATTAGGCCACCGCTTAAGTGTGGAATTTTGCATAGTGGGAGGTAACGTGTTGAAGATTGTGCGTGGGCGTGGTAGGAAATGCACAGTCTCAGGTAACCGAGTCCAATAGGTACGTTGTCATATTTAAATGAAAAGAATCCATGCACGCACATGATTGTTAACTGCTCCTGTTCATGTTCAAATTATAGATTTTGAAGGATCCCGTACCATTATCATATCACACAAAAATCACGATTGTTGTATGGAGACCCCACTTCAATATTTATTCTATTATGTTTTTAGTATTTGTTGTTATAACGCCAACTGCACCAATATATAATTTGTGAAATTTTCAACCGGGTTATGAGATAATAATATAGCCTGGTGTGGTAACAGACAAGCAGTGGGGTCTTAAAGTTACGGTTTATGAGATACAGCCTGGTGACAGACTGACGGACAGACAGCGAAGTCTCAGTAAAAGGGTCCCGGGTTCCGTACCCAAAGGGTAAAAGGGTTACCCTTTGGGTACGGAACCCTAAAAAGGGTCCCGTTTTTACTCTTTGGGTCTGGAATCCTAACGACCATTTTGGTAATAGTTGTATGCATCTCACCCTTGAAAATGTTCAAAAAATGCTTGCATTCTTGCCCTTGTGGTATCCTGACTACAGTCAGATCTTTCTCGATTTCGTCTTCGATATCGTTGACTAGTTTAGTTGCGCTTTCAATGTCATCTTTTGATGCGTTTTTACCCTGAGAATTAAATATTATTAAATACAAATTCCTAGGAACGTGTATTGGGGAGACGGTAATATAAACCGAAAGGGGGTTGTTCAAGATTTTTTTTAAAAACATTAGTTACACTCAAATAATAATTACGCGATTAAGAGATGGTCAAATGTAACTACTCTATTTCAGAATCTTAGATTAAAAATGTAAACAAAAAACTCATACACATATTCAAAAGTGACAGCTCTTTATTTACTTTTTTCCTTTGATATAGACAGTTCTTTGTTTTACATTTTTGATCTAAGTTTCTGAAATAGAGTAGAGATTGACTTACTATCCACGCATATACGACCCAAGCGTCGTTCCCATCGCTGTTGGTATACTGGTACTTCACGATGTATACTTCTGAGTTGTAAAGAACACTGCCAGCAGTCACCGTGTCAGTCACATCCTCTTCACCGGGGAACCTAAAATCAGTATTTACTTTAACGTCTCCAGAAGGCACCCCGCTAAATTCAAAATCCATGTGGGGTTCATCGAAAAATATTGATTATTTCATGACGAAATTACGTTGATTTATTTAATGTTGTAGAGTATTGAAGCCTATTTACAATGTTTGCATAAAACAGTCATTTTTTGTCTAAAATTAGATAGGCTTTAAACCAATAAGAAGTTTTTGTCTTGAAACTACGCCAGAATGTAGGAAACAATGTCACGTACCTACAATCCATCCACAAAAAAAAGCTGTCTTGTTGACAACGAATTCAACTACATTCCGTCATGAAATAGTCAACAATTTTATTTTTGATGAACCCTACAGGGCTTTTCAGCTTAGCAGCCTTTTTTGTGACGTCATATTAGCAGGGGACGATCTAAACTAAATCATGTTACGTCGAAACAGCAATGTACCTGCTGTATGCATGGTGCCTATCAAACTCAATTATCAATAAGATAGATAATACGGGTCCTGGATAATACCTACCTGGTAACGACAAGGTTACCATCCCCACTGTCGGGCATCAAGCCCCGGGCCGTCGCACTCTTGCCAATCAACTTCGCAATGCTAGAATCGTCATCTCCAGTACCATAGCCTGCATCATCTGAACAATCAATTGGAATTTTTAATTAATGTGCTGGAATCATGAACCATTTGCATACAAGCTACTTGGTGCTACCTGCCATTCCGGAATTGGCAGATCGCGATCTAACATCGGAATGGCAGACTTGTTTTCTGTTAACCATTCCATCGTACATAATAGTATGTAGATGTTGTAGGGATATTCAGAAATATAATCTTTCCAACGTAGGATTTGCACAGATTACATTAAATAAACATCATTACCGCAAATGAATAGGAGACGAACTGAAAATCTTAAACGTTGTTAGATTAAGTAACAATACATCAAAGGTTGTTACATGAACCAAGGGTATACCATCTCTTAATACCCCTACTGGACTGTCATCGAAAATCGGCATTAAGTATATGCAGCATTAGTTACCTAGTTCAGAAGCGAATGCCCTAATTGTTCCTGCAGAGTCCCAATCATGGAAGTATTGCTTGAAAGTAGAACTCTCGCTATTCTCCGATACCCTTGTTATTGATACCTATGAATGTAGACAAAAAGTTTAAAAAAACCGGGCAAGTGCGACACTCGCGCACAAAGGGTTCCGTACCACTATCACAATTGGATACGGAACCCTAAAATGGTTTACACCAACCAATTTTTAAAATTTATAGGAAAATATGAAATATTTATCTTCGATTCTTACTCCCATCAAACGACCGAATCACTCAAAAAAAAAAAAAAACCTTGGCACAAAGAAAATCTGAAACTTATAAGAAACTCTTTGGTAAGTAAGGCAGACTGGTATATTTGACAGATAGGGCAGCCATTTTGAATTCCATGACCAACTCGATTTGTCCTGACCAATCAGAAGCGACCTCACATTGCACTAAACTCCTTGTTATTTTTGAAATCACGTTTGTTGTATGGGAGCCCCTCTTAAATATTTGTTTTATTTTGTTTTAAGTATTTGTTGTTGTAGCGGCTACCGAAACACATCTTCTGTGAAAATTTCAACTGTCTAGCTATTACGGTTTATGAGATACAGCCTGGTGACAGACAGACGGACAGACGGACAGACGGACAGACAGACAGCGAAGTCGAAAAACGGGACCCTATTACAGCGAAGTAATAGGGTCCCGTTTTTACCCTTTGGGTACGGAACCATAAAAAGGAGGCATTTGAGCCTACTACAAATCTATACACCTAGATAACTTACCCAAGAAGGATAAGATTTGATGTCCAAATATTTAGTGGCGATATCGAGATAGTTCTTCTTAACGTCGGCATCGACTCCCGAACCAAGCCAGATGTACACACCTATGTCCGGCGTGTCTAAGATGTACACCTCCTAGAATGTATAACATTTTCTGTACATCTTTTATCTAGTGACAATATATTGAATTTGATTTCTGAAAAAGTGCTTACGTCTGAAGAAAGCTGTTTCTGCTTATAAGGTTTGCTGATTGCGATAACGTCGATGTCGTCTCCGGTTAGGACTCTGTAGAGGTAAACTGCTGACATGTCTTCTCTGGCGTAACTCTATAAAATAAGAAAATAATGTTTAGGCTTAAAAATTGAGCTGATTGATCACTTCAACTTATTCGCAAATGTGACATCATGACAAGTCTTGCTTAGGCAATTGTGACTTTGTGTGTCTCTGAACCTAAGATTAAACTTGGAATGTAGATTGATGAAGACATAATAACACATATGATTTCTATAGGATCAAAACTATCGCGGATAAAATCTCGGGTTCCAGCAAGTGCTCCATTACTTACATTGCTAGAATCATCACTCTGCAAGTCATCCTTAGATCCTGAACCGAGAGCGTCGAAGAATAATCCGTAATCTTCATCTGACGAAAAGTCGTCTGGAAAAATATAAAACACTTCTTAATAGATTAGTTTTGTTTTTCGGAAACATGCATACAAACGATACATTACCCAGTTAAAGGATCAAAATAACTACACACGACACTGTATCGTCTCCCTACAATTCTCGACCTTATCCCCACATAATCACCCCTATCCCTCAAATTATGGATCTTCCACTCACGACACGTTCTCTCACCACAATTATGTACCCTATCCCCACAATTACGTTTCTTACTTCCAAAATTATTCCCCTCTGTCTACGACACGGTAATCTTCGTTCCCCTAACCCACACCTACCAATGATCTCGATAGTGGCTCTATTATCTCGCAACAAGTTGACATTATCTCCCGTATCCCCCAAGCTATGGATCCTCTACTCAAGACACGATCCTTACACCACAGTTCTGTACCCTATCCCCACAATGTAGTCTCCTACTTCCAAGATTATTCTCCTATGTCTACAACACGACAATCATCATCTCTCACTACCCACACTCACCAATGATCTCGATAGTGGCTCTGCCATTGTGATAGTCGTATGGCAACGAGTTAACATTATCTCTCCTATCCCCCAATTATGGATCCTCTACTCACGTCACTTTCTTTCTACACAATTCTGTAACCTATTTTACAATTTCTGGTGTTGCGACGTATTATTATTATTCCCTTCTGGCTTCTACACTGTAGGTAATCTTCGTTTCTCACTACCCACACTCACCAATGATCTCGATAGTGGCTCTCTCATTGTGATAGTTGTCTCGCAACGAGTTGACATTATCTCCCGTATCCCCCCAAGACACGATCCTTACACCACAGTTCTGTACCCTATCCCCACAATGTAGTCTCCTACTTCCAAGATTATTCCCCTCTGTCTACAACACGACAATCATCATCTCTCACTACCCACACTCACCAATGATCTCGATATTGGCTCTACCATTGTGGTAGTCGTCTTCAGTACCTACCTTATCCCCATAATTCTGTCTCCTACTTCCAAGATTATTCTCCTCTGTCTACGACCCGATCTTTGTCTCCTCTACCCACACTCACCAATGATCTCGATAGTGGCTCTCCCATTGTGATAGTCATCTCGCAACGAGTTGGCGACACTGATGATCTTCCGCTTTTGGGTTGCCTTTGCACCTTCCGGCATCAGAACGAATATGTCGTGGTCTACTTCGAGGATGAAGCAGTGGTCGCTCGTCAGAGAGGTTGATTCTGCTGGGACCTGGAGATAAATTGATTAATAGTACGTGATTAGATCATAGGTATATGTACCTACCCACACAACGGATGTTGAAGCGAATTTCACCAAGCAAAAAGAGACTGAATTGAAAACTTGTTTTATTTTATATGTCTTTGGAAAGTAAGTACTAAGGGGCATGGTTATGGCTGATATAGGTTTTATGGCATATCCTTGCATTATGGCATTAGCCAGGAAAGAAACAATCCATTACGTTTGGTAATGTTTGTATGGAAAAAAGAGTCGGTATCCTTTTCTCTTAATGAGTTCGCGGTGTGGCGGTGTTTTCTCTATAGTCAGCTGTTATCTAAATTGGTGTCAAATGCAGTTCCTGGAAAAAAGCTATTTTATTTATCTATCTTATCAAGTACCTACTCATACTGTAATCACAAACTTGATTGCGCTCTGCTTATTATGATTATAAATCGATCAAAAATTATTAAATTTGGACAAAAAAATATTAATAGAGTAGGTAAAGGTAATCTACCTTTTATTTTATATTTTTTGTTATCGTAGCCATGTTTGCAAATAGAATACCTACCTTTTTTAACCGACTTTCCGAAAACAGAAGGAGAAGGTTCTCAATATTCGTCGCTATAATTCATCATCATCATCATTGGCAAATAACATCAACGTGAGATGATCTATAATCGTGCGTCACAACAAGGTTCATCCTGAAAATCAGCGCTGGAGCTGTCTACTTCAGTATTAAGCTGAGGACGCAACCTTTTTTGGGCGCTGTACAACTATTGATTTTGTTGTTATTTTTTAAGCCTTACAAACTGTTAAAATTATTATTGTACAGTGTTTAACCTACCCAAAATAAATGCATTATTATTATTATTATTATTATTTATTATTTATGATTAAGTTGTGTCTGTTGAAGATGTAGGTAAAGATAAGCACCTACGTTGGTGACTGATTAATCCAATGCGTGACTGACAGATTCGGCTGCCGAGAGCCAACAAGACACACTTTTATTTTTACGTAGGTACGTAGGTACACCGACAACTTTGAACTTTTTTTTACAAGCGCCGAAGTGCACAAGTCACAACTAATATGTAAACTTTGGATTCTGTGCGATTAAAATACAAACATTTACACCTTCGCTTTTAAAAATATTACTGTGATTCAGATATAGGTAGGTAGGTATAAACAAGTTACCCATAGGTAGGTACCTCCTCTATCCTCATAGTTTCACAGCCAGACAACTTGAGAAGGCGTTTTTCTGCTCCGGCGTTGGTCTCCACTTCCGTGAACCCTGATTCGTTTCCACCTTCCACGTACCGGATAGCTAAAACAATATTTTTTTCATAAACTAAGGGTTTAGACTATACGCGCAGTGATAAGTCGCTGCGCCGCCGCGCCGTAGCGTCGCGAAACAGTTAACATTTTGACTTTGATATTTGATCAGATCACAGTGGCTAATTAAAGCTGTCTTCCTTCTGATTTCATCCACTGTTATGCTTGAGATCAATGCTATTATTGAACCCTATAATTTAGGTAAATATTTAACAGCTGAGCAAAGCGAGGGAGCTGTGTATAGTCTTGAGTGAAGCGAGGGATTCAACCCACCCTCACAAAAAGGCGTTATGAACATAAAATTACAAAGGTAGCATCATCATCATCAACATTTCAGCCGTAAGAAGTCCACTACTCGACATAAGCCTCATAAATTTCCAGATGCTTTGGTTATAAGCGGCCTGTCGGCGGCAAGTCGTCCGTCCATCTCGTTAGTGGGCGTCCAACGCTGCGAAGGTAACATACCTGGCTTAAAATAGCCCAAGAAGACAGCACTCTCGTAGCCCTGAGGCTCTCGATGATGAACTGCCTTTCCGTTGAGCATGTCATCTAGAGTGACGGTCCATATAGCGGCCGCTCCACGCTTGTCCTGTGAGCTCTTTGACCCTAGCCAGAAGTGAGCATCATAGGACAAAGTCGAATTGGAATCTCCTGTCGTCTAAAAAGTGAAATTTTAATCATCGTCTCATGTTTTGAAGTGTTCAACTTGACTGAAAATGTGGAGAAGCTTCCGCCAAGATTCGAATCAGCGACAATATAATATTATTTCAAACAAAAACAATGAAGCAAATATAAAATTGACAAACTTTTAAAATTCACACGATTTGTTAACATAGTTCCCCTCGCGACCAAGACCATTGCAACATGATTGAAACGTCGAGGTAAGAAAATAAATAACAATACGCGTTTAAGATCCGGGGTAATGTAACAATATAATATGCATCAAACAAAAACAAACAAACGCAGGGTCGCTGGTTCAAGGACCGTTTTCATTTTCATACGACTCTTTCGCGGTGGGAAAGAGGAATCGGCCTTAGATGTCAAATTACCTTGAGTACAATGTACGCGTCGCCATTGAAGAAATTGCCGTAACAGTTTTTGTTGATGGCAACCGGTTCAAAATTCTGAAAAAAAAAGTTGAAACTTAATGTAAATAGGATTCGGCTCATTCGGCCCATGTCTACCTCTATTTGCCACGGTCTCAAAAGTTTAGAGTTTTAACCTTAGGAGGAAAGTCTACCAACTCTTTCTCCATACAAACGTAGTCAACTGTTTTCTCCCTGGGTAAAGACATTTGCGCAAATATGTTTATGCCATAAAGCCTATGCTGCCATGTTCTTAAATTTTTAGACATGGTCATGGCTGATACAGATTTTATTGCATAAACATATTATTATGTTCTCTAATGTCTTTATCCAGGGAGGTAATAGTCGTAAAGGCTTATATGGAGAACAGGAGTAGATTGCCTTTCCCCTTAATTGTGAGCACTTGACCAAGATCGTGTGGTTGATGGGGTCTTTAACGTAGCACGCTCAGCAAGGAAAGGAGGAACTGCACCGGCCCATATATCGGAGAACGCAGACGTGGCCTGGCCATACGACTTTGAACGCTACTGGGTGGTGACCTAAGTCTCGATCTCTCTCATCCGAGCGATGTTCCTGGTTGCATCTCTCGGGAGCCCGGGGTCCGCTAAATCCTTAAATATTTGGGGTCGGCGCAGTAGGTAAGTCATCATTGACCATACCTTCTGCTAACAGATTTGGCAATATTTATGGCCTAAGTCTCGATATCCTAATCAAAATAACAGTGAATCTAACCTCTATAGTCCAGATTTCAATGCCGGGCCCTGAACCGGCGGTCTCGAAAGCGACGTGCGTCATCTTACCACGGAACACAAGCTATCACTAGCGATGCAAAGTAAAATCGATTCCAAGTGATTCATTTTGATAACAGCTGATAAGCAGCAGATAACATACGTAGGTAGAACTAACTATAATTGCCGTTTTTGACACTTATTTGTTGCGGATTCGACGATGATTCGTTGTTGTTAAACATGAAAAACATGAAATATATATCTGTTGTCTAGTACCCATATATCCATCTATTTAAACAAACCTATCTGTCCCTATGTAACCATACATAGGGGCAAACAGCCAGACAATGGGACCAACTTTGTTTTATAATATGTACCTACCTAGTGATGATTGGTAGGAAACCTATAACCCTTTCATATCAAACAAAATCGATAACTTCCAGAATAAATCATGTAAATTTAACTAAAAGGTAGGTAAATTCATCAAAAGTTTTAATCGCATTTCCTAACGTTGGAAACTGAACTCTAATCGTTTAATATTAAAATGCTAATTTCAGTATCAGATAACTTTGGATTTATTAGTGAAAAAAGCCGAGGGCATAGAAATGGCAGACTGAAACGGCGCGGATATGGCGGTGACTAATTTTAATTGAAAAAAAATACCGCTTAAAACTCGTTTCATCGATCTCCTTATTTGGAAATGTGGGTAGGCACGCGTTCACTTTAAAAACACTAGACCGATTTTGAATGCTTGCGGATTAAATCACTTTATCTCTAAGGCCGCCTGACTTAGGGAGTTAGGAAGATCTCATATCTCTATCCGTTGAGTTCGTTATTTTGGTTAGGTTGTGCGTAGGTAGGTAGGCGTTAAAATATTAGTATCAAGATAGCGGGACATTGCATTCAAAAAGTGTTCAAGTTAAAAGCCAGTTCAAGATGGCGGGCATGAAATTGTAATATAATTGAAGCATTGGTCCCGATTCCCGCCATTTTGACACTAATGTTAAAATGGCCGCTTTTACGGCCGCCACGTCCGCGCTTTTCGTCCCTTCAACAACTCAATCCTCATAGTCTAGGTTGGCTAACAGGTAAATCGCTGTTCCTACTATGTCTGAACGCCCTGGTTTGCTAATTTGGTAATTTAAATGGCTTACTCGTGTGAAGCCTTCGTTCAACCGGAGTACAACGCGTGTTAGGAAAGTAGATAAGGAAATAAATAGATTTTTTTCTTTATAGTGTCTGCTTACATGAGAAGAAAAACTTAAAGATACATTAATATACTATCTAAGCATTTGTTTCAGTCGTTTGTACAATTTCCAGAAACAAACATTCTATCGTCAGCATAAATATTGTCTCCGGCGGGAATCGAACCCGCCACTTTCCGCGTTGCAGTCGAGATTTCGCCCGATGCGCCATTGAGGTAATTTATCCATAAGATGATTTCTACCGTGTGCCATTGATTTCAGCCTTAGTTAGAAATTAAAAGAGTAAATAGAGACTTTAATTAAATAATTAATCAAAACTTCAAGGCAAATTTACATTGGTACAGTCGCGCATATTGCTTTGCTTTTTTTTGTCTGACTCATTTTTATTTCATTTTTAGGGTTCCGTACCCAAAGGGTAAAAACGGGACCCTATTACTGAGACTTCGCTGTCTGTCCGTCTGTCACCAGGCTGTATCTCATGAACCGTAATAGCTAGACGGTTGAAATTTTGACAGAAGATGTATTTTGGAGCTGTGGTACGGTAGCTGACCCGGCGAACTTTGTCCCGCCTTAGAGGCAAAAAAAGTATCCTATGTTCGTCTTCTGGTCTAAGCCACTCTCTACCAATTTTCAGCCAAAACAGTTCAGCTGCTCTCGAGCCATAAAGTATAACTACATAACGACTTTCTTTTATAGAGATAGATTTTGCGTAAATGGCAAATAAAAAATGTTTGAGACATCACTTTTGGTACTAGTAAGTAGGTAGGTACATTATTTTTGTACTAGTACCTACCAAAAGTGATGCCTACCAGAATAAAATAGCGATTATGCCTATCGCTATTTCATTCTCTCATACGGTAACAGCTCTTCCAGTTCTGTTTCTTCATCTACGTGTAACTGTATCAATATAAATTTGCCTTTATAACCTGTGGTAAGGCGTCAGGCCTGATATAATATATTCTGTGGTTCAGCCTGGGTTCAGGTCTAGACACTGTAACTCATTTATTAATTCTTAGTTTAAGACCTTCGGAATAGAACATAGAAATCTATGAGTTGCATTGGTTTGGTAAATGTTTTGGTGACATTCTCTCTAAGTATTAACTCTTAAACTAAAATAACTTTATGTCTTTGTTAAGTACATTAAATCTAGATTTAGAGAGAAAAACTAGATTTCAGGTTAGATAACAATTATTGTACTAACCAAATCAGTGTTTAATTAAATAAAAATCGCGTATAATAATAAAAAAATGATAAAGTTCTGTTTTAAACTTATTCTAGATTTCAGAATATTTGCTATAAAGTAATATAATTTTAGTTTTATGAGCGATAAATTAGCGACTCTACGTATTTTAATTTTAACACTACGGCTGCTACGGCGATTATTCGTGTTTACGCCATGTACTCGTATGTGGCCGGGTAAATCGTTGCAACGCGTAATATTCGGGCGAAGACGATGTACTATCGGACAATATTGCTTGGGTGGCTACACCTGCGTCAATTCGGTCTCGGCCGCACAACAAACTGAACATCGATGCATCACGTCAACGTGACACGAATCTTCGCCCGTCTAATGTAGAAAATAACATCGCATATGCCCGAATACGATGTTTTTGTCGCGACAACACGAGATTCGTGATCTTCCGCTAATGTATGTAGCCTCAACATAAGACCCTCTTAGCCTGTTAACTTGTCCTACTGGTAGGACAAGTAGGCCAAATTAACGGGCTAGAAAAAAAACTGCAAAAGTCAGCTCCATTAATTTTTTGTCCTCGGTATGGTCACGTAAGGTGTCTAAAACATGGGTTAAAAGTGACCACGAAAGGAGTAGAGCTAATATATTTTAGTTTTCAGAATAATAGTCTTTAAAGTTTATGTGTCTGGAGTCTGCGGAGGCGAAATTAGTTGGTGTAGGTACATGTGTCCTGTCCAGTATACCCAGTGATGTGTCATATAGAAGTAAGTAGCCGTAGATGCGCCTTCTTTTATTTTTCAGAACTCTAAAATCTTAACTTTTTTTTATTTTTTAAACTCATTCTTAGGTTTTTATTACGTCGTATCCAACAAGAACGCGAAAACAGAGGAAAAAATATTTTAGTACCAAAATGGTGAAGTTCCCAAAATGTTGAATTTCTTTGTTAATTTTTTTAAGTTTAAAATTATTTTAAAGTTCTGTTTTGTCTTCGCACAGCTTACCTACACGTAAAGTCATGTCAAATTATTAAGCGATTCTATAAATCGGCTTCAAAGTGTTTCGAACATTCTGCATAAGTCACGATCCCATGGGAAAATAGCGATGAAAAGTTAGCCTATGTTATTTCCAAACATTTTACGAATCCTTATGTTCAATTTCATCAAAATCGGTTAAGTAATATCACAGCTTATATGTATTACAAACAAAGAAGTGTAAATAGATCTCACTATTAGACTAGCAATCAGTTTTTACCGCCTTAGGGAGGAAAACTATTCCTACCCGTGCTCTTTATTTATAACATAGTCCGAGAGGTCATTGTAAGTTAGGTACTACAAAGATTTGTTTGGCTCATGAAAAAACTATTGCTAATATTCTGTAACGCTGAATAACAGGTGACGAAGATGAGATAAGTAACGTTTGTCTCTGTCTCTCAACTTTGAATCTTGATGGCATAGTAAACGACAAACGTAGTACGTACGTAGTTGAACCGTTTAATTGGCTTTCTGTTGTTACCCTAGTTTTGTCTCTTTTTAAGGGATTTCCAAATAAATACATACGATCATAGATTTATTATAGCACCCAATGATGAAATTGAGAAAACCTTTCGCTGTCACTTCGCACTGAGAGAGACGGAGATAGGTTTTCGATTTTCGGTATTGGACCGAAGCTCTTTAAATAGGTACCTCTCCAGAAGGGGTATTCAGAGAGCTTCGGTCCGATACCGAAGATCGGAAACGTATTTCCGTCTCGCTCAGCGCGATTCAACATGACAGAGACAGCGATTTAACATCATCCGTGTCGGATCGGGAAAGCTACCGCGGTTCTTTCGATGACAGCAACTCGATTCCGACGCGCTAGTTTGACATATTTGACAGCGGGGTTTTCAATTTTGACACCGCGCAAGCGTGTTTGACATCCATTTGACAGCCGTCACAATACCGAATGAAAATGAATGAATGGAAAAAGAGCGTCGAAATCCGGTCCGATTTACGCAACAAACATTACAATGTTAAACATTAGGGGAAAAAAAAGTTCTATAATTTATTACAATTTGTATATTAAAAGATTTAGACATGATAAAAGTTAATATAGTTTTCTTAAAAAATGAAAATTACTTACATTTGAACGAAAATATAATTATTTCATAATATTCATAAATAATGCGTGTGTAGGTAACGTAACGTAATCCCTCGGCGTTCGATATTCACTTTTTTAAGCCATTCCTCCTCCGCAGCAACCATGAGAGCAACCCAAGCCATTTTTCACTGTAACACTATACTATTTGTTAAAATTATTTTAAATAATCTAACTAACACTAGTTACTATACTATAACTAGGTACTATATATTTGTGATTTACATTTCAGCGTCAAAAACTGTTATAGACTTATTTATGTATCTATTGTCTTAGTTAGTTCTGTTATTGTAATGTAGATATTATCTACAATAGTAGAATGTTTATTGTTGAAGTTTGATTGTTTAAATTGCTTTAGTTTTGATTTTTTATTTATAAATAAAGCGTTTTAAATTATTATGTAATTATTTTTTCATCTGTCCTGTAACAATTAAATAAGTATAGTAGTTTCAGTTTTACTTGTCCTATTTCTATTTTAAGTGATAATATATTTATTTATTGTACACGACTGTACCTTGCTCTGAAATTCGTTTTAAATGTACTATAACGTTTGAGGAAGTTGGAACAGAATGTTCGAATTTTAAAGTTTTATTAAATAAACCATTATAGAAGTTAGGTAATATTTTTTTTTGTCGTTGAGGAAAATGAAACTCAAATTACTCATTATTTTATATTTATTTTTTTGCTTTGAGGAATTTGAAACACAATTTTGGAGGAAAGCGGGAATAACCCTACTACACTAGGTACAATGGAAAATTAAACGCGCGAAAATAACAACCCTTGTTTTTATTTGACAGTTACTCGTCGACTTCAAATCGATGACAGTCAGCCGTCGGTTGTAAGATTTTCTGTCAAAAATCCCATTTTCATTCATTCAATTTGTCGTCGGAATCATAAGAGTAATCGACGCGTCGATTATTAATCGCGGTGAGAAATTCGGCTGTCAACTGTCAAATGAATCCGATTCCGACGGCGACGGAAGAACCGCGGTAGCCTTGCGGGAGCTGTGAATACCCCAACTGATCGTTTGAGTATTGATTGAGTCGGTACTTCTTATTCATTCATATTACGAGGGTTTAGCGGACCCCGGGCTCCCGAGAGGGATGCAACCGGGAACATCGCTTGGATGATAATGATTCAGTATTTCAGGGACCGCTTGAACTATAAACGTTTGATTTACAAAGTAATTTGCATTCACAGGATTTCTACCACTTTGCTGGTAGGAAATGGAATCGAGTGCTTTTTCTTCTTACGGTATAAATTAATGGGGCGTTTACAATGCTTTTAGAATAGATCGAACTTGCAGTAAAACATGTGGTAAAACTACTGAAAAGAAATGTGAAAGCTTCGTCATTCGCTGCGAGGAAATAAAATTGCGACTGATGTCTACAATTTGGAGATCGAATTCGTCAATTTAAAACCGACTTCAAAAAATCATAAAATAACGTCACCTAGGTGGGTAAGTACATATATATAGTGCCACCGACATTTCTGCTATGTTATCTGAGCCCGACTTCAGATAACATAGCAGAAATGTCAATCTACTTTTATAATGCATTGCAGAGAAACAGAAAACAACACTTTTAAAATCGATAGATTCTTGTTCTTTTGCTTCTATAAATCCTTCAGATTTTTTTATATTTTTAACTAAGTAGTTGCGGAATATCGGGATCAAAAGTAGCCTTTGTTACTCATCGATAATATAGCGATGGTATTTTGGTGTTTTTTTTTAATCAGTCCAGTAGTTTTTAAGTTTATTCATTACAAACATACAAACTCAAACACAAAAATACACTTCTTTTTTCTTTATTATATTAGTGTAGATTTATTTACATATAAGTAGGTAGGTACTTACCAAAGATTGTACTTACTTACCTAATCGATGAATATTTTTTTGTTAACCGTACCGAAATGCTTTGTCTGTCAACAGTACCTACCTACTTAACTGAATATCTGTGAAGTGTCGTGCTTCAGCATAAAATAGAGTTTGAGTTTAGGTACTAGTCTAACTACGAGAGGTTAGCCGACTTCAAAAAAGGAGTTTCTCTCATTATTAGTCGCGTAGGTAAGTAAGTATACCTAGACTACCCACTTAGGTAGATATTTTTTTAACCGTTCGGTCGGATGTTCACCGATTAGGTAGGCACTCGAAGACAGTTTGACCGATTGAGATGATTCTTTATAGAGTTCCATAGCCAAATGGCAAAAAACTTAAAACTGCATTTTGAGGAGGAATTCCGCTTATCACTACGAAGATCCTCATCAGATCCTCAACAACTTTTACGGGACCAACAACAATCCTTTCTATTAGAAAATGAGAAAAACCTCCTTTTTGTAGTCGGCTAAAAATAACATTTGCTTAAATTTTAGTTGGTCCTAAAGATACAAATTATCCGAATTGCTAAGTTCCTCCTGTTTTGGAAGTCGGGTAAAAAACTATGTTAAATGCTAGTTTGTCCAAAAAATGTGGAACGCTTCACGATTTTGCGTGTCATCCTTGCGCAGGGGCCATGCTAATCTTCTCTGTATCGTTCCAATTTTAGTATATGTACTGCCGAAGCAAGTACACTTTACTATAAAATTGGACAGTATATTAGGTTCCGGCGTGAAAAAATAACGCTTGCGCGATTCAGGTTTTCACTCCAAATTTTATAGTTTTTTCACTAAATATCATCTTTTTGAAAGCTCATCAAAAAAGTTACCTAACAAGCTGCATATTTCAGTAACAAAAATATATTAAAGTATTTTTTTAGTAATTAAAAACCGAAATTCATTTTACTTTTATTACTTTTGCGGCGGTAGTGCCATCTTACAACCATTAGATGAGCTATAATGTTAGGTGCTGTTACAGCGACATCTGTGCGTTTGGCCTTGAACTAGTTTGTTGGACAATAAGATACTATTTTGTGACATACTTCTAGCTGTGGATATAAAGATGGCGCTAAAATATAATAAAGCGACATTCCCTTACAAAATAATACAACACCCCTAGTACTAACTTTCTCCGCAAGATGTCAGTAACAGGAAACGAACCATAGAGATGGGACACTCGGGAGTTCATTATTAAACGAACTAATAGATTAAACAAACACTCTCCAACGAAATGAGTGATTCAAAAATCAAGACAAGATTCTTAATTTTTTTTTCAAGATATCGTATTATCACGAGAAAGTTACGACTTGGTATTATTTTTACAAAGGAGAGGAGACAGGACTCAATTTCGAAGACATTATCAATATAAATAAATATACTTAGGGTGGCATTTAATGAAGCGATTGCATTATCCGCGTGTCGTCGTGAGCGAGCAGCGCAGCGATTTCCGTACTATTATACTACTCTGTCGAGCGAGCGTGTGTTTCTTTAGCAAGTAAAGCACGACTCACGAGTAGAGACTGACACAGTGAGTAGAGAAGAAAACGTGTCCCATCACTACAGTTAGTGCAAAAAAAAAAATGCAAAAACTGACGGCGACTCAAAGATAATTTTGTAAATTTATTGAATTCCCGAATGAAATTCATTAGCGTAGCGTCGTAAAACCAATTAACAAAACGTGTATATTACTTGCAGTGTTATTAAACAGTGCATTACTTATTAGTGTATTAACCGTGTTGAAAGTCATCATAAACCTAACCTAGAATGAGCAAGTCGAATGCTTTGGCTGGCTTGATAGGAACTTACGGTGATTCTGACGATGAATCTGATGATGGGTACAAGATTCCCGCTGCTAAATGCGAGACGGTGAACCCGCCAGTCCCGGGTTACGATAACGTAGACCCTGGGACCATACACCCTGCGCCAATTACGCATTGCCGTAAGTATTTTTATGGTAATTTGTTCTTAAAATTTTGCCGTTGTTTTTGTGTCTGGGATCTAAGATACCTAATCTTTTTGTATATCGTTAGTAAGTTTAGATCAAAGTGGCTTTTCGTGCATGTCTGTCTCTTAAATCATAAACCTGCATCATTTTAGCAAGAGATTTTCTTGCAGAGGCCTTCTAATAAGTTTAATACGCTGAAGGTACACCCTTTTGAAGCCAGAACAGGCCCCTAGTTAAATTACCTACCATCAAATTAGCACAAACAAAGTTATTAAATCATCAGGATTGGTAGGTATCGGTTTCACCTAATTAATTGGAGGCCGATTAAGTTCTTTGAAGCTCGTAACATCATCTATTAACTAAACAAGATATAGTTTAATGGTTGATACAACAATATTTGCAAATTTTGTGGGAGGCGTTTTCCATCACCAATAGTTCCGAGTCTAATCTCTGCCAATGCAGAATATTCCAAAAAAAACATGTGTAGCCATCTCCTCTACCTCCACACAGGCCTTGTCCGTTATGTCTCGAAGAATGGAACCACTTGCTTTATGTAGTAAGTAGGTAGGTACATATTATTTGAAATAGAAAAATATTAAAAGATACCTATGTCTATTTATTCACAGCATGGTCAGCGTGTTACGATGAGAGCAGTGGATTCACTTACTACTGGAACCAGCAGACCAATGCAGTGACATGGGAGGCCCCATCAGAGTACCTCCTTGCTTTAAAACTGGCGCAGCAGCAATTGCAAGCTTCAGGTAAATGAAGCTGTTATTGTACTATTATGTGGCTGGGTCTCTTATCTATACTTCTATACTAATATTATAAAGAGGAAATAATTGTATTTTTGTGTAATGTGTGTTTGTATGTTTGTAAAGAATAAACTCTAAAACTACTGTGCCAATTTCAAAAATTCTTTCACCATGAGAAATCTACATTCACCCTGAGTAACAGTGATATTCACGATCGCCATATTCCCACGGGATCGGGACTTACGCGGGTGAAACCGCGGGACGCAGCTAGTAAGAAATAAATTACCAACAGTGACGGTTTCACAAGCGTAAGTCCCCATCCTGTGGGAATTTTCAAAAATCCTTTGTTATTGGATGCTTACATCACATAAAGAACATGTTTAGGCTGTGTGTTGATCAGTCAGTCAAGACAAAGCATTTTGTAGATATAGATTTTAGTGGACAGTGACATATTAGTATTTTCAATAAAACAAAACTCAAAATTGCTGCAAATGTTACACAATGTTGTGAAAAAAAACAAAGCTTACATGAAGCTTGTGAACGCTGCAACCAGCCAGCACCAGTGCCAGTAAATAGTCCCACCTCACCCTCACCCTCACTGCCACCAAGTAGCCAGAATCAGCAGTTGTGTGCCGTTTCTAATAATAATAAAAATCAAACAGTTATCTTCTGTGATGAGGTTGGATCGAATCTTGGGATCAGATTAAATGTTAACTCGGAGGGACAGTCCTACTTTAACTTTTGTATGCCATCTGCATCTTATTTACAGATAATGCAATGCATTAGTAACTATAAATTTAATAAAAGTGATAATCTAGTTATTTTTATGGGAAATAGGGGAAGTCTAACCAAAAGAGACCTTATTCAATATTGTGATACGTTAGATTCACTTAATATAAACAAAATTGTAATGTTTACACTTCCCTACTATAATGACTTGCCAGCTGCGGAAAATAGGCTAAGATATAACATAAACTTGACATTGAACACAATATCTTGTTACAATAAGAAGTTCAATGTTATTGACATAAATAATATTATTAGTAATAATTATTATTTGACGAAGGGTAAGCATAAGCTTTCAGATTATATTAAAAGACAAGTAGCCATTTCGCTACATTATTTTTTTAAAACTACAGCCAATAACTTGGCTACCCAAAATGCTTCTATTGAGCATTGTAACCGACTTCAATATAATAATTTGACACTGGGTAATTGTTCATATCCACCTAATTTAAATTAACTTCTAAGACAAAAGAGGCACGCTCTTGCATTAAACACAATGACATAAATGTTAGTTTGTCTAAAATAGATTCTGCGACAATGGCGCTATCCGATGAGTCGAATAATCATAATTACCTTAATAATTGCCCTCAAATAAAAAAATGTAAAATAAACTATGTAAGTAATATCAACCTGGTGCATCAGAATATCCGTGGCTTTGCAGAGGGCAAAAGACTAACACTGGAACTGTATATGAGCTCTGAAAATATTGATATTGTGTGCTTAACTGAGCATCACCTCCGGGCTCACGAGCTCATGTTCAGTTTCAGCGATCACCAGGTTGGCAGCTCATTCTGCAGGGTAAATACGAAGCAAGGAGGTTCTCTTATTTTATTGAATAAACAGCTAAAATATAAAGAAAGAAAAGATATCGTATCTATGTCTGTAGAATGTGTAACTGAAATAGCTTGTGTAGAACTGGAGCAGTTAATAATAGCATGTGTGTACAGACGACCAAAGCCGTATAATTTTAAGAAATTTATTGACATATTAGACACAATGTTAGCAAAACTAACAAAATCAAAAAAGCAATTGATTGTATGTGGGGATTTTAATGTTGATTTACTTAAAGTATCTTCTTTCTCCACCATACTTTTAAATTTGTCTCAATCACACAAACTAACTAATTTGTTTCTGGAGCCTACCAGAACTACTGAAACTACTGCAACCTGCATAGATAACATCTTCATATCCGAAGATGTTACTGCTATTAGCAAATCTGTTATAAACAAATTGCAATCAGATCATAGTGGCCAGTTAGTCAATTTTGTAATAGTAAAAAAACCAATACCCAAAAGAAAAATAACATATGTGCCAGTAACTGCCGTTCGACTAGAAAAACTTAAATTGAATTTGGCTAACGTCATGCCATTTCTACCATGTGACATGGATGCAAACATATTATACAACAACTTTTTTTCAGTTTTTAACGAACAGTTTCAATCTATTTTCACGTCCAAATCAATGGTGGTATCAGGCAAGCGTGAGTTCAGTGACTGGGCCACGGTCGGCATTCATAGAAGCAGACGAAAACTTTACGAGTTGTACGCAGAGAGACAGTTTCATACTTCAGAGGAGTTTAAGGCTTACGTGAAAAATTATTCAAAGATATTTAAAAGAGTTTGTATATTGGCGAAGTCCTTACACATTAAATCTACAATACAGAATAGTAATGATAAAATTAAAGCCACTTGGAAAATAATAAATGCTGAAACTGGTAAAGTCTTTAACAAAAATATTGATTTTAAGTTGGACATTGGCGGAAGGATGACAAACACTGACCAAGATGTTGCGAATGAGTTTGAGAATTTTTTCACTAATGTGCCTACTACTCTGACAAAAGCCCTAAACTCCTCTACCCCCATTGCTAAATCTCTTTTAGAAGCAAATGTACCTGAATGTAGTAAAGCGTTTCAATTCAAATATGTTAAAAAACATGATATTTTAGTAATTTTTAAACAAATCAATGTAAAGAAAACTAAAGACTTATGGGGGATTTCTGTTCCTATTGTTAAATCCTTGATAGAAGTTATTGTACCTGAGCTTGTTATTATATTCAATAGGTGCATAGATTGTGGCGTGTTTCCTGATCAAATGAAATTTAGTAAAGTAATTCCATTATTTAAATCCGGTAGTACATCGGACCCCTCTAATTTTAGACCCATATCAGTACTACCTACATTAAGCAAAATTTTTGAAAAAATTATATTGAACCAGCTACTAAAGCATTTTGATGACAACAATATTTTACACAATAAACAGTTCGGTTTTAGTAAGGGTCGCTCGACTACTGATGCGGGCATTGCATTAATTGAAAACATATTTGATGCTTGGGAGGAGTCGCATGATGCATATGGCGTATTCTGTGACCTCTCCAAAGCATTCGATTGTGTTCGACATGATACTTTGATCATGAAGCTACGACACTACGGTATCGGGGACGGCACATTGAATCTTCTTTCTTCTTACCTGAGTGATAGGATTCAGTGTGTCGACATTAACGGTAAACGTTCCCCTGGATCACCTGTAACTTTAGGAGTTCCACAAGGATCCATACTGGGACCTTTTTTATTTCTAGTATATATTAACGACTTACCTTTCCTCGTGAAGGAAAATCATGGGATAGTATTGTTCGCAGATGATACCTCATTGGTATTTAAAGTAAAAAGACGACAATCTAATATTGACGACGTGAACAATGCTCTCTCTAGATTGGTATATTGGTTTAATGTTAATAATATGCTACTAAATGGATCTAAAACTAAATGTATTCGATTCACACTACCAAATGTAAAACAAGTTAAAACTTCTGTAAAAATTGATAATGAGGAGATCGAAATAGTCGATAAAGCTGTCTTTCTGGGTATAACTTTAGACGCTAAGCTTCAATGGGGCCCACACGTGGACGCTCTGTCGAAAAGGCTTAGTTCCGCAGCTTACGCAGTTAAGAAAATCCGGGAATACACAGATGTTGAGACGGCCCGCCTAGTCTACTTCAGTTACTTTCACAGCATCATGTCATATGGTATCCTGCTGTGGGGGTGTGCTGCTGACATAGAAACCATTTTTGTTTTGCAAAAGAGAGCGGTGCGAGCTATCTACAAAATGGGCCCCAGGGAATCGCTTGAAGAAAAGTTTAAAGAGATAAACATTTTAACTGTTTACTCTCAATACATTTATGAAAATCTGCTATACGTACATAAGAATAAATCAAGTAAATTTCACAAATACAGTGATGTCCGTCAGGTTAATTTGAGACACAAGGATGATCTGACTGTGCCCTATAGTAGGCTCCAGAAAATAAGTAAGTCGTTCTGTAGCACTAGTGTACTTTATTATAATAAACTACCTGAAGACGTATTTGACATGTCCATTACAAGATTCAAAAAATATATTAAACTTAAATTGTGTAATAAGGCGTACTATAGCACGTCAAAATATTTTGATGAGAAGAATCCATGGACATGATTGTTAACTGCTCCTGTTCAGATTAAGATCTGTATTATGACGATTGTAATATAAAACATGATAAAAAAAATAATTGGAAAAAAAAACCCCATGAGTTTCTTGTGGTTTCTTCTCATCGGAGGGCGCGTTCCGAAACCTCGGTAAATTAAAATCTCGACGTTTCAAAACGTACGTATGTGTGTATAATATACGTTCTAAATGAATAAAAAAATTTGAGTTTTGAGTTTTGAGTTTTATGAGTTTCATGATGTTTTGCAACATTTAGAATAGTTATGGAGTTTGTTTTGTAGAAAATATTGAGTCATACCTACTGCTGCATTTGTGATTAAATCTCGCTTGTTTTATACAACAAAGTCATATATAACTTAGTTTTTTAATTTGGGACTATGATTTGACACATCTTCCTTAAGAAAAAATGTCATATACAAAGAAGCAAAACATCTGGTTATGTTAGTTAGTTTTTACTGTGTGTTTCCGCAACTAGCCTTATAACTGGGCCTTTTTGCGTGACTTTAAGCTGTAGGTTTCCTCACAATGTTTTCTTTTACCGTAAGAGCGATGTTAATAGCGCACATAATTTTTTCTTAAAGTAAAAGACATTGGTGCGCGGTCGTCTAAGATACGAAACCTCCACCTTCGAAATGAAAGTCGCGGTATCTACCACTAGACCAACACCGCTCTCATCGTCAGATTATAGTCTGAAATTAAAAAACATACTTTACCTATCTCCAGGGTCAACAGAAGTGTCGGCAGAAGAATGGCAACTTTACCAACTAGCGTTAGCGGAGAAACAGAACACCAAAGTGGTTGCCAAGCCGGCTGTCAAGAATCCTGCCAAGAAACCTGACAAGAGTGTCAAGAATAATGTCAGTGTTGGCGGTAAGAAGAGGTCGAGGAGTGATGCTGATGAGGATGAGTAAGTTTGGTTTTCTGTTTCTTTGTATTGAGAATTGTAATTTGTTATGCTGTGTCAAATTCGGACAGGATACATGTTCTTACACCAACTAATTTCGCTTCCAGACTCCAGACACATAAACTTTAAAGACTATTATTCTGAAAACTTAAATACAGGGTGTTTGGTGGAGGGTTAGACAAACTTGGTAAGCGTGTAGGTGGACCTATTTGTAAAATACAAATTGAAGGAAAAGACCCTAACTCTTCACAAAAAAAAATATGATTACTTTTGTGATTTTCTAATTGTTTCCCAAATTTTACCTCTTTACCCCTACAATTTTTTTTGGTACATGTTCTCGCTTTAACTTTTCATTTGATTTTGGTCCCAGATGTATCCTTGATCTATCGAAGCCATTGTTAATCTAAAATAATGTGAAAATAATTAGTTATGGGCTCTCAAAGTAAAGAAAATCAAAAAATGTTGTCCGATAGGTCAACATAAAATCGTTTTAAAAAAATATATGTATTAGCTCTACTCCTTTCGTGGTCGCATTTGTTTTAGACACCTAACATGACCATACAGAGGACAAAAAAATAATGGAGCTGGCTTTTGTAATTTTTTAGGCTGTTAATTTGTAGGACAAAGAGGAGGCTTATGCTGAAGCTACATTAGCGGGCGAAGATTCGTGTCGCGTTGTCACGACAAAAACATCGTGTTCGCGATGTCTCCTGTACGTTATTTAGGCGTGCAAAGATTCGTGTCACGTTGACGCGATGCGTCGTTGTTTAGTTTGTTGTGCGGCCGAGACTGAATTGACGCAGGTGTAGCCACCCACTCTAAATGTCGTCTTTGTTGCAACGATCTACCCGGCCACAGACGTCGCGTAAACACGAAAATTCGCCGTAGCCCGCTAATGAAGCCCCAGCATTACGGACAATAATAAAAAAAAATACCTCGAAACTGTTCCAAATGTGTAACTGAAACCTAAACCTTCATCTAGAATAACTATCTATTAATGACAACCGCATGATATCGGTAATTATATCGGAGATATCGAATAGCCCGTTTTGTGGGAGAAATACCCCACCAATCAGAAATCCCCTATGACTAAAAATCCACATTTTTATTCATAGAACCTATACCAAGTTCCATCAAAATCGGTTGTAAAGACCTGTAAAGGACAACTAACATACGTACATATATACAAACAAAGTGACAGAAGTATTAGTATAGATAGAATGCCTTGACCAGTATACAATAAGAAAAAAAAAAAGGCCATTTTTAATTAGATTTTTTCCATTCCATTTTCCAGGAAAATCGAACTGATAACATCATACCACAACTCAGATTCAGAATCAAACGACGAAGCGGAATCCCCTGTAAAAGTCCCAAAACTAAAGCCTTCCCTTTTAACCACCCCAGTCACCCCCACTGCTCCCCAAATACCCCCTAAGACCTCCAAAAACACCCACAAGAAAGTGAAAACCAAGACGATAGAGTATGGCCCATCCTTACCCCCTAATCAAGAATATACTATACCAATCGGACCAGAAATGCCTCCTGAAGTCGCGAAACCGAAATCACCTAAGTCTAATGGAAATGGAGATGTGGTATGTTATTTTTAGGGTTTCGTGCTCAAAGGGTAAAAACAGGACCGTTTTGCTAAGACTCCACCTGTCCCTCTTATCTGCCTGTCTGTCTGTCCCCTGTATGACTGTATCTCATGAACCATGATAGCTATACAGTTGAAATTATTACAGACTAGCTGCGTCCCGCGGTTTCACCCGCGTAAGTCCCGATCTCGCGAGATTTACGGGATCAAAAGTAGCCTATGTCCTTCTCCAAGGTCCAATTTATCTCTATACCAAAATTCATCAATATCGGTTCAGCGGTTTAGGCGTGAAAGCGTAACAGACAGACAAGAGTTACTTTCGCATTTATAATATTAGTAAGATAAGATTAGTAAGATGATGGTATTTCTGTTGGTGCTTTAACAAGTGGGGCTCCCATACAACAAACGTGATTTTTTATGATAATGGTACGGAACCCTTCGTGCGCGGGTCCGACTCGCACTTGGCTGGTTTTTTTATCTACAAATTTCCTAGTGAGAGGCTTGTTACTAAGCTACGCTACGGCCTATCTTATGTTTTGTCAAAATCACTGCTTACCATTTTGGGAGATAGAGCAGTCAAACTCTCACATATCAATTAAATAAATATTTCTGGCAACATTTTTAAAAGCTCCTATGATGACAAAAGAAAACTGAATATTGCTAAAGCATGACTGTTTAGTTTTGTCGTGATATTTTTACTCCTGTACATTTTATTTCACTTTTTTCACATACTCTCTAAACTATTTGAAATGATTTCTCCAAAAAAATGATTCCACATGGTTTTTCTTGGTTTTTCATACGCCTCTAACATATTTTGGTGTATTACAACTAAAATGTGGAACTGGTTATGTCTGACTATGTATTACGGCAAGATTTTTCAGTCGTCTTGCATTGTGATGGCTAAGTTTTCAATCTGAGGAGCTATTTATAAAACTAATGAGTAACTAGCTTCGTTCCGCTGTTTTACCCCCGATCCCGCGAGGTTGTCGGGATAAAAAGTAGCCTATGTGCTAATCCAGATCTTTAGCTATCTGCCGACGAAGTATCATTGCAATCGGTGCAGTAGTTTTTGCGTAGATATCTTTACTCTGTAGTTTGAAAAAAACCAATTCCAATTTGTGATAATCTGTAGGTAATTTATTAAAAATAATGCAATGAACCCAGACGATTAGAGCGCCAGTGGCACGATGGATAGTGCGCCAGGCTATTGATCTGGTGGTTGTGGGTTTGAATCCCGTTTAAACCATTAAATTAAAACAAAAATTCAACATTTGTATGAATATTTAAAAATTAGCCTTTATTTTAACATTGCCTTAATTCTAAAAAAACTGTATTTTCAGGAGAAAAAACCCAAAGAAGACATTGAAGATGAAAACACCTTGCTCAAAAGACTCAAAGACAAAGCCAAATTACTAGAAAAGCTCGGAGGCGAATTACCTTCCGGGCTCGAAAAGATAATCGGAGACGAATCTGGCTCTGGAATTGCATCCCCAAAAACAATTGACGATATAAAAGCATCAGACATAGACGATCTACTCGAAGAAATAGAGAAAAAAGAACTACCTAAAAAGACTAAAAAGGTAGACATATTCGATGAAGATTCTACTTCAAAATGCAGTGTGGAAAGTGACAAAAATTCTCCAAAAAGTGGCACCAGTACTCCGGTGAACAAACCATTGTTTCCTAGTAGCAAGTTCATTGAAGAAATACCAATTACAAAGACTGAACTACCAGAAGTTGAGAAAATAGAAGCGACACCTGAAAAAGGAAAGAAAGAGAATGTATATTTAGCTGACCCAACAGACCCAGTTGAAAGAACAAATAGGAAGAAGCTTAGGATCTCAAATTCGGTGTTACCAGTTAAAAAAAGTGATGTGCCATCGTATACAACGAAATATTCTCAACATATTGATGGGTTTTCTGGTGAAAGAACTGGTTTAGGTAATTAAAAATAACTTATTAATATTTTTAAATTATATTTTTAACCGACTTCAAAAGAGAAGGAGGTTCAATGTAAGGCCAAAGCGAAGTCTTGCTCGCAATAACACAAGGAAATGCAAGTTCGGCTTTAATATTACTAGCTTTGCCGAACTATCGATACTTTCACTATCGATAGCTTTCGTCAAAAATCATCTATAATATCGATATACCTATCGGAAGTATCGATACTATCAATATCTAAGTTTGGTACAATAGTAACACTAAACTGAAATCGTATCGATAGTATTGAAGCTCAATATCGAAATTACTATCAATAGTACCGGTTTTGACTATTGGAACAACAATCAATACTATCTGTACTATGGATAGTTTTACGCTATCGATAGGAGGCTGTTATTCAATACTCCAACCAAACCTTTTAAAAGAAAGGTCACTATTGATAGGTCAAAACTATCAATATTCAACAATTTTATAGCAATATTTTGCAAAATTCAGCAAAAATAGTATCAATACTTTCGATAAGTATTGATAGACCTATCAATACTATTTATTTGCCACAACTATCGAACGGCAACACTAAATATTATCGATCTCATGACAAAGCTGTCAAATGCGCTGGTTCGGATTACCAGTAGTCGCGTGTCAATGTGTCAATGATCTCGATAGGATTCGACCTATCGAGATCATTTTTTTGACTTTTTTTTGGAAAAAAAGAAAACAATATGTTTTAACTACTTAAGTATAACTTTTGTTAGGTTTCAGTCAAAATGAAGATACGGAAGAAAAAACAGTTACCACCCCAAAAGCTACCATCAGTTACGGGAAAGGCCTGATGTTTACTAAAGGCGAGACGTTGAATGAAGAGAAAGCTGACGACGGACTGGATGACTTGACGGACTTGATTGACGCCAAGCTCAAGCATTTGAACGAGTTGCAGCCGGCCGTTGTCACGCCGGTGCAGGAGATGTTGATTCAGTTGCAGGTAATTTATATGTAAATATAATTTAGATTATTTACATTTTCCCGGGTCTTTATCGCGTATTATTTATTTTCTTACCTCGACGTTTCAACCATGTTACAATGGTCTTGGTCGCGAGGGAACTGGACCAGCGGCGGGCGACGTCTTCTTATACAGGGTGAACCATTTAAATGGGCCTTCAGGGAGATATCCTAAACTATAAGTGATAGCGAAAAATGCTGAAAGGAGTCGCGTCCCCGATTTTGGCAAAAACTAAAACGGCATTATTAGATTTTTGAAAAATTCATTACCCTAGCCAGGAATCGAACCTTGTCTTTTTGCAAAAAAA